>OX638360.1:21392622-22002258 GCA_951812935.1 Hermaeophaga mercurialis
CTTTGATATACCTCTTATAACAGTGCGAACCAAGAAACCCGTTAATCATATCTAAAATTGTACGTTATTTTCGCGTTTCAGCTTATATTAGTAATACTCCAGATTATTATTTTGGTTAATTTATCTATGCTTTTTTGACACTGAAAATAAAAATTTGGTCATTACTATGATCAATAAGGAAATTAGTTCTATCTTAATACAAAAAACTTATCTAAGGTCAATTTCACCAATAAACCTGTTATCTCAACATCATCCAATTGGACCAATTCAAGTAGGGTACATTGCTGTTGGACATGGAGGTCGAGATAGGTTAACAACCGAAACATTGATTTTATAAATATATTTATTTCAATGTGTGAAACCTCTCAGCGTAAGATGAGTAAAATAGAAGAGCCTCATTTCCGAGCCTATATTGCATTCAGAAATGAAGAGTTGTTGCCAGATAAACTTAATAAATATGCAGTCACAAAAGGAACAAAGATTCAAATTTATTCTTGTATACGAGGACCATTTAACAAAATTTATTTTGCTAAGTCCACTGCAAAGTAAAAGGGCGAAAGGCATTGCTCATTAATTAAGAGATATATTTTTGACTTCTAATCCTCGATGTATTTTGCACATTCGTTAATGCAGTAAATAATGAGATGGTTACATATTGAGTTGAGGTAAAGATAGTAAAGTGGAAAACCTAGACACAGTCAAAGCCAAGAGACGGTAAAGCATGCTAATCAAGTCAATGAAAAAATGTTAGTAGTCAAAAGGTCGTGCATTTGTTCAATTTATGAAAAATAGAGTCTTTCATTCTGGCAATAAGACAGTCAGCATATGGGGATCTGTTTAGTATGGAATCTTGAGCAGGGCTTTCAACTTCAAGTTTGCTATCAGAATGGAATACTGAAGAGTCTCTTCAGAAAGTTAAGGTCCAAATGAACGCAGAAAATAGATTTTGTAAGTTCTGGTGGAGAGGCTACTCCGAGAGGAGAACATTAAATTTCCATAACTTGAAAGGAAGCACTTGAAAATTTGAGAAAAAAAGATAAAAATATGAAATTAGTTCCTGATGTCCTTCATCTTCCTGTAGAATAAATCGATCACATAATTATACTATTCATAAGTCAAAAGCAGATCTATGAAAAATTATCAGAGTTGTGTTTGAAAAACAAAAAAGGCTGGTGCAAAATTGAAATAAAACTTGAAATATTAGAAAAATGATATTGCAGGTACATTGGTCTCTAACTTTTGAAGCCAGCCATCCTACGATTTATTCTCTTTAAAAAAAAAACAAGAATAAAAAATTTTTTCTACCATTTTTTCAGTCGCAATTTGACATCTCGAGAAAAAAATTTTTGACGTCGGAACAAGTTCAGAAGGAACCATTTCCTTAAGGATTGTAGCTAAAAGAGGTACGATGAGTTTACAAGAAGACTTACTTTTATAAGAAGGGCAAACTATGCAACTACAAGTGCCACAAGAGTCGACCTTGAAATAATTTTATTAAAAACTTTATAAGACTTTTAGTTATCAAAAAACTATTCATTCGTTGTTCTGATATTATGTTTATTTGAAAAAACAATAATTTTTATTTGTTGTTTTATTTAAAAAAAGTGTATTGTTAGTATTCCTGTTTTAATAAAAGTGACAATTTGTAAGTACCTAATTTACTAAACAAATTAGTAAAAACTAGTTTGAACTAATTTATGTTCAACTAGAACTGGAATCAACTGAGGATATTTGTTAATACTAGATATTATATCTAGTCAAAACTAGAAATGACGAAATTGGATTGTTTAAACTAGTTCTTCATATACAGATTTAGAAAGTACCTAAATGGACAAAGGGGAAATTTAAAGCAGCCGACAGAAATGTCTCCTCTACGGAACTATAGGTACGACCACGAATGCCGCTAAGTTACTATCCAATTGACTGGTACGATGTTCCCACGTCGATATATCCCTACTTCAAGGTATTAGTAATACGTTCTTTCTTCATTATAACACATTCTTTATCACCTGCATAGATTCGTGTATGTCTACAAATATTCAGGCCGAATCTGTATATACAGTGTGTCCATGGATGGGGTCCCCAAGGGGGAAAAAATCTTTATTATTCATTTTACGACCAAAAGTCATTCTTTATAAAAAGTTCTGCTTGTTGAGAAAATGGAGTTGCCTTATAAAAATTTTAGATTAAATGTACAGGGTATTAATAAATTAGGAAAATATGAAAATGCTTCAAGAGGGAAGTACCATTATTTATTATTTTTAACAAAAATTTTATAAAACAAAGTTGTTTATAAACTAGCATAGAGACTAAATACAAATTTTTAAATAAAAATTCCAATATTTTAAAATAGAATATTTATAATTATTACTTTCATGTAATAATTTGCATTTTACAAAAAAAATCAAGATAGCTGATTTTGTATACGTTCATGTTATGTCAGCATTTTATATACATCTGTCAGTATTTTTGAAAATGTTAACCAAAGAAGAGCGTATTTATTTAATACAATGTTACGGTATTGGAAATGTGTCTTATCAATACGCTGTAGATGTTTTTCATGGAAAATTTCCTAATACGCCCGTGTCAAAAAAAGCATTGCGAAAATTATTTAAAAAATTTAATGAAACTGGATCGGTGATGAATGTAAAGAAATCAAAGAAAAAATACGACGAAAATGACGCAGCTACATTATTAGCAATAGGGTCAGTTTTAGATAACCCGAAATTATCTTTAAGGAAGCGTGCACAAACATTGGATTTAAGCAAAAGTCAATTACACGTAATTTTTAAGGAAAACAAAATTATTCCGTTTAAGCCAAAGATTCGGCGTACACTTGAACCTGGAGATGAAGAGAGACGTTTAGAGTTTTGTTTATGGATAGGTGAAAAGTTCCTTGAAAACCGAAGATTTCATAGATTTATTTTTTTTACCGATGAATCTACATTTTGCACAAATGGGCACGTATCTTCACAAAATAGTCGTCATTGGGCTTACGAGAATCCTAATTATGTGATAAACAAACGAAGTCAACGTTACAAAAAAGTTAATGTATGGTGTGGAATTTTTTTGGATCGGATCATTGGTCCATATTTTATAGAGGAAAATTTAAACCAACACGTGTATTTGAACATTTTGGAAAATTTTGTCTTACCATTTCTTAATACTTTAGATCCAGAAGTTCGTAGTAATATGTTTTGGCAACAAGACGGCTGTCCTGCTCATTGCACAGCCTTGGTCAGACAATGGTTAAATGATCATTTTGGCGCAAGGTGAATAGGGAGGTTCGGCCCAATTAATTATCCAGCTAGGTCGCCTGATCTTTCATTACTAGATTTCTTTTTGTGGGGTGCATTAAAACAAAAGGTTTACTCAAATAATCTTCCACATGATAGAGAAATATTAAAAGAGCGCATAGAAGAAGCAATCCATGAACTGAATGTGCCGCAAATCATTCGTAAAGTGTACGGTAAATTTATTAAGTTAGCGGAAAAATGTGTCGAGGTGGGAGGTAGTTATGTAGAATAATTTTAAAATATTGGAATTTTTATTTAAAAATTTGTATTTAGTCTCTATGCTAGTTTATAAACAACTTTGTTTTATAAAATTTTTGTTAAAAATAATAAATAATGGTACTTCCCTCTTGAAGCAATTTCATATTTTCCTAATTTATTAACACCCTGTACATTTAATCTAAAATTTTTATAAGGCAACTCCATTTTCTCAACAAGCAGAACTTTTTATAAAGAATGACTTTTGGTCGTAAAATGAATAATAAAGATTTTTTCCCCCTTGGGGACCCCATCCATGGACACACTGTATATATATATATATATATATATAGTAAATTCATAAATGTACCTGAAGAAATGATACATTGAAAATGTAAAAAATTCATTAATACGATGAACATTAATTCATTGTGCAAAAAATTTGATCTCGCTATAAAAAATTTTTTCAGGTATTTCGTCAATAACAATGACCTAGGATCATTGTGATGTGTTCGTTGGAAATCTTCATTGCGTGTCTTATCTGGCTTTGTTAATAGTTACTTTAGTTAATAATAAGTAAACTTGGTTTACCGACTCCTTTTCTCAAAGAAAAATCCATTTATCTAATACTAGACAAACAAGTAACAACTGTTTAATTTATTCAACAGAAGTAAGGAAGTATTGTTCTTTGACTGGGCTACACTGTCGCCGTTTATTATTATGAAGCCTATAAACAACATTGGGGCTTTTGTTTCGCTCGTGAATTTTAAAACTAGGTCAAACACTGGAGCATTTATGTTACGTAAATATTCAGGTGTCAAAATTATATTTGAAATCAACACAAAATTGGATTGCATGAATAAAACTACCTCCAAAAGTGTACAGAATATTTTGAGAAGCGAATTCGCAACAGTAGCTAGAATTAAATTATTTCATACATTTTTAAATAAAACAATGAAAATTATATTAATAATTAAGTCAAAAATATAATTAACAGACGTCCAAATCCGTGTAGAAAACGGATATTAAATTTTTTTAAATAGATATAACTTATCTTTAATTCAAACTTATATTTATTTATCAAATACCAGCAACTTCTAGTTAAGTGCTAAAGAAAATCAATAAGTAATAACAATAATAACATTTCAATGTTTATTTGATTTATTGGACATTTATACATTTGCAATACATGATTCATATAAGCCGGGCTAGACTCTATTTTTATGCGTATTTTTTCTATTTTCCTTGCCAATAGCATAACAAATAACAAAACGAAAGAATGATCGGGGTTACTTAGGGTTTTTGTCACACCCAAATTTTGCATGTAAACACTTCTTTAATATATTTTCCCGAAAATTTACTACTCACTTTATTACGTTTCTGTTTAATTAAGGAAAATATTTCTAGCACGATGTTTAATACGTCACAAAGGTAGGTCCATTTTCGACCCTTAAACAAATTTGTGAGTGTGTTCAGAGCCGAACATTTATGTTTATTATCAAGTAATGTAATAGTGAAAGAAAGGCTTAATAAGTTGTATTTTAAAGTGTGTAAGATTCTTTATTTAAAGATATGTGTAAAAGAAATATATATATTTCTCAAAGTCAAAAGAGTGTCAAGCGCTTTCGGCAAAACAATGCCATCATCAGGACAAAAAAAGTGCAAAAAAGTTTTTGTCCTGATGATGGCATTGTTTTGCCGAAAGCGCTTGACACTCTTTTGACTTTGAGAAATATATATATTTCTTTTACACATATCTTTAAATAAAGAATCTTACACACTTTAAAATACAACTTATTAAGCCTTTCTTTCATTACATAGTGTGTACGCACCAAACACGTAACCTTTTGTTACTCTTCAAAATTAATGTAATAGTGTTTAAAAATGCTCAATACATGTATTTAGGTACTATTAATGAAATAACTTGTTGGTACAGGTTTTGGACGGGTAAGAGGTTGTTATTTAAAAAATGGAACAAAGGTGACCAAATTTCCCATCTTGCTTTAGTTGATGTCAGTATACTGATTTTATTCTTTTTGCATCGTTTTCATTCCTTTCGGTTCATTGCCATTTCCTTCAGTTTATCATGTCTCTACTTTTTTTAACTATTTCTGCAACTTTAACTTTCCCGTTTTTTCTCAATCTTCCCTTCCTTCTTTTGCCCACTCTTCCTGATTCTAACACTTTTTTAATATTGTGTTTTGATTCATTTTAATGAAGTATCCATACTAATTGAGCTGTTTCTTTTCTATTACTGTTAATATACTCTTTTTGTGTAACTAGTTGTGTTATTGTTACATTTATTTTTCTGTCCTATTTAGTTTGTCTCGCAATTCTTCTAAGAAAGTTCATTTCTACAACTGCTAGTTTGCTGTCATCCTTTTTTCTGAGTTATCAAGATTCGTAGGCGTATATTTCTACGGTTTGGACTATTTGAATAGTTCACTTTTTATTCAATTTCTTTGTTTTCCTATTTCTTACTCATAATTGTATTAGATAATGCCTAACAGAGGCTATTTATTTTCTTTATTCTGTTCGTTATTTTGTAGTCTAATCTTCTATTTTGTGGGATCATCCTTCCTTAATATTCATATCTTGTTATTCTTTGTAATTCTTGTCTCTTTATATAGATTTATAACTTTCGTTATTCTCTCTTTTATTGTTAATTATCATTAACTGACTCTTATTTCTGTTAAATTCTATTTCTTCCACCTATATTTTTAGCGTTTCTTACATTTTTGTTCTATTTGCTTTTATATTAAATTTATATATGAATGTTCATGTAGTCATTTAATTTGGTTGGACGGTATATATTCTGCTTGTTCTTCTTCTATTGCGTATTCTACAATTTTTTTTCAATAATTTTTGTAGATATGTTACATTTTACTGATAATGAGCATATTGCAGTCAGTATAATTTTCTTTCTTATATTAGTAATAGTACATAAGCCTTAACTTGCCTCTAATCTGCTATGCCAGTATACACGTTTTTTAAAAAGCTTTCTTATGTATCTTTATTTAATTCTAGCTTGGATAAGATTAAATACGGTGAAATATACCGTTTTCAACATTCTATGGATGTATCTCTTTGAAAAGGTCCTTATGTACAAGCAACAATTAAAAGTGTACAGTAAGCGGAAAACTCCAACCACTAACCATTATATCTCTAGAATAATACGACTATAAATAGCGTTTGTACACAAATGTAAATAACGGAGTTCCAGTGTTAAAACCGAATTCTATACAAGTCACAATAGGATTCTGATAACATTCATTTCAGGTGTTAGCTCTCTATTTGTGTTGGAAACACTGAAATGGCTCTCGTAGTCACCAGCAGCTTCTATATTGACAGCGCCGTATTGAAACTTGAATGAAATGAAAGTGTATTTCTAAGGAAAATCTGATGTGTAAAAAATGAATTAAATTCGACGAATTTGTTGATACAAAGAGTCGCTAGATATAGAAGTAGCATATTATATGTTCTCCAGAACTGGTGCTCAATCTTCTATTCTATGAAAACGTATAAGTTATACAGAGCGTATTTTATATATGCATTTTTTTTACTATAAGGGTTTGTGAGAGGGCCTTAGGTTAGGTTCATTACTTCGCGCACTGTAACAGGTATGTCTTATTCCTAATGTTAGAAATTCGGAGCAGTCGAAAGCTGTTAGTTAAGTCAATGCAGGTACAAAATAGATCATCCTCTATAATTTCATATTCGACATCAGAGAATCAACATTCTAATTATTCATAATAATTAATAATAACTCACAATAAAATTTTACTTTTAATAAGCAGTGATTGAAATTTTACTCAAGTAACAAAGTTGGACGGCAGGAACATTAACTTTTTTTTTAATAGAATCACTTTGTACTCAAAATATATAATACATAAAATAAACGACAATGATATTGTCTGTTATGTAGACAGTTTTGATAAAGCTGCAGTACTGATAAACCGGAGCGACGTAACTCATTGGTAAAATGTAACTTAGCTAAGTGATATTGCCATTTATTAGAAAAAATATTGCTTGGGATTTTTGTAATGTTCTTCAGTTGATCTGTAAACAAGTTATCTACAAACATTTCAAGAAACTTGATTTAGATTATTTGACCTGATCATGTACTTAATCCGAAACTAGTAGCCTTTATAAATAAAAAAAAGTTAATGTCGTTATTTTCCCTTAAAAATTTATTAGCCACATAGGTTATAATGGAATAACTGATCCATCTACCATTTAGTTATAAATTGTTTAGTAGCTGGTTAAAAACGTTAAAAACGGTTACGTGGTTATTTACCACGTTATGCAATATACGTCGTCTGTGGAGAACGGCCTAACAAAGTGTTATTGTTATAATTATTATTAAATTAAAACGTAAAAAAAATTAAGAATTTACAATGTGAGGTTTTAGTTATTTAATGTCATTTCATAATTCGATCATGGGATGGACACTATCTTGTTACTATTTGTAAATTTGCGATGTACTATGCTATAATAATTTAAGATAAAAGAAAAGGAGAATATTAAGGTGTTGGAAAGAAATAGGCAAGAAATTTTCGTGGAATTTAACATAAAAAAATATTTAAGATATAAAAGGTTATGCATGAAACTCAAATGTGGTACGTAGGACGGAATCCAAGAAAACTCAAAGTATTGCCATAAAATTTTTAATAATCTTGACAACTTGTTTCGACCTAATACGGTCATCATCAGGTCTAAAAGTGAAAAAAAGTATAAATAACAAAAGAGAATTTAAAGCATAAAGTAACAAACAAAAATTAGCATTAGACCACCATGTAAGTGCTGGTTAAGGAAGGACCAACAAACCTAAAGGCTTGCAACCGAAAGTAATACATTAGGACATTACCTTGGGTAGAAGCATACAACAGTCTTACAAGCAATAAAAAAGTTAGAGACCGGTATAAAGGTAACCCCTATCACAAGGGATCAAGGAAACAAAACATGGACAGAAAAGACTTCAGCCAACCAATCATCCACCACGTTTAACTTCCAATATTAAAGGAAGAGACGTGATTGAAGATTAAGGTAAGGCTAATCAATTTAATAGAATCCCAACAGCATGAAGTGCAATGGGCGAGCACCTTCCTAAAGAGCATTAAAGAACATGCTTTTTACATTAATAAATAATTAAATTCTGATAGTTGCAATACACCTTCTTCTTTTGTTAACCATATCTTGTCTCAAAAGCACCACTTCGATAATGAACATTACTCCACAGACGCAATAAAGACTTTAAAGTAAACCTTTTGAAATTTGCTGAAATTCACATTGCTTGCTCTCCTAGCAATTCCCTTTGTCTTAACGAAGAACAGTTAACCCAAGAACCTTATATTTTTACTAACCTTAATCTTTCCCAATTGCAGTTCTTATCCCTTGTCCTTCAATTAATTATTTGTTTATTTATGTTCCCAATGTTTTAAGAGTTTATAATTCTTCTAAGCTTAGGCCTTTTCTAAAGTGCTCGCCTATTGCACCTCATGCTGTTGGAAGTCTATTCCATTGATTAGCCTTACCTTTACCTTCAATCACGTTTCTTCCTTTAATATTGGAAGTTAGACATGGGGGGTGGTTGGTTGGTTGGCTGAAGTATTTTCTGTTCATGTTTTGTTTCCTTGATCCTGATGTCTTCCCTCCCCTGTGCAGGGGTTATTTTTACACCGTTCTCTAGCTTTTTTGTTGCTTGTAAGACTGTTGTATGCTTCTACCTTAACCGATCTTCCAACCCAGTCTGGGGTTCCTTCTTGTTCCAGTTGTCCAACCCCAAGGCAAAGTCCTTTATTGGTTTTTATTTTCCTTTTCCTGTTCTTTACGTTTTTGGGTGGATTATTACTTTCGGTTGCAAGCTTTTAGGTTTATTGGCCCTTCCTTATCTAGCATTTACATGGTGGTTTAATGCTAGTTCTATTTCAACTATTCTTTTGGACTATAAACCCATTTAATTATAAATATCTTGTATTTAAAATATTTCAAAAGTATAAACATATTTAAATAAATTTAAATAAAAATAGGAATGAACTGCAACAAGCTATTGGATACATCGGATACCCCTCTATTTGCTCGTTTGTTTAATCGAATTGTTTTTATTTTCTTGTTAAATCGTAACCGTATAATGTATTATTTATTGGTTTGTTGTTTATTTTTCTATACCACACTTCGTTAGATGCTGTTATCAAGGGATGCCCATAATCCCTCATTAAATAGATTTCTGAAAATTAAAGGTGTAATTTGTAATTTGTCTTCATTAGGACTAGCATAATCTATATGTTCGAATTGTTATTGAGAGTAGTTAAAATCTGCGTGGTGCAGCGCGCTCTTAATTTATGACTTTAACGCAGGGCGGCGTAAAAAAACATTTTAAAAAGTGTACAAATATATTTTTATAATCTAGGGAGGCTCAGCTCAAAAAAGGTTGGGAATCACTGTCTTAAACATTTAAATCACCAGAGTTCTTTTCAGCGATCTAAAAGAATCTCTCAATCTTAATTACGCCCTCTAACGTACAAGTATGCAATGAAGGTCTTTCATCGACTTTCAACGTGCGGTTGTGGCGGACATTTTTCTTATTTCTTACTAGGAGAGCATGTTTTCAAGGTATACAAACATGCACATATATTACATTTCCATCAGCTCTCGCCATCTAATGAAATTTTTGCACAACATTGCAAATACAAGATGTAGATATCTATATACTCCTACCTAACTTGAAAATACACACCTTTTTAGAGAGCTGGGCTCCTATTCTTAATTTCTTCAATCTTTTTGGTTAAATGTAAGTTTTAAGTTGTAATAAAATTATTCACCAGGCTCTTTCCTCATTTAGCAATTGCTTATAAGCTGCTGGATAATTGCAGGTTTGTAAAAAGTGTTTCTACAGACTTTTCTAATGGTTGTTTGTATTTTTTTTTACAAAAAAATATTTTTTTATTAATCTAACAAGAATGAAAAATTAAAATGAGCAAAATGACCATCTCATGTAATAGTAGGTAGCTACTAAACTGTTTTTTTATTGCAACTGCATCTATTGGTTTAGTTTTATTAATTTTTTTATTTATGATGATTATTATTTTTTTTGTAGATATAAATAATTATTTTAGCACGTCTTGCGTATGGAGGTAGTACCTACTTTTACAAATGGATATACATACATATGTATTTTATATTCCTATTTAGATTAATCCTATTATTATCTGTTATTGTTCCTCATTCCTGTTTTTTTTAATTAACGCTAGTGACAACTAACCCACATTGCTGTGCTTTATTTAGATTTGATTTTAATTTTTTGTTGATTTTTCAGTCAATGTCATTAATAGCATTAAACTGAAAGAAGTATTGATAAGAGTCTTTGTCCTATACAAAAAGTGTACTAGTGCTATGAAGGGACCGGCTTGCTAACCCGAAGACATGGCGGAAAAAAGAGAGTTTTATAGTGTCTACAAATTTGCGGAATAGAACAATTTCTGCAGTTTATATTCGAAGTCACCTTTAAGATGTGAGAAATGCAAATGTCAATTCATGATCAGTAGAAGAAAACTATGCATTGCAGAATTATCTTGTGGAATAATGGAAAATCTCCATCAATGCAACGCCTGCATATATTTATTACAAAATTAGCATCTACTCGAAAAGATAGGCATGGAATAATGAGGATTGGGGCAAGGTACTCTTTTCGTTTTTGTCTCATTCGATCAGACAGAAGTAGACGAATTTGGGGAAGAGCCGGAGAGAGATCCCTAACTTAATTAAAAGTCGATTTCAAGCAATCATTAACACAAGAGGTGGTAGGTAATACACGATAATAGTTCCATATAATTTCCAAGAACAAAAAGTCGTACTTTTGAGAATGAATTTGTTTACCCAATTATATGTTTTGAGATTCAAAATTTGGATTTTCTGATTAACCTACAAAATATAGTGGAATAGTTAATTAACAAGCTTAACTGAAAAATAAAAATGCATTATAAGTTCAAAATGACCTGTATTTTTACTATTCACTGTTTGTATATATTATGATAGCTCCATAAATTTGTAACAAACTGTTTGTTGTTTGTTACTTAAAATAAAATTATTTGTTGCAATAGCAATGTGGAGAGAAATCATGTGTTGCCATTTGGCGAGCGCTTAGACCAGGAAAACAGAAGTCCGAAGATCTGGTTTGTTTCAAATAAAAGCTGTACTGTTTCGCAGTTGTTTATGTTAAACTCCTAAAAGATATGCAATCCTTATAGCAGCTGTATCACAATTGTAAAGCAATATTCATGACAAATGGTCGTCGTTGACTGTTGAAGGGGAGAAGTTAAATTTTAAGGGCACAAGTCAGAGAGGGGGAAGTCAGCGATATTGCTTATATAATAATATAGAAGAGCACATAATAAATAAATTAGATGCATTTATTTTTGTTCAGTTTCGTTGATTTTGTATGTAGGTGTAAGTAATGGCTATTAAAAAAAATTTTTTTTTTATAAAACAAATTTAAGTAATCTAAATATTTAAGAAAGTAATTCAACCAATACGAATTAACATATATTTTTTTATGTTTTTGTTATTTTGCATGGTGCATCATGGTTACGATTTTCCCAATGTATTCAATTCGGGGCTTATTTGTATAATTTAGTACTTCCAAAATGAAATAAAGTACTTCTGAAGAATGGATATTCTCATTAAGTTATATTCACTATCTTCTTTTAAAAATAAAAACAAAATATGAAAATGATGTTTTTTGAGTGTAAAATATCTACTTAATTAAATACATAAAATAATAAAATTACTCATATCTACATTTTAAACATAATTACTTATGAAAGTAAATTTTATTTTTAAACATATTCTAAAAAATTATGTCTATTTATTCTCAATATTGTGTATTCTAATAACAATAATATAATGTACTACAAACATTACCCGCATGATTATGACATTATAATCTCCTGTTACAAATTAAAAATTTTACGGAAAGGTGGCGCAAAATTGAAGCGATTAAACAGGTTCACCAAGTTTGGAACAA
The DNA here is from genome assembly GCA_951812935.1 of Hermaeophaga mercurialis. Classification (NCBI taxonomy): domain Eukaryota; kingdom Metazoa; phylum Arthropoda; class Insecta; order Coleoptera; family Chrysomelidae; genus Hermaeophaga; species Hermaeophaga mercurialis. The sequence continues at coordinate 21,405,136 of OX638360.1, forward strand.
CTGTTCTACTCATTAAGAGGAGGTTTTAAGAACAAACTATAAATATTATAGATTAGCTACCAAATGGTAGGAAAATATGCTGGCCGCTATGAGCATAAATAATTAAATATGTAAACAAGATAAGAAACCATCTTAAAGAGAGAAAATTTATTTGAAATGACAACGTCAGTCGAATAATAAAAAAATATTTAATATAGGATTTTTCATTTATAAAAAATAACCTGAATATGTTACATTTCTTAGACCGCCATGTATATTTTAAAACATTTTTAAATGTACCATATATGCATAGAATCTTGTGCTGAAACCATAACAATTATAGAAAATATATTAAACCATTCTTTAATGACTGTCTGGTCATAGACAATAAAATTGACAATTGCTCTCGAGTAGAAAAACGCAATAATCGATGTAAATAAAAAAAATAATGTGCAGATATTTAGATTAGAGAAACACTAGATAAAACATTAATTCAATAATTATTTGGTTTCGCGCAGGCTGCACATATTTTTGCTGGATTTCAGAGAGTAGTTTGAATTTTTATGACAATATTAAAAACTATTAAAAATTATTTATTTACAAATTAAGTTTACAAGTATGTGTATTTATACTCAACTCAATATATTGTATATTTTATATATGTGTATTACATAGTATAAAAGCCCAATAAATTTTAAAAACAGGTATTTGAATATACAATGAATTTGAGTAAAGCATTATTTTTGAAAATTTACATAAAGACGGTTTTATACTAGATGGGGGCTCACTCCTGGTTTCCTGCTGGTTTCCAACTTATTTCGAAATCATGTAAACTATTCGCATATTTTACAAAATTGAATCAAATATATATAGATATAATAAATATTTTATTATCAATTAATACCGTTTTCGAAATTAACCCTTTAAGGCCGAATAATTAAGAACGAAGGCATACTCGAAAAAATGTTTAGAGAATATGCTTCTACAACTGTACACTAGAAAATAAATAAAAACAATGTTAAGTGTAATGTTTACTTTTTTTATTTTTAATGAAAAACGTTTGTTAATTAAGTTAAAATTCAATTTTTTTTAAAAATCAATCAACACTTTTTAAAAAGATAACTCTTTATCATATTTTCTTACTTATTTAGAATTATGTCTTATTATTGTATTCAGATGATGCATAATAATCAAAATATAAATTTTCCACATCTCCCATTTTTTTTTTTATTTAAAATGGAACTCATACATTTATGTGTTTACTGAGTTACCCTCAAACACTAGCGACAGATTCTAAATATGTTATATGAAGTAAGAAATACGTAGCATTAGCATTTTCAATACTGAAAGAACATCATTGAGGATTCCAAATTCAATTAGTAAGTAGAAAAAACATCTAAAACTAATAGTTGAAAAAAGAAGTACTTACTACTTTTCCCAATCCAATGAGAGTAGTATTTTCCCATAAAACAAGAAAAGTAAGTTCGTGCTAAAACTAATAAATTTTAGTCGAATATATTTTCGAAATAAGCGATTTACGATCTTATTTGTAGCTTGTTAAGAAGATGAATGAGTTTATTAAGTATTGAACTGATCCGTTGGAATGCGAATCATTGGCAGCAAATTAATTCTAAAGAAACTCAAATATTTTTTTTTTTTTTTTTTTTTTAGAATAAATCGCAAGTCTATTTTTATATACCTTATATACCATGGACAGTCTCGACATGCTCATAAATGCCAGGAAAGTGACAAACAACTGGAGTTAAAAAATATCCATAACTAGGAAATTACGAATGTGCCAGGTAAAACTAATAAGGAAGCAGACACCTTGTCCAACTTTTGCAAATTTTAGTGCGGCGCGCCAGTACGTTGCCAAATCAATAATTTAGAATCACGTAAGGAATCCCAAGAATGGCGAGAACTCTGTCAGCAAGAGTTCACCATATTCTGAGGATTAGGAGAACATAAATGTAAGCAAGTTGTTAGTATATGTAAAACTGTCAACGGCTCTTGGAAACTCGTATATATCCAATGTTGCCAGCTTGTAAAATAAATTGTTTCATCGAAACGTTTGCAAGTAGAATCAATTTTTTATTATTGTTACAAGCCATAAATATTGTAACTTCCCAAATGTTCTAAAAAATGTTTACACCTGTATTGTTTTTTAATACTATGCCTATTTTTCTGATGGGTTCTGTTTTCACAAATATTTTTCATGTATTTTCATCCTTTATTGGAATTTGTCATGCTTTTTCCATAACACCATTTTAATTTTAAAACGTACACTAATAAACAGATTAAAGTTTAAATGTCTATTAGTATACAATTCTAATACGTTTTAATCCATTTTTATTATAACTTTTACAAAACAGATAAGTATAAGTATAAGTATATGTTTATTATACAAAATCCATCCCTAAAGAAACACCTAATTTGTCCCATTAATAAAGAAATTCCGAGAATTCAAGTGGCAACAGTGTATGCATGCGTACCTACTCTTCGATAAAATTATTTTATAGTAATTTTCAGCCAGAATCTCTTCCGACTCTCTTTGGCTAAATAGAAGAGACCAAAGGGCTTTTGGTGAGGTGAAATGTTATAGGAAGTACCAAAAGTATTACTGAAAACGATTAGCGGAGTTAATTTACGAATTTTGCAATTTGCAAAAATATTATGTAATTAAGGAGGAAAAGTTGCTTCTTTCTTTAAAGAAAAAGAAAGAAGGGATGGCGGAATTAATCTAATAAAGATGATGATGCATGTATTCCAGGTTTGTGTTGGTAAAATTTTCTTCGTATCTCCGACCAGGATGGTATATGTGAAAAGAGGTAAAAGCTAAGTTCGAACGATACAAACGGAATGTTTGAATTTTAGTGTCGTTATTGAAAAGGTAACGTACTGCCGACTATAAAATATTCGCTTTAAATACACCGTCACCCCAGAACAAACACGAGCGTTTAGATAAATACCACGATTGGCATATAAAAAACTTTCGTTTTTCTTGTCATGTTCTATTCATATCCAAAAAATATTCGATTTGCAAATATTTGTGTACTAAAACGGCAAACAGGCTTATATAACGTGGATATTTTTGCTATTTCTAGCAAGTTATTGACTTATCAATATTACAATAGTCTGAATAAAATAGAAACTTTGCAATATACCAACTGCATATATCAGAGCTTGAGACATAGAAAAGGGTTTATCTTTTCATTACTTTTTACTTTCACTTTTTTAGTAGTGTTTTTGCTATAACATTTTTCTCTTAAAATCGTATTTCATATTTCTAAAATTAGTTGTTTTCACAACTTTTATTAACAGACTTCCTGCTTTTATGTAAAAAATTAAAAATTATCAAAATTTCTATCCTTAATAACTGGCTCTTGAGCGGATTAATAGAAATAAAGCGCGTTATCGGAGATTGCACCACGTGTCGCAGGTTCAATCCACAATTAGAATCTCAAGTCATGTCAGCTCTCTCCAAAGTCTAGTAGAAGTGGCAAGGCAAGGTCCTTTCAAAAGGTAGGCATCGATCTTGGTGGCATTTCTCGCGACTTTGAGTCGCTTCACAGCTCGAAGAGGCAATCATTTATCATTTACACTAATAACGGGACCAATTTCGGCGGCGCTCAACAAAAACGTAGAAAACTTTCATTTTTTTTAAATTGCAAAAAAATCGTTTGAGCCTTTTCGCGATTATCTATCCAAGAATGAAACGCTGTGGAAATGTATAACCCCTAATTCTCCCCATTGGGGCGGCCTCTGGGAATCGGCTATCAAAAGTGCTAAATTCCATTTACTTCGTATAGTAGGCAACACAAAATTCAAGTTCGAGGAGTTTAGCACTATATTACCGCAAATCGAAGCCATTTTAAACTCCAGACCGTTATGCCCTCTCTCAACTGATCCAGCTAAATCGCATGTCCTCACTCCTTGTCATTTTTTGATAGGCTCCTTCTTGACAGCTAACCCTGAAAGAGTTGTCAAAGGTACTTCAGATAATAGATTTTGGGAACAATGTTCTGAAATCAAACAAATTTTCTGGAGGAAATTGTCGGTCGACTACCTTAACCGGTTTCAGAATCGGCCAAATTGGATCAAATCTCGCGATAACATAAAACCGAATGATATTGTTCTCTTAAAAGGTCATAACACTCCCCCACTGAAATGGCCATTGGCTCGAATTTTAGAAGTCATACCGGGAAAAGACGGGAATGTAAGAGTAATGAAATTGTTGACATCTGACGGAGAATACACGAGACGTATAAACAAAGTTTGTCCACTTTTATCTGACATCGCACCTACGCCACTTGTTACCTCGGAAAATATCCCCATTTCTTCTGACAGTTCATAATCAGTATTGTTGCACCATTTGGTAAACTGTCTATATTATCCCCCCTCTCTCTCTCTCTCTCTCTCTCTCTCTCTCTATCTCTTTTTTTTGTCGCGCCCCCAGTATATTCGAAATTGGACATTTCCAACGGAAATTTAGATCTCACCCTCTAATTCGAATTTGAATTTGCGCGCCGGAAATGTTTCCCTCTCACACCACCTCTCATATTTCTTAAGTTCGAGTCTCCCCTCTCGTATATTATGACATTAAATGTAAAATTTCTCACAAACAACAACAAGATGAGTCTTCAAAATCATCCACATTAATTTATAAATGGCACACTTCTAGAAACTATATATAATTAAAATAATATGAGTAATTAGTCGCTCCAATAACATTAGTAGAGTATAGTCGTTACAAATCCATGCTGGATGTTTTCAGGGCAGAAATACACTATTACCTTTTCACGTGAGGTTACATGAATTCACCCGAGAGGGAGATGATTTTTCATATTACATCTGATTTCGTATGATCGTAGACACTGTTCTCAGTGACGCTATTACGTGAAATTACACATGAATTGCCTGATTCGTGAAAGTACGTGAAATCTTCATTTGTCCAATAAATAAATTGGTAAAGATGGACATACTGGTGGTAATATTACAAGAACCACTTGAAGATAAATGTGTAAGACAACACTGATAATAATATTAAAAAATGGTTATGAGTTATAAGTTTTTATATTTTAACAAAATCTTTATAACTATAACTATAACTATAAATGTAGGTATGTTTAGAAATATATCGACTGGAATGATTATTATTAATGTTAAAGTACTTTTAGACGACCATATCAGTTGTCAGTTATCTCTATGTGTAAATATAAAGAAATACTAGAAAAAGTGAAACTAAAACTTAGGTGTGTCTCGATGGGATTCCCAAAAGTTAACGTATCAGTTGTCAGTTAAAATTATGTCTAAATGACACTATCCCTTCAAGTCCCAATATTCGCAATGACAACTGAACTGAAGCTGAAAATGAATTGACAACTGATAAGACCGCCTAAGTACCTTTAAAGCCAATGGGCTAATCGAAATTATTTTGGTCTACTTGATATGGAGAGATATTGAAATTTACAAAATATAAAAATATACAGTTTTAGATTATAAAAAAACTGTTCTACCCTTTGATGAGCTCGACCTCCACATTTAATAATAATGTTTTCCTTATTCTGCCATCTGTCGGACAGTAGTTATCCTTATATTCATTTTGTACGAATATGATCCAGAGGTTTTAGTTTGACCTCCTTAATAGCCATGGTATCCTGTCAACAAGATTTTAGTAACGGCACCATATTGCTTATGTTTAAGGCTATATATATATATACATATATAGTTAAGAAAATGCCTGTTATATTTATTTAATTTATTTATTTTCATTGTATGATTCCAAAGAATAATATTACACTTGAAAAAATGAATGTTGTTTATTTTAGAATTTAACTTAAATTCTTTATTAATATATTTATTTTTAAATATAATTTTTTCGATGATTAATTTGTTATTCATAGAAAGTATGTTCGCTTTATACGTAGTACTTAATAATAATTTTAGTTAGAAAGCCATTTTATTATGTCAATTAAGTTACAGGAAGCGCATTTTCATATTACATCTGGTTTAAACCAAAAAGATTCGAGAAAATCCTATTCGGTGAACATGAAATCGAGGAGGTACAACTAATAAACAGAATTTGAACATTGTCTTTTAGATAAGTAACTCACTTCCATTTAATCGTTACTCCATTATTCCTTAAGGTTTTTTGGTACATTTGGTTTTTCATTTTTTCTTCAAGTGTGAAATAATTACACGATTTTTTGATTACTAAGCAATAGAAAGGTGAGAAAAATAATAAGGGAGATTGAATTTGGTGTCTTTTGCAAATGCACGTTTCGGATCGAGTATACTTTTAAAAAAAATATGTTCATAGCAAAACGTGATTTTCAAGACAAAAAAAAGAACTCAACATATATTTGACGTAACAGTACAGATAATTTCTTTACACTTTATTAACTGTAATTTTTATAATTAGAATGTGTGTAACGGTAGAAATACGTGATGACCAAATACTTATCTATTTAGATTTAAATAATTTTATAATTGTTTTTAGTAAATATCTTTACTAACAAATTATTTGCTCAATTCTTATTTCTGTTGAATATTTTTTAACTCCTAATTGGAATTTCATTCAACAAACATAACGTAGAATTTAATCGCACGTGGTGTGGTGTTTTACTCTGAGACACGGTACTTAGGACAACAGAAATGCGAGAAAGTAAACTCAATATGGCACTAGGAAAAGAAATTTTAATTCAGTTTCTACTATTAGATGTTAATACATTCGACAAAACGGTTTTGTTAATTTACAAAGTTGATACGGGTTTTTTTAATAACTATTTAAATTTCGATTAAATTACTAAGCAACTAATGATAGGTTTGCGATTTTGATTAAAACTATAAATTTATCCTTTCCAATTGGAAACATTCTGGAAGTACCTACTTATTTGTTGCTCTAGAACCGTTGACAATTATGTCGGGAAATTTTATAATAAATAGGAATATTTTAATTCATTTACTTTTATTATTAATTAGTTTCCAGCACAGTGATTTAAAATTCAGAATCAAATTCATGTCGACCTATATACATGTAACTTGTTTTCGTTTCTGATTTCCGAATCCGAGATTCGAACAAAATTTTACCAACACAAGCCTGGAAGTTAGTTAGTTAGAACAACCTTTCTATTTTCAGGTTTACTGATCTCTAGAATATAGAGCAATTAAAAAGAAAACCAAATTTTGATCTGAAGGAAGTTGCAATATAAAAAATATCCCTGTTGGCATTTCTACTCCAATGGCTCTTTAGAAACTTCCTTGCCTTTCTACTCCATTCAAGTTTCGTGGTTGTGCACCAGTTTTTTACTCTTTTAACCTATATTTTTTGTTTATTTAAATATTTCTATTTAATACATTCAAGATTCTCAAGAAAACTATTTTAGCTACTTAACAAATGAACCTTTGATAGCATACTGAACTTTTAAATTATTAGCTAAATAGTTATACCTATACATGAACAGACATTCTAAAATTGTACAAATACTATTTAAAATATTATCGGCGTTTACATAGATAGGATCATGGAAATAATCGAATAATTTCAAATACTATCCTAAGGTTATGTTATCCTGATACTCAGACTATCCCGGTCTCTCACTGACGAAGTGCTTGTCATTCTCTGAATTTTTTGAAACTTACTGACTAAAATGCTATTGTTTGGACTATCAGAGAATTAGTATTTATTATTATATATATATATTAATATGTTTAATTGTAAATTAAATACTAACTTTAGTTTGGGTTCTAGGAAGGTAAGTGACTACGGGTAAATTTGACTGACTAAATAAGTACTAGTTGTTTACAAATTGTACTTATTTGGATTTATATTCTCCTGTTCATAAAATCTTACTTATACAACAATATTGTGATATATTGTTTTGATAAATTCAATGCATCCATGTGTTTCATATTTTTCTGTCTCTGAATATATTTATTTATACACATATATGTAGTAAATAAACGAAATAATACCTATTCCTATTATATTCTTAAGAGAGTTTATTTTATTAAAAACTATCATGTATGTATCTACGCGTGCACCAACATAGTGCAGTTATGGTTTAGATACGACTGATAAGTAAAGCACGACATGCTTAAGATTTCAGTTTGTTTTAATAGTTAAACATTAGTGAAAACAATTTGACTTGTCCCAGCAAATAAAAAAAGGAGAACATTTTAAATATTGTTGGTATATCATACATATCTATTGGTTAAATGGCACAACATTGGCAAATATCATTTTAAAAAGAAAAAACATTTCAGATGGCTGCTTGTTTTGCTTCAATATTTGCCGGCAAATATTCTGACATTTTCTATTGGTCTATTATTGGCATATATTACTATAATGATGCGTTATTGGCATTTAGTAGCAGTACATTATCTAAGAGAACAGATTGAGCATTAAAAATAAAAATAAAAAGTATCGATTTTAAGATGTTGAAGATTAGGTTAGGTTAGGTTAAGTTATGTTAAGTTATGTTAAGTTAGGTTAGTTTATAGATACATGAACATTTTTTTATTAATTAACAAAAGTAGTAAATTAATGACACATATAATGATTATAAAATATAATTATCTAAATTTAATTTTAAACAAAGAAAAGTAAATAAAAACAAATAAAATCATCAACAATTACCACTTTATAGTTCTTTGTGCTGTAAGTAAAAGTTCAATTGATCTCACTTCCTATGTGTCAATTCAAAATGTCTGTCTAGTATAGTTTATCACACTTTAATTGTCCACATATTCTAAAAAATTTAAATTTCACCTTCTTATCCATCCATAATAGGTACGGTTTATTTATTTCTATTGATAACATTTATCTTTTTCTTAATTTTCCTTTTTTGGGTTAAACATTTTATCCAACAATATGAATTTTTACTTATTTTTGATTGTATCTAAAGACTTATCTGATTAAAATATAATATTTTAATTTGCATCTTGTCATTATAATTTTTATTTCTACTTTAAAATTTAGTTTATTATACAGATACATTTTTTTACAATGAATTACTTTAATTTTGTTATAATTGAAAATTTTTAAATTTTTACATATTTCTAAGTATTGACCAAAGTTTAATTAACAATTTCTATTAAATTTACAGATTTTTGACTAGTTTTTGTAAGCGATATATATATATATATATATATATATACCTATATGCTTTTAAACATATTTCGCCTAAATATTAATATAATGTAATAAGCATCTAGTACATTGTCGCTTACAGGTATAACCATACTGAAGTATTTTTGTATATTTTATATATTTTATATTTTTTCGACTTAATTTGTTCACACTACTTATGAATGGTCAGAAACAGTTTATTTTTAAGAGTAAAAAATATAAATAATTACTTACGAAACATTTAGGTAAGGTTAAGTTAGGTAAGGATAACCAGTCAGTCAAATAATTATGATGTAGTTTCATACGTGATACACAGAGGATCAGGAAACCATACCCGTTAGAGTTAAATTATAAACAGCAGGACGATACAGCCGATTTTCAAATCGTTTCACTATGTCTTTATTCTGGTGTCCTGACATAGCAGGTTGCCATATGGCAACACGTGATTTTCACACAATAAGTACAACAAAATGGTTTATTATAAACAAATGTCTGTTTACTGTATTGGAGAATTTGTAGGTTTGTTATTTCCTCTTATAAACTCAAAATTTGTAAATTTTGAATATTATTATATATTTAATATTTGAAATTTTTTTACTAGTAGACGCACTTGTTGATTTTTTAATGTTATTAAATGTGAAATTAGTGTAGTTTCATACATAAAGTAGTGAGTGGCCATAATCTCATATTAAAAGAAAGTATACAACATATTATTAATCAAAACGGCAAATTTAATTTAGTGGCCTTTTAACTACTAACTACACTTTGTGTGAACCAACTTTTAATTCTAAAAATTTATTGTTTTTTATCTAGCTATTAAAGTAAATCACTAGATTATTATTTTAAGCCAACAACTACAACAGAAAAATTAATAATACATTATTAAAATCCTATATTATTTATTCTCAATAAATAAATCCACAAATAAGTGGGAAAATTTATTTAACAAACAAAGCCTAATGCGTCATTTTTGAACCAAAAGATTTCAGAAAATGTAACTAAGGACACAGAAAATTAAAAAGGTGTTCACTTTTCTGGTAGCACCATCTACACGACTACTGGTTAAACAGAAAATATTTTCCTATAGGTTTCCATTTTAAAATATATTCCAAGTACAGATCATTATAGTTTGAAACTTGTTTTGCTTTCTGTTCTCCTAGTATGGTCCGTTACCATATGGCAACACATGATTCTCACACATATGTATGTATGTATGCTCGAGAGCCTTTTGTAATCAATCGATTGTTAAGGGCTGTAGGACTAAAACACATATAAGTAACGAAATTTCACCTTTTTCTTAGATTACAAAATGCAGTGTAATTATTTGTAATAGTTATTTATGATGTTATTGAGAAGAAAAATGTTTAAATAATTATATATTTTCCAATAAAATTGGTAATTTTTCATTTCTTAGAACTCATTGTCTTAAAATATAAGTGTAAGAGGTTAATATAATCTGAAGTACATGAGACTTAAGTACTTAAATATCACATCAAAATACATATGATTATAATCATAATCAACTAGATGATGCTAACATAGTTACTGAAACGTGCGTCTAGTGCAGCATTTTGATTTGGTATTTAAATAGTTCTAAATCCAAAAACTTCAGTTCCCAACTTTATATAACCTGATATAAATTTTCATATTAATTTTGATTTCGATGAATTTTTATTTTTATCGCAACAGTCATGCGATATGTTGTACAACCTATTCATAATTACAAATTACTTTTTGTTTAGAAGATATTTAGTTACAAATTATTGCAAAATGCGATAATTTTTATAAAATATGGGTTTAAATAATTACTATTTAATATCCATAACTAATACATTTATTTTACTTAATTAAATAATATATAAAAGTATAACATAGAAATAAATGATTTCGTTTTTATTTAAATATACCATGTTATTCTTTAATTATATTAAAAATTTCAATAAATTTTATAAAGTACATATTACTGAAAATCTACAGGCATGAATAATGCTATTGCAGCAGCCACACAATAGTACTCATTACGTGAAAGCAGCAGTACTATGGAAAGTAACAAAATCATGACCACCACCACTCGCTTTACCTTGTTTTGCTTTGTCCTTTGTGACATAGTTTCTTATAGGCTACAACTCGTAGCAGGAAAGCAGAACAGAAAGAAGCTTAACATAAACAACTGCAGATTAAATTGTCCCAACGACGAGCATTACTAATTCATGTTTAAACAAAAAGTTACTTATAAGATTAATTGTTATGAATTATACCTAAAAAAATGTTTTTTATAATATTTAATATTACCCATATTATAATATTGTTTCGTATTGTTTTCTCAAACGAATATATATATATATTAAACAGAATTTAAGTGGTTTCGATACTGCATGAAATCGTAAATAAATATTTTTAATGCTACGTTTTTTAATTTCTAGGGCTTAGGAGTAAAACGAAATTTCGAATACTTGAAAAAAATTAGTCAATAGATTACGCCTATACACTAGAAATATACAAATCTATAATCTGGCAACATTGTTCATACATTTTGACAGATTATATTATTACGCCTGACGTTGACTGCGGCCTAGTACAAGTTTTCGGGAAAATTTGAATTGCTATTTGTACAGTACCGTTTGCGAAAATTGTAAACGACTTGAGGCAAACTTAAGTAACCATGGAGCATATTTACATCGAGAATGATAAAAGTTATAAAAGACATTTGTCGTATAAACGAGTGAGTTCTCGGAAAAAGCGCTGATTTAATTCTTCTCTTTGTGTGCGAATTACTATTTAAGTTATATGGCCACTTTTTTACTGCAAAAATATGTATTGCGTTGTGATTTTAATAATTAATTAATTTATAATTAAGGGTTAAATAAAATAAATGAAATAAGATTTTTTTATTAGTACTTCTAAGAATATGAGTAAATAAATACCTTTGAAATGGTCGTGAACAATGCCACTGTAAATTTTAAGATAAAATAATTAATAAGTTAGTTATTTACTTCTGATTTTATAACTTTAAGTATCTTCGATTAAATTACATTCACTCGAGATTTTAAAGCGATTACTTATCATTAATTGTTTAAATTCATCAGAAAATTTTGGATATATTTTTAAATAAGATTTCATAGTAGTAAAATTAATTATTTTTAATTATTTTTTAATCCTATTCTAAATATTGTTTACAAAACATTACGAGAATTCGTTTCGAATTTCTTCTAGTCGCAGTAACTAACCACATTTTTCAAATATTAATGTTAAAAGAACCACTCCATGTCACAATCCGTTCCTTCCGATCCCTTCTACTTATTGGATGTAATACCATTCCAAAACATAGTGTCCAATTAATAGCAACCGAACGGAATACTTGTTAATTCATTTAAGGGTCCAGCAAATTAGTAGGGAATCAAAGGACTTATACCATTCGTCTGCAGTTCCCCAGGGATCAAGGGCAAGGGATTGTATTTGAAATTGTAGCCATATAATCGCGACGAGTAATAGATTTGCGTCAAACTGCCATATCATTGGAAAATTAGCAGAAACTACTAGTATATATATATATATATACACTCATGGTCAAAATTATCGAATATTTCAAAATTGTCATATATTTTTTGGAAAATACAAATTCTGAAAAATCAAGTCATCAAACCAGGAACAGCAGTTTATTTTATAAATTTTAATTGAACAATATTTAGTTTTTATGAATAGAAAATTGTGAAAAAAAATTATTGCTAAATGTTATCAAAATTAAGAATATGTAATTTCAACTTTAATGTCATTAGGAGGACAAATACTATGCTTTTGATTAAAATAAAGGCATATTTAATAACGAGTATTTCCTCCTCGAGCTCTTATTACTGCTTGCATCCTTCTTGGCATACTTAAAAGTAGAGTTTGAATGAATTCTTGAGAAATTGCATTCCATTCCTCATGTGTTGCTATTCGAAGCTCTTCTTTCGTATTTGGAGCGGGACTTCTTCGTCGTATGCGGCATTTTAGATGATCCCATATGTGTTCGATCGGGTTCAAGTCTGGGCTATATGGTGGCCAATCTAATGTTTCAATCTGGACTTCATTTAGGAAATTGGTCACTATGTTAGCTGCATGTGGTCGAGCATTATCGTGCATTAGTACAAATCTCTCGTATCCAATATGGCCAACATACGGCACAACATGCTCTTCCAGGATATTTTCAACATACAAATCACTAGTCATTCGTCCAATTACCTCCACAAGTTCGGTACGTCCTTCCCAACTGATACCTTCCCAAAGCATTATACCGCCACCTCCAAAACTAACACTCTCTATAAGATTGCAGCTGGCGTACCGTTCGCCAACTCTTCTGTAGACGTGGTTTCGTCCATCTGGCTTCCATAATTGAATTCTGGTCTCATCCGTAAAGAGAATAGTTTTCGATTGCTCGATATTCCACTGAACATGAATTCTTGCAAATGTTAGTCGACGAATTTTGTAAATATTAAAAAGACGTGGAACTTTGGCAGGCCGTCTTGGCTTTAAACCTGCTTCTTTTAACCTTCGTCTAACTGTTTTCGAACTAACATTAACTTGCCTTACATTTAGTAGCTCATTTCTGAGATTCGTAGATGTCAATGTGCGATTTCGTGTGGAACAAAGAACCAAAAAGCGGTCATCCCTTGCTGTTGTAGACCTTTTACGCCCTTGACCAGGTCTTCGGGCATAATTTCCAGTCTGTTGAAACCTTTGTAAAATTTTCGATACAGTAGATTGACTTCTTCCGAGACGTTGTGCGATAATGTTTTGTTTCAATCCTTCATTATGTAGAGTTACAATTTGTACCGCTTCAACTTCATTGCAGTGTCTAATTGGTGGCATACTGTTGTTTTAAATAGAGAAAAATGCAAAAGAGAGTCAGTCAGTCACTAGGTATCACTTATTTACTTCTCTACAAATAACTTAATTAGTTATAGGTACTTAAATAATGTAACACAATCTTTATGACAGAAGACACGAGAAACAAAAAACGCCATTATTATTAAATAAACATCAAAATATTTATGTCACATGATTATATTCGCCTACTAGATGCATAACAATTACCACATAAAAGTTTACGGAGATAATTCAAAAGAATTTTCAAATAAAATTGATTATAAAAAATATTCGATAATTTTGTCCATGAGTGTATATATATATATGCAGGGTGCGTCACGCTCAACGGGTTTATGACGCATTTTAGTGATGTAAATATAGAGAAAGTTATTTCCTGCTACAAGGTCTCCTGTACTCTTACCAATATCCACTAATTTTAAACTTATTTTCGTTAATTAACTGTCATTAACATGTAGGACCAGATTTTTTCATGTCCATTTAAATGGTAGATACTTTTGAATCATTTTACAATATATTACTCTAAATTTCAAAAAAGTGTGTGGCTGCAGTTAAACGGGATCAAGCACATATTTGTTGTAATATAAGGAAATATTTAATTCGTAAATTTCCCATAAAATGGATAGTTAGACGTAGTCTTAATAAATCAGCTGACTTAACATCAATGGAGTTCTTTTTCAGTGGATATGTAAAAAGTATGGTGTATTTTACTCTCTATGATTTTACTCTACTAACTACCCCCGAAAATATAAAAACAATCAGATTGTGTATTAAAAAAAAAATTTGAACATGTATTGTAATTTTATTAATATTGACAATAACCGTTTATTGATGTAGGTAAACTAATGCCAATAAGCCTGATATTAGTGGATATTGGTAAAGGGAAATTTATAAGAGTTTAAAAGCAAATTACTTTTCCCTGCATGTGCATTAACATTTAAGTTAACCCAGTAATTTAAAAAATATTTTATGCCTCGTTGAAATGGCAACCAAAATTGAAACCATTTTCTGGAACTTCAAAATTAATTTTATCAAGATCTTGAAAGAGATAGAAATTGAAATTTATAAATATCGATGTAAACATTTAAATGAGTTAAATAGAAAAAACAAAATGATTTTGAAATTTGTTATCGCACTTAATAAAGATATAACAGATAATCTTATTACTTAAGTATTAAACGTTCTAGCTTTTAAGCATTATTTGGTCAAAATGAGTCGTTTAGCAGTTTTTGCTGTGATTTGTACTTTAATTTCACTACAAGTTGTTTGTGGAAAGTCGCTCAAAAATACTGGACCGGATTTTGAAATTACTAATGGAGATTGTTCACATACAGTCGTTAGTGACTTGGTAGATCAGTACCATTCTCACAAGTATCCCATTCCATTAGTAACCAGAGATGAAATAGTAAGTATGTTTCTTGATTTAACAGAATAAAAGTAAAAATTTCTCCCTTAATATTAGTCAACTAATGTTTTTTGTGTCAGTATTACCTCTCAAAAATTACTATTCGAACAATAGTAACTTATTCACTGTTCCACATTTCTCCATTGCCAAGTGTGGTCTAAGGATTGACAACATTTGTCAAATATGTAATTTTTGTGTTTTTTCTATGTGGATTATGTCTGATCTGTTATGATGAATTTATCGGTTTTGATAGTTTATTCCCAGTACTTTCATTTTAAAATATTCTTGTTTATTTATCTACAGTTGTAGGTTGCGTTTATCTATGGTGCAATATTGCCTGCTTATTGTGTCTGTATTTACATTGTTTAGTATGATGAGATGATGTGTGGTTTCGGAGTATTGCTGATATTTATTATTGTTATTTTATATTTCCGCTGGTTTATTTTTTAATTTAATTAATTTAATTACAGCACCATTACTCAGGTGACCAGAGGATTTATTGCGTGCAAGTACGTAGTAAAGAAGATTCATCTAGTGGATCAACCGCCGAGATTACGGGGGGAGGTTACAACTACACATTTGCAAACATCAGACTAAAGTCAAAGAAAGGGAATGGTTATGAATATGAAATTTCTATTTTCGCAAAATAAATGAAATTGTATAATATAATATTAAAATAAATTAAATTATATAATAGGTGATTTTGTTGTTTTGTGTTTGTCTCTAAAAATTTTAAAAAAATTATAAATAAACTATACATATAGTGGTTGTAGATGAATCAATACAAAATCTGTAGAGTACAGTTCTTGGTCTTGAAATTAAATACCAGTAAGATATAAAAGTATTTAATGAAAAAAGATTTACTGCTGTTTGTATGATAAAAAAGAGATTTGTGATATTTGTCTACTTTAGATTAAATTTATCAGGATCTTTAAATACATAGGCAAATTGATATATATTTTAAATGATTTGAATGACTTAAAATATCAAATATGACAAACATTCATTACATAAAATATTAATTTGAATACTAGGCGAAGGACAAAATGTAAAGTGTGTTATTATAATAGTAACTTCTTTATTTAATAAATTAATATTATACATTTTAAAATATTCTCCCGATTAGTCTAGAAATTAAAGGGTATATATAATTCAATTAGTAAAGAAACCCATTTTTTCGAGGACGCACCATGTCTTAGACGTAAGAGGGTGCTATTTCAAAAATTTTTGATTAATTAAAATTAAATTATTTTTTGATAAATCGAAAGGTACCCGTATGGCTGACTCGCTGGGTAGGAGAGCTGCCTCCCAGGAGATTCTGGACCCTGACCTGACAGCATCAGCCGTGTGAAATCTAATAAAAGAACGTTCCTTAGACATGTTTAAGTTAAGGTGGGATGAAACAAGAAACTGTAAGCCAGCCAGGGAACTTTTACCGTACCCCAAGAATCGTACAGCCAAGAAATACTTAACAATGACCAGACAGAATCTTCGCCTAGCTGTAGGCATTCTGACTGGCCTTTGCCATCTTCGGAAGCAATTCCATAGAATGAGGCTATTCGACACTCTCACCGATAAGATACTCTTTGTTCAACGAGTACTAGCTAACACCTTCCCACATAAAGGAGACACCTTTAGGCGACGTTATCACCTACATGGTTGGTTGACAAACTAAAGGAGGTCTTCGATAAGGAAAGGATGCACAATGGGCCAAATGTGGCCTAAGGCTCCCCCCTCCCCATTCTGCAGATACAGATATGCCCTACGAGGGTTATTGTAAATAATCTACAACATTTTAAGAACTTACCATATATACGGAAAATTCAGAATAAATTTATTTTACATGTATTTTGTTTTTTTTTTCAAAATACATTGTGATTGTTAATATTGCGTCCAAGTCTGTAGTAAATACGATATATCTAGTCACTAGATCACCATATCACTGGCTAAATTACGGAGAGCAGTTACAATTACAATTTTATAAATATCGGACCAAAGTTAGAGAGAGACGAAGGCTCATGAGTAAGAAATTTATAACTTTTGCAAAATTCTGAATAAATAATAAAATTATGGCATGTGTTTTTTCTCGGCATATAAAAATGAACAAAACTATAATAAATATCTTTAAGGAGTGACCACTGTGGAAATATTATCGCCAAATAATCAACCAGGCTTAAGAATTTCGATTATTATGAACGTAATTTATTATCAAAATTTGTAAGAATTGAAATATATTTAAGAAAAAAAAAATGGTAATATTATATTTAATAGCATACTCTTTATCTCTAAAACGTCATTCAGTTTATAGTGAAATAGTCAGATGACTTTCAAAATTATGTGCCAATAATAAAAAACGATCTGACTGTAATTTTATCGATAACCAATTTAATCCGTTTTTAACTACCAAACAAATCAACTATTTCAAAATGATTATATCTTTAGTGGACGACAATGATACCAGAAATTATTTATTTGTTAAACTTTTTTACCAACTTACTCACAGTAGATCTTGTTATAGGATTTCGTTTAGGATATAAATTATTAAAGATATTAATTACACGTTTCTTGTTGACTTTTACTCATATAATCATATCTTAATATCATTAAAATCTCAATTCGTTCTTTTTAAGATAAACTATTCATTGTGACTTTCAATAAACACCAACAATAATAAAGTTGTTATTGTTGCAGTCAGTTTTTGCAGGTTTTCTGCGCCATGATTTGGATAAACCTTTTTCGTTAAACTTTTTTACTAACGTATTGACAGTAGACCTTATTATGGGATTTCTGTTAGGATATAAATTATTAAAGATTATTCAAATTAAACGAGTTTATTTCATCATAACCATCTTAATGTATTCTTTTAACTTGGGCGAATATAATGTACATTTAGCTATTAATTATAGCATTTAAGTATAGGAATATTACATGAAAAATATTCAGAATTTTTTAAGGACTTCAAATAGAAAAAATATACAGGGTGATATATTTGAAATAACAAAGTTAATTATATTTTCAGAAAACGGAAGATCTGATAACAACATAAATACTACCATAAGATCGTCCGTATTATAAAATCCTTACAAACCAAATTTTATAAAAATCATGCAAGCCGTGTCCGACACAATTGAGGCGTTCCATACTTAAAACTCACTCTGTATAAAAGTAAATTATTTTTAATTATCTCTATTACAAAGAAATAAAAATTATCGTTAATTTATTAATATTAATTATTTCACCTAATTTCTTGTCAAGGGTTTATTATTTAATCGATTGATTTATTTATTAGATATAAGTGTTTATCTATAATTTATAGAAAATGTTTTCTTTGGAATTAAATTATATTTATCACATACTTAACAGAGATATGATCGATAAGTAATTGTATAAATAATGTCATATCGTACAGTGAGATATTCAGTTTTTCTATTACGTTAAAACTAGAAGTCACAATGAATGGTTCTTTAATTTTTGCTGTAATCGCAGCTTTGGTCTCTTTTCAACATGTTTGGGGTAAACCACTGGAAAATACAGGACCAGCATTTGAAATCACTAACGGAAACTGTACAAATGCACCTATGAGCGATGTATTAGATCATTTCCATTCCCACAAACTTCCAATCCCTTTCGTAACCAGGGACGAAATTGTAAGTATATTTTTTAGTTTTGTCAATAACTCGCTATGGAATATGTTTAGTTAAATGAAATAAAATAGATATTATATTCGTATTTTGATTGGTCTCTCGGCTTTGTTACCACAAAAAGTAGTATGGTTTGAGCCAAAATATGAAGTGTTGATTCATATTATTTATGCTTTATTGGTTCTTTATGCTTAATTGGAGGTATTGGATTATATGAAATATACTAATAGCATAAGGGTAGTAAGTAACGTTTTTTATTATTTGATTTCAGCATCAATATGCAGGTGATCTTAAGATTTACTGCGTAGAAGTCCGTAGTCAGCAATCATGGTCTGTCGAATCCACTGCAGAGATTACTGGGGGAGGTGCCAATCACACGTTCGCAAACATTAGACTTAAATCAAAAAAAGGAAATGGTTACGAATATGATATTTTTATTTTTGGAAAGTAAAATTGAATAAATATTATATTTTTTCATCTACGTTTCCTTAAATTTCTTATTTCTGCTAAGTTTCAGTTTGGCACTCAAAAAAGGGTGGAAACTGTATACTTAAAAATACTGTTTGAGTCATCACAACTATTTAATAGCAAAACTATTAAATTTTTTGACTTGTGTCAGAATTGATGTTAGAAGACAACTACTAAATTACTAAGTTAAAAAATGTTTAATAATTGATATTTTATATCTTAATTGTTTTCTACAATTCTTTAACAAAATCTTTCTATTAGAAAAATATTAAATATGAAAAGATAAATTATACTTATTTGAATTTCCACAGTATTACAAAGCTTTTTAAGTTATATTGAAACGAACAAGGGTTCCCTATTTTTGTCTATAGCATTTTCGAGATTTGACAGATTTTTTATAAGCGTCAATAACTTCATATCATAAACATTTTAACCATTATTAAGCAATATATTCAACAATATTCTTCTTTTCCTAAAAATACTTTTGTTTAATAATATATAAGTATTTAGTCTAATCTAAGATAATATAAAATAATTGAACTTCCTAGGTTTATTCGTTGATTTAATATTATATACTGAGGACATTCTAGGTATTTGTTTATTTCATATTCCTCAAAAAATCAAGTTCTTCTTTCTTGTCACTTATATGAAGTACTTCCACTGTTTCCATTGTGTTATAAAGGTGGCCCTAGACGATCAATCAGATTAACAATTTTATTGACAATCATGATTGACAGCAACACTCTTCTCTTCAATCAATTCGTAAATCAAAGTTTCTTTCAATCAGCTTCCAATATTGACTCAACCAACAATCTTGCCTCTAGACGATCAATCTTGACTCGCGTCAATCATTGACGGCCAAGATTGTCAAAAATATTGATCGTTTAGGGCCACCTTAAGTGTAGGTTTGTGTTTAGTGTCAGTTAGATATTTTGCGAAATATTTATTAATCACTTTCCATGAATTTTTGAATACACACTTATAGCTAATGTACCTGAATTTCCCTTTCGTAATTTTTTCTTATTATTAATTAAATGAAGATTGTCTCACTTTTAGGTTTTTGAATTTGAATAAAAACACATATTAAAAATGAAGACTTTCTAGACAGGTGTATACTTACTTTTTTTTATTCGAGGGAAATAGCAGCGTTTATCGTACAAATAAATAGATTATTTTTTAAAAATCGAATTCAGAAAAACATAAGCTAGAACTTACTATTAGAGATAAGAATGAAACATATAGAATATCTTGAAGAAAAATTAAAAAGATTTACTCTAAGGGGGATATTTTTCTAACATATCTTCAACTTTCATACGTCTCTCTCCTCCTCGTTTTCACTGTGAGTAGTACAATCTAACTAGGAAAAGTGATATAGATTGTAAAGGTAAGGAAAAATATATTTGTGGATAAAAGTGTTGTCCAAAATGTACATACAACATTTAGATGGCGCTACTGTAACTAGTGGATAAAATTTGAATGTACGCGCTAATGTTTGATAGAGTAAGATATATATTTTCTTTTTATTTATTTTTAATTAATTAACGCATCCACTAGGAGAATTATTAACGTATGAAATTACATTATTACAATTATAACAGAGCCGCCTCCATAGAGCAAAATCAAATCTAGAAAACTAGTAATTTTTATGTTTCTAGGTATGTTTCAATAAATATACTTAATCCAAATTCCAAATTTGCAAATTTAATAGTTAAAGAACATGCTGGCCTGAATATTATAAATCTTATAAATACAAGTGTTTTCAAGGGTTCTTTCGAGAAAAATATACAAAGAATTTCAGAATCAAGTAACAAATTTTATTTTTAAAGGTATAATAATACATTTTTACAATCGATTTAAAAAAATATTTTAGCTTGGTTTCATTACATTTTGAACCGATTATTGGTTTCAAGTAAAGACCCAACTTTGCAGCAGCCCGAGTTAATGCAAATTTAGGACACTCAATTAAAAAGTGTTTATCTGATACACCCCCATCACAAATTTAACACTGCAAGGGTGCTTCGTGATTTAGAAGGGAACTATTTATGTAATTTGTATGGCCTATATGAAGACGGGTTAGGATGACTTGTTGTCTTCTTTGGAGTGGATAATTTTCCCAGGATACAACGGTAGGCATGACTTCATTCAGCTTGTTCGTCGATTTTCGGTGCTTTCATTAACAACTCTGTTCAAAAAAATTACTAGTATTTTCAGCTATTTCTCTCTAAACTTACTTCGTATAATCGACAACTGTTATTTCAGGCAATATTCGTTAGTTATACTAATGCAATTTATACTTTATATCCAATATAACTTCTGATTATGCGCTCTCTTGCGGGAACAAAAACTGTTGCGTATTCCAAATTATGATATTTCAACAATTTAATGCACAATTACTTTTAGGTAACAAATCGACCAGCTTTTATGTTTTTTCCACAAGAAATTTATTTCTCTTCGAAATTTCGATCTTTGTCGTTTTCAGTGTAGCATCATGTATAGAGAGAGTTTTTGATAGACTAGAAATTAATCCCATTATTATTAATCCTAACAGCGACGACAGTGATTCAAGTGATTCAGATTTGAATTAGGAGAAAGGATTTACCTTTTGTAGGAATTCGAATATTGTAGTTGAATTGTTTCTTATAAGAAAAATATATATTTTTTTAAACAAAACATTGTCTTATTTTAATAACAATAAATAGTTTGCTATCTTTTTTATATGTCTCTATTTTATTTATGTAATAAAAATATAGTACAAATAAACAACATAATATAACGATTTTTATAACAGATTATTGAATATTAAAAGTAGATAATACAGCAAGAAGAAGCAGAATATCACAGTTGTAGATTGCTAATGAATTAACTGAGAAAAACATTTTTCAAATGTACTTTAAAACTGGCAGGATGAAGTGTCTTGAGTGTGAGGATCATATATTGTTCATATACGCTTCAATAAATTAATTTATTAATTTTAATAATAAAGCTAAACAACATAACCTAACCTTACATTTTTGAAACTTCCTACATTCCTCGACAATTTAGACAAGCCGACAACACTGCAGGGTCGTGATCTCATAATTGATATATGACGTGCAACGGGATTTGTATTAAAAGTCCTATATATGTCGGCTTGTCTAAATTGTCGAGGAATGTAGGAAGTTTCAAAAATGTAAGGTTAGGTTATGTTGTCACGCTCCCGTTCAAAGTACTGTATTAATGAATATACAAGCTCTTTACAACGACTATTTAGTTTTTTTGGCATTTTGTAGAAATAAACGTCAATAATCAGCTTATTCACACTATGTTTGTTTTGAAAAAAACAGTTTTTTTTATAAGTTAACTATCTAGCAAAGCAAAAAAATAAAGACAATATTATAAAATTACCGAAAACGTGGTGAAAACACACAACTGGTTGACGACCGGAAGTCAGAAATCGTTGAAATATTTCAATCTAAATACTCGACAACGTCGCATCAAGGCATGCCAATCGCTACAATGTCATTTCTTCATCATAAATACGAGTCTCATGGGCGTAGAAAATTTCAAAATTATTTAATGTAAATTATGGTTTTTTGAGTACTAAACATATAATAATGATTTATAAACTTTATATTATAAAGAATAAGACGTATATAAGCCAATATAATTGAAATCATTCTAAAATTATCAAAATAATTACGATTACTTTTTCGGTTTTTTAGTACTGTGACTACGTTCATGAGTCCTCGTGAATTTTCGTGATGTTTCGTATGATTTATCTTAGTTAGGGAAATTTTAATTAGTTGGCAGTACTATGACGAAAGAGGTACGTCACTCCTGACGTGCAACGGTATTTGTACTAAAAATCCTATATGTACCAATTTAGAATATACTTGACAATTTAAATTTTCCAAAACAAAGCTTACACAGAATACGAGGCTAATGACTTTGGCATTCGAAGCCATAACTCAAAAAAAAGTCAGAACGGATAAGGAATCGGAGTCAATAATTAAATGTATAATATATGTAGAAAACTATTCATTTATTATTTATAATATTAGTAGACAAAAGTATTGAATGTGATGTTTAATTAATTAAAAAAAAAGGACATGACCCCGACGTGATTTGAACACGCAACCTTCTGATCTGGAGTCAGACGCGCTACCGTTGCGCCACGGAGTCTTGTTGGTAAATTTTACAAAGGTATGATTTAAGGGTAAGTTAACAAGGTCATCAACCTTTTTTTTTATCCATTATAATAATTAAATACTAATTTTGCATGATTTAAATAATTTCAGTAATGTACGACCTTGATTAGTATATATATATATTTAATGTACTGTAATAAATAGAGCAATATAAGAGAATTAGTATTTTATAAGTTTAATATTTTTATACAGTGTGTTAACTTAAGTCAGAATTATCTATATGAAAAACTTTTCTATTTTAATTTCAGAAAAAAGTTATTCTTTATATAAACTTGTATGGAAGATAAAATCAATCATCAGGTACCAAATTTTATTAGTGTGTCCAAGTTTTATAAATAAATATGAATTTTGCTCAAGATAGTAATCCTCCCTTTATATTTGACAATATCTAAAATTGTATTAAAAAACTTGATCAGAATTGAAAACTTTATTTAAGTAAACAATCATATCCATTTATGTTTAAAAAATGAATTTATTTTTACTTTTCTCTACAATACTAAAAAAATCGGATTAATTGGACTATTTTTTTTTCAACTATCTAAAAATGCCGAACGTTACTAACAATTTTTACAAAATTAATTCACCGACTTGCACAAAATCTCTTTACAATAACGTCACCGTATTTGGTTCCAACAAGACGGAACCTCGTGCCAAATTACATTAGTTCTTAGAAAATACCTTGAAAATATTTTCAATGAACAACTGGATCCCAGACATTCATATCTTTCTTAGCCATTAAATCTCCTGAATTATTACCTCTGAACTATTTCTTAGGGAGTTACTTGAAACAAAAGGGCCGTTTCAGAATTTTGATCATTTCGTGAGTACCATTTCAGAAGCTTGATGCTAAGAAATTACTCTAGATACGATAAAGGAATATTACGAGAATTTGTCAATAAGAACAATTAGGTGTTTAGAATTAGAGGATGGCTGTATCCAGGCATTAGTGGAATGAGTTAAAATTTGATTATTTTAACTTCTATTTATATTATGTCTAGAAAAAATTATAAAAAATAATAAAACTAGATCTTTCTTAATAGATTCATATAATTGTATGATTGAATGTAGTTTTCAATTTTGATCAACTTCTTTTCAAAACAATTTTCGATATTGTTTAGTTACCTTATTTTAGAGTAACAGTTATATTTTTTGACAGACTTCGTATACGACAAAAAAATCTTTTTTCTTAAAATTAATAATGAAAAATTTTCCATAGGATTCCAACATAAGTTTAGTCTGTATAAATCAGTAGGAAGGGTCAGTTGGTATGGAAGGATGCTTTTCAGCAAAAATTACAATTACATAGTAAATAATTATTCATATAAAAAAATAGTTTCTCATAAAAAAAGTTTAAAAATTAATTATAAATGTCGTAAATATTGCAAAACATTGTATTATTACCAGTCATCTCTATGGTGAATTTTGAACAAAATAGAGGGCCGAAATTTTCATAAGTAATTGGAATTAGTTTACAATCTGCAAATAATATATTTTTAGTCTTAATTAACCTTTATTTAATTTCGGCAATTAACCCAGAATATTTATTAATTGTGGATAGTGTTTCTTCGAAAAAAAATTGACCAGCCCTATTGTATATATAAGATAGAATAAACAAATTATTTTAATTAAACATAAAATATTGTATAAATAAGCAATTGTACTTTTCCTGAAACTACTTTTCCACATAACCTTGTATATTTTAGAGATTCCTTTCTAAGGTTACAAATATCTTTACCACACTACAGTTTCCTGCATTTCAAACAAGTCACTCCACAACAGAAAATAATGATTTTATATTAACCTAGGCTCTTGCTCTGAAGATGGCGCAGATAGTATTAAAATCCCTGAAGATGTAAAATAGTTTTAACTGTAAATCCTATTCTTCTAACTCTAATAGTAATTTATATGTTGTTTGCCTTTTATTAATAAAATATAGTATTTCAACCAGTTAAAATAATAAAATAATTTATCTTAAAGGTGTCAATCTTGTAAAATAATATAATAACAAGGATTCTAAATTACACAATAAAATATCATTATAAATGAGTTGTACTTAAATTGTAACAAAATAATCTTTGTCAAGAGGCCGAATGTTATTTATTATACAAATTATAGAAAAACATATCCAACAAGGTGTTTGAAAAATGAGTTATGTGAAAATTAATTATATGAAATGTTGAATCATAAAATTTGGTCACAAGCAAGCTTTGTTATGAAAAAAATATAAGAAATTTACCAGAAAATTGACATTCTTTTTTCCATTGTGAACTTCGTAATCTTTACAATTTAATCTTGGTTTTTTTAGATTGAAAATATTTGTTTTAGTGAATAGTTACATTCAAATTTGATTGAAAAGACTTTATGAATTTACCTATCGATTTTTGTTTTGATAACAACTTTGGAATTGCCAAAGAGGATGATTCTTTTCTGTGCAGCTTCACCCAACAACAGAAACTTGCTAAAGTGTCCATTTCTAAACAAGGATTTGCCACTCATTTGATCAAAGTTTAATCAGAGAAATAACTTTTTATTAGTTCTCTATTTATTATCATCCAATTAAGCTGTTTAATAAAGAAATCATAGTTTATTTAATTGAAAACTTCTTACTGATAATTCCTTAACGATTAGGTCAAAGTTAATATAAGTGTAGGAAATTTAAATTTTTAACCCATTTATTAAAAGATGTAAACAAGTATAAGTAAATTAAAAATTAAATTCCATATTGATTTAACAGTTGGATAATTGGATAAACCATGAGATCTACATATATATTTATTTTTTGGTCTATTTCAAATCAGTTTTATTGTTTTCTCTTGAATTTATATATATTTTAATTTGTTTAATTAATTGCGCCTAATTTAAATTCTAATTTATGTATATAAAATTAAACTTTAACATTAAATTTGAATTTTATTTGTCAATCACAAAATCCCATGACTATAGTTCATTTACAATTGGCTTCACAAACACGTGGGGAATGAAAATGTAAATTTACATAAACTAATTCATTGTCAATATATATAGGTCTACAAAAGTAAATGTTGATTATTCAGATGATAAGATTAATGAATATGATTTTTAGTTTTTCAGTCAAACAATAATAGAGTTTTATTTTTTGAAATCGTTGTTAATAAATTGACACTTTTATTGCCTTGATTTTAGGCAATAGCAATCTTGTAGCATCCAGAAATTATTTAATAATTAATTAAACTAAATACACTTTTTTATTGATTGCTTGGTTCAGTAGGTGGTTCAATAATGATGATTTTATTGTC
Organism: Hermaeophaga mercurialis; assembly: GCA_951812935.1. Lineage (NCBI taxonomy): Eukaryota > Metazoa > Arthropoda > Insecta > Coleoptera > Chrysomelidae > Hermaeophaga > Hermaeophaga mercurialis. The sequence continues at coordinate 21,432,084 of OX638360.1, forward strand.
TCTTCTGGTTTCCATTTCCGCTAGAGAACTAATACACTAAAAATAAATAGTGTTAATTAACAAAATGACCAAAATACACAGTTTTACACATTTACTATAAATATATTCTCAAAATCTCTTGAAATATAATGTAATAATTTTTTGGCAATTTAAAAATAAATATTTTTTTAATGCTTAAATAGTGACCATATATTTTATGTCATATTCAAAGTGATTGTATGGATCAAATAAGACAAAAGTATTAAAAAAAATTCTACCGACTCAAACGCTAATATTTCCTTTGAATTTGAGCAGCGATACTGCCAATATATTCATATTCTCAGAATTGACATGAAATCTTAGTAAACTATACCCCCCGAAAATAAGGTTCCAAAAATGTAACTCTAGAAAGATTCTATTACAAAATTGAAGGACACAAAGTTTGTTTCATTTTTCTCGAAAATAATTAATTAATATGCATTTTTTTCAATAAAGCAACAATTCTAGAATCCTCAGATGTGAAAATAAATGAAAATATTTATAAAAATATTCTTGAAAATATTTCAGGTCGCAACAAATTCCTTTTGGAGAGAACTTAAGTAGATGAAGAAAAATTCAAAACAATTCTTAGTAAGTGTAATCGATTCATAAATATTTTAATTCTTGTTACTATATTTGTAGTCAGAAAATGTTTTTAAGGGGTCCTCTTTAAGTGCATATAAAATAATATTTTTTATATAAACAATTAATTAAATATTGAGAGAATATCTTATTCCAGAGTCTCAATCAAGCCTAATATCCTAATTCCGATTTGGAATCGCTAAGTTGCCCTCTTATTATGATTTACCTCTACATATATTACATTGTTTTTAATATTAAAACAGATTACCAAAACGGCTTTGCTAATTTTACACAACCTTAGAATTTTTCCAACAATATTCTTCGAAATGTAAAAGCCAATAGATTATTAAAAATAAACGTTACTCATTTATTTACAATGACAACGTAATACACTTTTAAATAGTCACATCCTTAAATTAACTCTAAGAATTTTTCTATTAATCCCTCTAATCTTAAGCCACTAATAGACACTCAGCCCGTTCAATTTAAATTTAAAAGTGTCATTAAGTTAATCCCGAGAATTTTGAGTCCAAATGGCCCAAGTGTTATTAAAGAAAGTACATGGTTAAGTTAAATTATCTCATAAAACTAATTAAAAGAAATTTTCGGTCATAACATCATTCAGTACATTCTGGCAGTTTTAGTGAACCATGACAACGATGAAATTAGTAAGAGTGACGTTTTTGGGAATTTTTGTTCTATTTTTTGTTGCGGAAGGTTTGTACAAATATTTCTATTTACGTTTTATTAGATATTTAATAAAAATACTCTGTTTATTTACAATTGTGATTTTACTGACATTATTTTTAAAGTTTACAGTTTAAACTGTTTACGATGCAACTCTACTGATGTAAATAGCAGATGCCGATTTGGAAGCAGGAGCAAAAATTCTAACACACGACAAGTATGTGGTGGTACCAAAGCAGTATGTTTTGCTGTTGCAACAGGTTAGTAATTATTTTTTTTTAATTATTTTTTCAAAACCTACATAGTCTATTCGTGCCCATTAATTACTTAGTCTATACACTCTGGACTTAAAGAAATTTAATAAATAAAAATTATAAACGTGTACAAAATAATTTTTGATAATTACTAAAACTATAATATTAACAATTCAAATGATCTTATGTGTATCATCAAAATGTAACATACAAGGTGATTTATTAATAAAAAGTCCAATAACACAGATAAAATGGTGTCATTTTTAAAAAGACATTAAGCAACTATTGAAATTTATTTTGAAGGCATAATTTTTAATAATTATATAAATTCAAAAATCTGAAACTATTAATCAAAAGTTTAAAGATTGTTAAATAAAAAAATAAAACAATTTTATAAGTGATATCTAGAGCAGTCAATTTAAAAATGTAGGAAAATGTATTCGAGATTTAACTTGTTATGCACATATTTATTCTCATAATAACGGTATGGAAAAAAACTATTATGAAATATCCATGTTTGTAGAAAATTCACTTTTAATTGTTTCTTGTGAAATTTACAGTCTATTAAAATGAATACATTTTCATACAAAATTACTTATATCTATATAACTTCATTCTAAGGCGCAAAAACACATGAGTTCACTATCTCCTCAAGTACAATAGGTTTTTTCAATTTTTTTAAAAGATATTCTCTGATTAGGTTTTAGAAATATTGGCTTATAGTTAAAAATAAATTTAATTTATATTTGAAAAGATATTGATTCGTTACTTTTGCAGACCACTGTAAGATATCTATTTAATTATAACAACAACAACGTGAGTGACATACTAAAATTATTCATTCGTGAAGATTAATAAAAATTCAAAGCTATCGAAATACCTATGAAATATATGACATTTTTCAGTTAATGAATATGGCAGTGCTTATTTCCAAAGAGGTTGCACTTTAGAAGACGTTTGCCAAGATAGAGATGACACAGAAATAGAATTTTGCAGAACATGTAAATCTAAGTTTTGCAACTACGATGTTATGGAACTAGATCCAGAAGTAGAAGATTACCTTAACGAAGTACGAAATTATAATGTTTCAAGAGAAAATCGAAATTTCCAAGATAAAAATAATACGAGTTTCAATTATACATTGGGAGTTAATGTGAACCAGAATTCTACACACAAAAATGATTCAGAAGCAATTTTAAAAAATGTTGAGGATACAGTTTTAAATGATGAGGTTACAAAATATGGAACAAAACTTTCTCCTGATATTACTTTTGCTGATGAAGACGTAGATTCGATTCTTAATGAAAATATAGTTGAATCTAAGGAAACTAACAATTTTGAAAATTTTGACGTGGATGTCAGGATGAGTCGGCGCAAATCTTTACCGAAATATGATCAAGAACATGTTGAGTGATTTAAGGGCGAATGCTTCTTATTTTTTATAAAGTATCATAACTAGTTTTTATTATTCATGAAATAAATTTTTAGAAAACCATTTTTTTTGTTTTGTATAGGTCTATATATTTAATTATATTATTTTTATTATTTGTTATCTGATTTTTTCTCTGGTCATTAAGGCTCTCGTCGTGACTTATATGTAAAATGCTATTTACAGTTATTGTTATGAAATATAGAATTTCTTGTCTGGCATATAAGATTTTTGAAATTCAATGTTTTTCACAATAATTATGAAATACACATTTGCAATTGCTACTTAACAGTTTGTTTTGTGTACCTATGTTAATTCTTAATCTGTCTACGTCTATGTTTAAGCAGTAAAATTATGGTATAACCAAATATTTATTACTTATTTCATGAGACCAATTAGTGGTATATATTTTGAATCATCTTGTAGATGCATTAGGATAGACACCAAAAAACTATTAATACGAATCCACGTGCACTGAAATAGAATTATTTAAAAAAAAAGGGAAATGATAAGAATCTTTTCTTCCTGTGAGGTTTCATATAGAGAATTTTACATTGCTTTTGAAATATAATACAAGCGCATACTTAAAAAAATATGTATTCTCGAACATCCTTCCACAATATAATTTTTTTTAAATTATCTTCTCGATTCTTTTTATTCATGCGGCTTTGGGTACGATATTTCCGAAGAAACATATTTAAACAATTTGTCAAAGGAAAAAGTTCGTGATATATAGCTGTTAATAAATTTGTTTCACAATTGGAACACTAATGAGTAAGAAGCCTGACAGATAAAAAATTGTTTTCATGTCATAGTTAATTTGTCAAAGCGGTGATAAAATACTAATTTCCTTTTTATTTTTATATAATTTATATTGAGCATTTGATTCGTCAGCTGCATAACTTGAATTTTCTTTGAATATGAGCTACATTCCGTAGCAAGAACTTTATGAATAGAAATGGAATGTAGAGTTTAAAAATACTTGAAAATTTTTTCGTGGATTATTAACAAATTATAAATAAATATCTCTAAGTATGTATACACCATTTTTAAAAAGAATCTTTGTGGAACCGTTCTCATACATTTGAGAATAAATTTATGAATAAACAATCTTAACGACCTCTGTAATAATTTAAACTAAACTTAGATCAAGTTTTTTTCAAAAATTCATTTCAGTTTATACTAAGGGTGTATTTAAGATTATTAAAATTTAATACAATTAACATCCTTAAAGAGCAACTAATATGTTCATCATTTATGGCTTCAAAGTTTACCTAAAAATTTAAATTTAAATATACAAAATTATTTACTTAATAAAGTTGAAGACGGTAAGTAAAGCATGACGATATTTAACTTAAGGTTAACATTAACTTCAAGTGAAATAACAAAAAATACAAAACGTATTCCACTGGAGGAGTTAATTTGCATCGAACATGAAATTCCACAAGAAAAACAAAAATTAGAAGATTGAAGCTCAGACAAAAAGAAATAACAGCGAACCGTTGGCATTACTGATGTGCCGTGACATCACAGGACGCTTTGCATACTTTTAATGGTTATTCAAATATTTATTGCCTTCCCTTATTTCTCCCAAAGGAAGACCACTTTACCAGTGGCGGGTAAAAATTGCAGTCAAACCAAAATATTATATTATTAATAGAAGCGACTTTAAAACGCAATTAGTATAAAACTAAAATGACAATAGGAAAAATCACAACGATAAGACCGATGAAGAGAGAGAAAATTCTAGTTTAGTTAATTATGATTTTTAAAATAAAATATAGGGGTGAAAAAGATCTGTTACAGGGGAAAGTTGTCCCAACGCGAATTAAGAAAATGTCAAAATATTTCATAAACAGCGACATCTACCCAACAGTTCTTTGCGACTATGATATCCTCTCCAAAAAATTTCTAGAACTTGGGTTTCAGTACGAGCTTACAGTTGTTGAGAGGTTTTTCCTAGAATGTGGAAATAAATTTAGGTGTCGAAATATTGTTCTGTGAAATTAAAGAATAACCATTATTGCTATTAGTGTAGAATATAGCGTAGAAAGTAATATAGATAAAATTGAGATTGTTGTTAGTGTAAAATAACTGTGCCCCCTGCTTCTGCTATGCCGTAGCTATAGCAACTCTTCTAAGCGAATTGCCCAAATAAATTTTAGAATGTAAGATGGCTTTAGATTAGTTAAGTTCTCTTCTTTAATTTAGTGTGTACTGAGATGAGTAGCACTTGCGTTTCGGAGGGGAGCACATTCTTCAAGAATGTGAATGGAAGTTTCGCCCTCTTCCCCACAGAATTTACAATGGTTTTCTGTCTTTCTTTAGATGGCCTTTCAATCGGCAGTGCTCTGTTAGGACTCCTGTTAGTATTCAGGGATTATTCTTACTGAGGCTTATGCTGGCTGTTGATCTTTTTTGGTTGTAATTTTCCAAAAGTATCTTACCTTGTCTAAGCTCTTGAAGGATGTTCCAACTGATAGATCGTTTTTTGTCTTCTTCCTTTAATCGATTTGTAGTACAGTTTCGATAATTTGATAATATTTGGATAAGGCAGTTGATGGTTCTTGATGTAGCTTTTGGTTGAGGTACTGAGGTTAAGGGTGCAAATATAAGGAAATGACCAGAATTGAGTGGTTGGATGTCTTGAGGGTCAGATGAGGGTGTGAGAGGACATGAATTCAAGCAGGGTCTATTTGTGCAGTCACATTTTAGATACTTTTATGAATACTATAATAATAAACTAATGAATTGTAAATGAATAAAAAAAATACATGACTTTTTCAAGACAATTGCATAGAGTATATATATTACTCGGTATCAAATAAGCACGGACAAATCCTTTTTTTAAATCTGCCTTCTTAGAATCTAGAATTGCAAATTTTCATAAAAATGGTGTACACAAATCGATTAATGGGTTACTCAGGAAAATGACCTAAATATTTTTTTTGTTCTTAAATAGATATTTAATGACCAAATTTTAAATAACTAAATAAAATTTTTGTAATTCCTAATTTTGTTTATTTCTATGCAAATAAGAGAATATTTTAAAGCTTCTGATAAGATTGGCATGGTAGAACGACGCTCTAACTAGATATAGAATGTAAGCAAATTCAAACACAATTGTCTAATTTTGGGAATTCAATTTGGGGACGGTTATTGTGGTGGAACGGAGGTAGTGAATTAGTCGCCATGCACGAAGTGGCTAATCTCTGCGGAATGGAGTGTACATGCTTGTGTACCTGAGATAGATGCTAGTAAAAAACTTAAGAGCTTTTGTCATTGTGATTTTAGTTTTTATACTTAGTACGCTCATTGTAATTTCAATCAAAATTTTATTTGCTTCAGAGCATGGAAATAAATTCCAGGATTTGTTCTGGAAACTAATTGTCTTTTAGTATTTTGGCAAGTTTCAGGAGATCGACAAATTTAAAAAAAATATTCTGTTAAAAACCATGCACTTAAATATCATAATAAAATTTAGAGTTAAGTTTCTATCCAGAGCACCGGGTTAAGAGCCCTCATAATTCTCGATTCAAATAATCCTCTTTCGATTTTTTTCTTTAATTTCTTTTCTTTACGAAATTATTTAAAATGTGAAGCTTGACTCTATCTATAACTTTCATTTAAAAAATTCTTTCCTATTTCTCAAGTTAACGGAGATATCAAACTTCGGAGTATAAGTTGATCACTCTGTATATCTCATTTTTGGGCTATTTTGTATAAAGAATCATTTATTAAAGTTTGTATTGTATGTATTATTCCAACGGGTATGTTATTCATTTCAGAAAAACTAATTGATATAAATACTCTAAATCGACACCATATCAGTTTAATATTTGGGCTTTGATGGGACCCTCAGGTCTTTCAATGAGGTAAAACACAAATAATAAATATAAGTTGTAGGTATGAACAAAACGGATATTAAAAAGGAATTAACATTGTTAGGTATTGGGTTGTTTTTTCTGAATATTAAATGTACGAAAAGAATCTAAATATTATCTTAAGGGGATTTTTAACCATTACGTAACTTGGTTAATGGAAATTATAGAGGAAGAGTAAAAACAATTACAATTTATTTATCTAATGAAAACAACTAAATTATAAGGTCAACTTATACATTAAATAACTAATACACTTCTCATCATCCGAGAGCCCAAACTTGACTCCCCCATTTTCTTTTATTTTGCCAACCTAGAAGATCCTAATGTTTAATAATTTTGATGACTCTACTAAAAATATTTATTTAACATTCGTTGGCGGCCTTACCCCATAACTCTCGCTCACGTAATGTTAAATAAATAGTAATTATTATAATTTGGAAAATAAAAAAGAAGTTTTCTGTACAGGGCGATATTTAACTAAATATCTTTACATACTATCGTAACAATATTAAACTTGGGTGATATCGATGTTAGGTTTTTCTGTTTAAAACGTAATTATCACATCTTGTCCTCTTAGAAAAATTGTCAAGAAAATTTCATAAATTTGTCGTTATAAATAATGGACTTTAAAATTTTTCCTAGAAATATTTTCTGTTTATATCTAACAGAAAATCTAAGCAATATATTATGCAAATTAATAATGATTTCGTCACAACATTATTTTTCAAAAGTTTATTAAAATAGTTTCTTAGAACGCCAGATATATCTAGCAAACTTCATATAGTTTCACACTTGCTACTGTCAATCAGTCTTAATTTTACGAGGCTCTCTGACAAATGTAGACACATATTGCATGAAGCTCTTTGATATTTACCACTGGAACACAGGATTTTTGGTTTTTTGGCCTGCTTGTATCTCCGCGATGTTTCAATTAGTCACGCACATGATTATAATGGTAATAAATAGTATACAGAGCGCGAGATCACCACATTTTATGGGCCCGTGTTAACTGCACCCAAATCAAAGTTGTCAGCATTTTCACTTCCGTCGAAATTATTTACACCAAATATACTGCTTTATTGCTTACTTCAGATTTAATTAAATTTAGCAAGTTTTTTTTAATTAGTTACGAGTTTCTTCTATATCCGATATCTTCATCGAAATTATCCATACGTATTAAAACCGTCAGATAATTCCATGAATATTTTCAAATTAGAGAAAAGCAATGATAAAACATAAAAAATAAATGTAGTTTGCTGAAGAATAAAGAAGAATCAGTTTTTTAAATATATTATGGTACGAGTTGACATTTAAAAGCATATTTTTATATTTGGTGTAAAAATCTTATATAAATTACGGCAAAAAAGGCAAACGCTACCTCAGAAATATTAAAAATGAAAATGAACTAAATGTATTTTAGCAGCTTCTGTATTAAATTACTTTTTAAAAAACTTCGTTTTTAGCCTCCTAAAGAATTGCACCGTTAAAATCCCTAACATAAAAACATATTTTTCAAAGAAATGTGCCCTCTAGTTAATAGAATTTTGTATATGGTATAACTATTTTATCGTACACTATATTAAAGTAATTATTTCAACTCTTACTTTATGGAAATTATTCATAATAAATATGGAAAGATAAATAATATTTATCTTGCACTTCCACAGTCTTCCAAAACGTTTTAATATATATTAAGGTCTACCTAGGTTTCGGTATCTGACTGTGGAAATTCAAGATAAGTATTATTTATCTTTCCATATTTATTAAACTACGTTGGTAACTAATTCTTTAAAATCATATAATGCAGGACCATCACTTACTAAAAATCACTTATTTCAATTTAATTACAAGAAATAATAAGAAATTGCATTCATTGTATACTTACTTATCTTCCAGTGAAATTATTGCAACTAGTCTAGATTTAAAAAATAACAGATAATTATTTTTTTACAAAAATGTATGTTTATCCTATTTTCAAATAATAGTAATTTGAGGATTCTCGCGTAATTCATTGCTTATAAAAACACTTTAGGTTATTTTTATTACAGTCACACATGACGATTCACAAAAATATTGGAACCTCTAAAGGTCGTAACAAAGTAAGTATTTATTTGCAAACTTTCACTAAATAAATTAATTTATTAGAAGAAACAAAATTCTATTTCATGTCGTAGTGTGTGTGATTAAGTCCTGTATAATTTTTCAGTTGCTCTATTTCTATTCGAACAACGAGTGCAGTTCGGAAACCTATTTTATATTCTTTAAATTGTTTCTTTAATTTCTTTTGTTCGGTTTTTATTTCGCTTTTGCATAATGTTTTTAATAAATCAAATTAAACGTATTATTCACATGTTGTTTTAATTTAATGTTTATATATTAATTTTTTATGAAGCTTTATGTTAGTTATATCATGAATAAGTATGGTAGGAAATAATGTTAATGAATGGCTTTCTTAAAAGTACACAGACTTAAGCTTTATTTAGATTTGCTAGAAGATAAGAAATAGGAAAATATGCAAAATATTTTAATTAATTTAGAAATATTAATTTTTCATTAAAAATTAATTTTAAGAAACTAGTATGGGCTGACTATTTTCTTTAAAAATTAATACTTTTTGTGAAATTTGACAATTAAATTGTATTTATATTGTATTGTATTTATAATTTGATCCCATAAAGTTCAAATATGCAAAAATATGGAGGGTGTCTAATTTAGATTTTTAGTGTTTGCCTCATTTCTGGTGAAATCGGAAGACGATCGTTGTGATTTTTTATGTCAGATAATTTAAAACAGCCTCTAATATAACCAATCCGAATTTTAAAAAATCTGGCCAGAGCGTTTAAAAGTGATTGGATTGGGTGGTCTTTAACTCATTTATATCCGGTATATAAATAAATCTCAGAATAATCTTAGTTATCAAATTAAATATTAACTTATGATTATGTTTTTATAAAATTTATTTCAATAAATAATAAGTCAACTCTAGATAATCAAGAAAATTTAACTGACCCTTTATTAACTTTTACACTAATGTCACTAAATATCGTTAAATGATCATAAGTTTAAAAATAGTTAGGTATCTATTTATATGAATGTAAGTGCTGGGTATATAGTTTCTGTTTCATTCAAAACCAATCTTTTACGTGACAAATTTCTTTCAGTGTGTCACTCACGAAATAGTGTTGATTTTTATTAACCATATTGTTTATTTTTATCAAATGTGAGGTTATGTTTACATGAAGAAAAACTAACAGAGCTTTATTTTTTTTAATTAAGTAAGTCGTGACTATTAATTACTTAATCGATGTGGACTCTATGTAATTAAAATTGGAAGAGTGCTGTAAAATTTCAGTGCCAACTTATAAGCAATTTTATATTATGTAAAAATTAATACGGTCTATAAATTCAAAGCTTAAATATACTTATTATAAACATTTTTTCCCTATCAAGTAGTTATACACTATGAAAATTTAGGCTTTCTTCTTTATTCTGCACTAAATAATTTTCCTTCATAATTTATGTTAGAAAAAAATGTTCACGTTAAATTACTTTTGTCACAATTTTCTCTAATCTAAATATATTTGATTATAAATATTGATAGAAACTTTACTTTCATACAAATACATTAATTTATTATTTTTACCCATTAAATTCATTACTAAAACCTTATTTATCTACACTAAACTTACTAATTTTACGTGACTCTATGCTTAATATTTGAATTCTAAATTTGATACAACATGTTTCACAAAATTTCTAATAGTTGCTATAATTTAAAATGTTATATGATCTTATTACATTAATTTTATATATAAATTACCATAACACAATACATTCTGTCTCTTGAAAAAGATTCTAAGTTAGGTAAAATTTAATGATAATTATAGCTTATTTTCTAATTTAAACACTTTTTGTTGTATTTGTTGATTTAATATTGAACCATGTACCTAACTTCTTAAATTGACAAGATACCGATCATAATTACCTTCTAATTCTAAAACTATCTTCTCTTTACTTATGTAAATCCCTTTTCGCTTTACTAAAGACGTGAGAAGGGAAGAGCGTCGAAAATGTGAAGGCATTCACATTTTATCTAATTACTTATGCATTTCTATTCACCAAACAAAAAATGTAGTCGTTAGTGGCTTTATCCGTCTTTTTCACAGTGTGTGAGGGTCCCACTAATCACCAGTTAGCTGACTCAGTCTATGCAGGACATTGAGCCATAGCACTGATGCGATAATATCGTTTTACAATTTATCATATATTGTGTCACAGAGGACGACAATTTGGAAGCAGTTAAACTCAAAAGGGAGTTTGAAGACGTTAGGGAGAAATGAAGTTTTTTTAAAGTAATGAGTCAACCAGAAGCTTGTCTCTAACAATTTTGTGCAGTAAATGTTGAAGAAGAAGTCTATCTCATAGTTTATATGGAAAATGAAATGAACTAAGTTATAACAAATATTGCACAATCTACATACTACCACGATTTATAATATCAGTAAATGAAATTTAAAGACGGATTATCCACCTTTAGAAAAATGTCATTATTGATCTATGTTCGCTGTGCCGTATGTTGCAGAGGTTAAAAGAAACAAACATATACAATCTGTAATATACAATAAATAAACCTCCTGCTATGATATATACGTCACTCTAGTTAGACAGAGAGCTTATTAAAAATATATTTAGTTTTTTGTTTCCATCTAACACTTTAAAAACAAGAAATAACTTGGTTGATTTAAGCCGTCTTCAATTTGTTCAGTATCAATCTGTAAATCAAATTTTCTTATGTAGAGTCTAATAAAAACCAACGTCACTTCAACACTGCATGAAAAGAATACTAATACCTTTGTCTTGTGGATGTATTTACAGTAAAGAGAAAAATAACACAGCGGCTGAATATCAAACTTATAAGCTGGATTTTTTCGTCGTATGAGATGTGCAGCTTATTGAAGACTATAATCTAAATGATAAGCATATAGTTATTATATCTACAGCGGATATTTGCATGAAATTTTATGTAGAGAAATAGTAAAAAGATATTTGTATAGTCTTAAATGCGTAAATCTTGCAGTGTAACTAATATCTAACAGAAATTTACAATATTCTATAATAGATTAGTAAATTGTCAAGATGATAAGATATACTGCCCAAAATGAATTAAGGTAGTTTCAGCTTGATATAGCACAAAATTAAAAACCGCTGCATACGAATATCCGCTTATTCTGTCAAATATTTATATTTTATATTGCAAATTTTATTTTATTCATTAAAATTTAAATTTCCCGCTTTTTATTCAAGAGTACTCTAGACAATCTTACATGCAACGCTGCCGGATCACCATTGACCTTGAAATGAAGGTGTTGATAACTTTGGTATTAATTATGTCGAAATCTAAAAATCTCAAAAATTCTGAAACTTTATTTATTAGTAATCGTTTTTTAGCCTATGAACAATGATTTAAAAAATCTACAGAAACTTGGTTTCACACTGGAACAACTTTAAGTTTCTATTCACCTTAAATTTTTAAATATTTAGCTTCTTAAAAAAACATGATTTATTGATAAATATATAATTATCATTTTTCAGTTGATTTTTTACGAAATTAATGATTATTTACAATGTGTCCAAATATCAACCTATATTTTAGAGATTATATATGAGATATTTGTGAACTAATTTTTTATTAAAATAATAAAAAGTTTCTACTCAGTTATTGAAAGCAATCTTCATTTTTATAACAATAATTGCACTTTTTTAATATTTCAAAAACTCTTTTATTTCTGATTTCGTTGGTACATCCTGTATATATTCCAGACCGAATAAAGAAAAGAGTATTTTTAAACACGTACACGCACACAAACAATGTTTCTTTTTTAATGTACTTCCTTCCTCACTGTTGCGCTACTGAGATAGAACTAGAGATAAAGTTATCGAGTACTGATAATCTAATGAACACGTTCTTGTTTCTTGCGTACTTCATATTCTTATAAAAATAATATCAGGCTGTCACATATCCGAGTTCTTGCTGCATGAACACTCTGTCATAAATATATCTGTATTGCTGTGGAATAAGTCATAACTAATTTCAGATTTTGAACGCATCGTTAACTTTGGTTTATCAAAACAAGCTGTTAAAATCTGTATGGAAAATACATATCGAGATTAGAGTAGATATAACTAGTTTACATCTGTCCTATTCTTTAATCATAAATATATAGGGTGCACAAACAAAAATTTGAGCCCCCGGAAACTTAGAAATAAAGGAGTTTGTCAAAATGTAAATAAGACACAGCAACTCTAATTGGCAAGGGGACGAATTGTTACATAAGATTCATACGCAGAAATCCAAACATCCGCGTGTGTTTTTAAATTTTCATAAACTTCTTTCAATCTGAATATTTGGGCGGAACAAGTATTAGTTAATAAATTCTGTATATATATATATATATACAGAGTGTCCCCCAATAGTTAGTACAGTTCCAATAGTTTCTTTTTTAGATTGGAATCAAAAAATTTATACAGAGTGTTCCATAGCTGCTGGCCAACCTAAACATACATTTTTTTAAAATGAATGGTAATTTTTTATTACATATTTGAGTGGCAACTTTATTATAGCCAAGACTATGGATGCCATTTTCATCTGTCCCACATTTTCATCTGATGCTGCGATATGTGTAGGTCTAAAAGTAGTCAAATGTTTAGTAGATTCTCTTTCTTGTCGAAATTTATTCAACTATTCAATCATTGCCGTATGAGAGTAACTATAATCACCATAAATAGGCCAAACACTGAATAACTGCACGCAAATTAACCTTGGTCTGATGTTCTATAATACATTTAGTCATAAGTCTTAGAAAAAATAAACTGTAAATAATTTTAGTAAAAATTTTGTAATTTCTGCAACTAATAGTACTATTTATATATAGTAGTATTATTGATGTAAATAGTAGTGGATGATAGCGAAATTTACACGAAGGCAATGTTTGTTTCCCGTTTGTGGAAATGCATCTTTACATAAATAGACTCTCGTTTATACACTTATACTCATTAAGGGCAAACTACAAATAGACCTCGTAAAATCTCCGATTTAAAAAAAATAGTATAATGGTCATTTGAATTTAAAACCTACTAAATACACAGAATGCTCCAAATAATAATACCACTGATAACCGATTATATTAGGCTAACTGTGATACTAGTCTAGTAGATTTAGGTTGAGCGATGGAGCACTTTCGACCGCATGTTTATTTTGTTTTAATTCTAATACTCTTTGCACAAACTGTTTGAGGCGCACATGTTGTGTCACATGCGCCAATTTTGAAAATCCGCTGGTGCATTTGTGTATTTGCATAATTGAAAGAGAGTTTTTGTTGGTTTTAAGCAGGAGCTTTAGTTTTAATAGAGGAATTTGTTTTGAACGCTAAAATGGGGAGAAATATTATAGAAATGAAGGCAACGGAAGAAGTAAAGTCACGTTCATTAAATCAATTGTTTGATAATGGAGATGGATTTATATGGCTGCCCAGAGAAAAGGCATGACAATGATGATTATGACAATAGTTTTTCAGACTAGGAAAATAAAAACTTCACTAAAATTCTCCTAGAATTTCTATAGATAAACTATAAACCTCAAATGAAGCTAAAATACGCTGTTGCTTATAAATATCACAATTATCTTCATGTAAACTAACTTTTCTTGAACGTTTAGTCTATTTAATGAAAGTATAATTTTCGTTTTTCTTAAGAAGCTCATTAGTCAAACTATCAGCAAATCAAAGAAGCCACAATCGAGTATGAACAGGAAGCCACTCTAAAGTATCTCTAAATTTAACCCTTGATCGTCCTGTACAGGCTCCATTTACCACAATTACCAAATTTTACAAACCCCGTTCAAATTTTATCATTGATACAATTGTTAATGAGCAACTTATTAAATTATCAAGCCATTATAAATTCGAATAATAGGCTACTTTTTTACAACCTCATTAGTTTACAAAAAAAGCAGATGGCTACCAAAAAGTGACCTGCTTTCAATGTATGTCCCTCAATAACCGCAGAAATATGAATTAAAATGAAAATTAAAGAGTTTAATCAAATCCCGTGGGTTCTGGTTTGAATTTTAATCGGACTAGGTTCTATAAATTTTCATTTCATTTTAATGTTTAAAGCGGGGATCATTTTTGAAACAATAAATATTCATAATGACGATTTTTATTTGTATTTATGATGATCCCACGTAAACTTATTATATACATAAATATATGGTCCCGGGGCAGACAAAATTCAGCGTATCTCATAGATATCATAATGTCTATCGTTATTTTATATTAAATAAGTAAACAATTAGAATTAAATGGCGCTTCATAATTACATATTCATATATAACAAATGTCATGAAAACAAAAAGATGTGAATATGACGTAATGGAAAGAACAGCTTTAAAATAAAGGACACATTTTTAAAATTTATAGTAAAAAAATAGCACCAAATGACATTTTCTACTGTAATTGTTTAACAACAAAAATAAAGTATTTAATTTCTTAATTGTTTTAGATATGTATTTTAAATTTGTTGTAAAATCCGCAACTCAATTCACCATGGTAATTAAAACAATTTTCAAGTAACAGCAAAATAGTTTGCTCTCTAGCTAACTAAATATCACCCATATTATTTCAAAACCCATAAATATTCATATTGACGGTTTTTAATTTGTCTTTATGTTGATCCCACGTAAAATATTTTATAAATCAAAGCTTATTTTCATGACATTATTGTGTGTAAATTCATGAGCATTCCTCTGGCTTATTGGCAATTTCTAATTAAATCACGAATTGGGATCTTTAGTCTTCGTTATTAATTAAAAATGCTACTGGTTCTAATTAGTAGGAATGCTATACCACAAAGTTTATTAATTTTATAAATCGATTTAAAAATATTGTTAAAAAGGTAATAAATACACAAATAGTTATACTAGATAATGTATCTAACTGGCCAAAAGTATATTATAAAGATCAACCATGATTCTTTTCTGTATGAGTCATAATATTATTTATATTTGATGTAAAGAACAATTTGGAATCGATACAATATACAAATAAAATAACATATTAAAAAAAAACCATTTTTAATTATTACACTTATGTGACATCTAATAAACAATATTTTTCGACTTGCTCTGATTGCAGTAGTTTCCATGTTTCTTTTTTAAGTCATTTAAAGATAAATTTAGTATTGTTCCTATCGCTTCTACTAATTTTTTACAAAAAAATCTGAAATAATATAATTCGATTTTAGGATGCGTTTCTTCATCTTGTCCTTAAAATATATCATTACTAATTGACTTGTAATGGGTTCTTAGGAATTTGATGTATTAATTCATGAACATATGAATCAATGCGTTTAAAATTTCGTGCTTTGAATCTGTTAATTTTTATATATATGACAAAAACATATCAACTTATGAACATTAAAGTCTTTATAAATGCTAAACGTAAATTAAACTTCCAAATGATTCTTGGTACAAGTATTAATGTGATGGTATTAAATTTTCTCGTTTATTTGATTTAAATTAACGTACATTCCAGCATCTACCAAGAAGAGGCAACAGAAAAGTTTTATATATTTTTTTTCTTATATTACAATTTTAAATTATGTCAAAAATAATAATTTTGATTTGAACTGACCATGCTATTTGATAAATTATTTATATTGTAAACAAAATATATATATATATATATATATATATAATAAAAAAAGTTTTAAAATTATAAAGAATTATTTTATATATTAAACATCTAATAAAAATCTTAAAGCAATGTTGTCTTTTATAAATGTAGTAAATACTTAAAAAACTTATAAACAAATAACTAATAAAAGTTCTCTAGAAGCGCAAACTCATCTCAATCAGACCGTTAATATCATCAGTGAAAAAGAAACAACTTAAATGGGTCCATTGTTTTGACTGCGGTATCGGTTTAGCCCATCTGAATGTCCATCCTAAGAACAAGTAAAAAGAAGGAGAACAGGTAGTTCTGGAGGCATGGTGTGCAACTTGTAGGCGGTTGATCTTTGATAAATGGACCAATTTATTTGTTTTTAATTAAGTTTAAATACACACTGTTCGACCAATCAACTGGAAAAAGTTGCTGGTTTGGGTCTAGAAGATTGGGAAGGTTTGAATAATTATTACTAAGTATTATACTAAGAAGCGACTTGTCATTAAGATCGTTAGTAATAAATAAATGAGTAGAATTACCATTTTAAATATTTCTTTAATTAGACATGGTACCGATACTTGAATTATGAATATACAATCAATATTTTAATTTTGAGTATATTGTTATTAATTTTATTTTGATTGCAAAGTAGAATTAACAAAGTCTGCTTTTATGTTTTACTTACTTTCAATAAATTAAAACTTATTGTATATATTTCTCAAAATTTGAAATAATTTGGTTTTCATTCTAAAATTTTGGATACAATCCCGAGGGTACAACAAGAATGCCGATTCATATAATACATTCCCGCTGGTATTTTTTGAAATTTATGGAAGCTAACGTTACAATTTGTCTCGGTTTTAAACCTGAAATATTACAGCGTTGGCAGGATTCCATATACTCCGTAAAATTGAGTGAGATAATTAGAGCCATAGTGAACTACTTTACAAACTAGAGTTCGACTAGAATTAATGTCACTAAGTTTCATATTTCTGGATTGTTTGGTTCTATTCCAAATTTTATTGTAAGTTTAAATTTACTTGTTTAGTTGTAAACAAGTAATATTTTTATTATTGGAAAATTAGTCTGTTTGAAGAGAATTTTAAATAGCCAACAGAACATAAATGATATTTAATCTTTTTAAGTGTAAAATTAAATAACGAAGTAAATGTTATTCAAATTATTGATCTGTAACCATTAGTATAGACAATATGGAAGCTTAAACTTTCCATAGAAAGTCGTTAGAAGAAAATTTTATTTCAAATATTTTTCCATCAAAGTTGAGGAAATTTATCCAAAATTTTAAAGTATTGTTGTGTCAGTCAAAACTACCCTGTAGAATAATAGTAAAGAATAATGGCTTTAATATTTTCTTTTCTTTACTATTTCAACTATCTCTACTTAGGACAATATTTTAGTTCCATTATATCTATTACAATATCTCTGTTAAAATTTCAACATACTTTTGTATTTGGCCCTGACCTTCTCTTAACGAAAAGTAACTGAAAGCGCGTGTAACTACATTAGTTTCACGTAACCGTTCTCAGAAAGGAAAAATTCATTCATAATATATTTCAATTAGGGTATCCTATTACCAAACGTTACAAAGCCTGTTCTGTTTTTGTGAACCTATAATTTGAATACCCCACCAAAAATGAAACAAGATATTTCAAAGTAAAAAGTAGGTTTATATTAAATTTTCAACCGCTGAAAGCGGGCGGTAGCGAGTTTAAGAATACAAAGAAATCCGGCAAAGGCAAAATCCAATTGACATTGTCTCATTTTCCATATGAACATATAATCCTTTCTGGTGTTTTCAAAACGACTTCCTAATTTATTTCTGTCCCAGAGCTTCTCAGTGCGGTTGCAAAAGGGATCAAATTTATTATTTTATAATTATTTATCGTATTGTATTGAGCTCCTTCAAAAGAAAACTATTAAATATTGCCTTTGGTAAAAATGTAAACAATGCAGATGCTGTTTGAATACACAAAAAGATTATGTAAAATATTGAAAACTAAGACATATACAAGATTTTATTTTAACCTATTTTAATTTAAGATATATCCGCCTATGTATTTCTTTCGTCTCCATTTTACGCTACACTTTTCTGTTAAATTTTTCACACGTGGTTTCCATTGAAAAATCTTCGGGGAATAATATGGTTTTAGAGCCAAATGTATTAGGAGGAAAATTCAATTGACAGCTGGAAAATCCCCGGAAACAAGATCCGAACAGAGTTTCAAATAACACCTAGTTGAATGAGGTTTGTCTGCATGTATTTCATCCCATGATATTTCAAGAAAATTCAATTTTGATATTGGAAAAATATATGTGTTATATAAGTGGCTCATATAAATGATGATGAACGCCTTATTGGAAATCCAATCCTATAATATTTTCTTTCCCTCTAAATTCAGAATGGTTTTAAACCTTATTACAAATTACTTTTTTACCAGAGGTTTGAACTTTGTTTATAGTACTGTCAGAAAATTTATATTGGATCAAGACATACAATTCACTACTTGAAGATGATCATGTTTCACTATAGGTTACGTCAGTTCATTTTCTAGATTTTTATTTTTACAACGTTTCAATTAGTACTGTATCGTTAAGATGAATTATGATGAAACAAGCGGTTTTTTTTATTTTTGACACATTAGCCGATATTTTGTTTATCATTTATTCCCACGAATTGTTATACTAGGTCAACTACAGGCATTTGACAGAACATATGCAAACGTGTAAACTTTCTATTTAATTAAATCTCTGCTTTCTTAGTGATTTTTTCTTCTGATTATATAATATTGTGGTATTCCGTACACACTTACTCTACTATTCCAGATTTGTTTGACCAATTGCTTTAGATTCTTACTTCTATTGGCAGTTTTTCTACTATCTGTCTCCTGTGTTAAATTTAGATTTCGTTAACTGACTTCTTAAGGTGTCTTCGAAATAAATTATTTATGTAATCGATTGAATTTTTATATTTCCTCAATGAAAAGTGGTTCATAATTGCTTCTGGTGGTTCTTCTGTTCTGCACTGTTTCGAACTCTATTTTTCTTTAATTATCCAGGTCATCAAATAATTTTTACTGATAGTAATGTTGAAGAAGCCGGTCTAGAAATTATATAATCAGAGTCTTTCGAAATTTACAATTAACATGCTTTCCAGTGAAAAGTACATCTACTGACTTCTTAGTTGCTATATGCAAAAACATTACCCATAACAACTAAATGTTTAAGATATAGTTAAACATTAAATTATGAAGTGGATAACACATTTAATAAAAGGAAGAGATGGAACTCGTAGAGCAGCAATAGTAAAAGAATAACGGAAAATATTACAGCTTTTATACCAAATTCGCAACTATGGAGAATATGGTTATCGAGCCAGCATTTAATCTTGAGTCATTTAGTTAGTTTTTGATTAGAAGTTAGTAGAAAGAGATTGGACTTTAGAATCGAACGAATTTCATGAAAAAATTATTTTCAATTAAAGTCGATAAAGCCATTAACAGCAAAACATAATATTTATATTAGTTATTACTTTCAAGGCGACTGTTATACAGAATTCATTATACTTCCTACCTGTTCTTTTGTCAAGACAAACTACATTGTTAATTTTTGTGACAACTTAAAAATCCATGCCACTCTAGGGGCACGGCATAATTTTGTAATTAATTAAAATAATATCTTTTATGCGAGTTAAATTGATTTTGGAATGGGTGCAACAAGCTTTGAAATCGAAACTAGACCAAGTATTGCCACACTAATGCAACAAATGAAAGGATATCAAAGCAGGAAGTTAATTATATAATGAACTTGAGAAATTCGTAGAGGCGTTAATATAAAAAGTAACATAATTGTTAGCGATATTGATTGGAAAGCGCAACCGATAAAAATAAGAATCAATCAATGAGCAGGTGATTAATTAGACAGTAATTGAATTTGTAGGTTTTGATTACCTATAATTAATTGTAGTAAATTAAATGTACATAATATTGTCTCATATCGAATAGAAGTCAAATATATTTAATTTTATTCCGTTTGATCTACACTCAATTATAGAAATTGATGAGATTCTTTGTTTTTTCTTAGATGTTTTTTATGATTTTCGGAAATAGTTTCAGAATTTTAAAATGTAAAATATATTAAATTAAACTGCCGTCCCGTCCAATTAGTGTGATAGCATGTGACTTAGAAATCGACAGACTGTAACCCAAGCAATCAAAACCCTCATCTAAGAAAGGAGCTAAATCAGACGTATGTGTTCGACCCTTAGAATTGCATGAATGGCGGAGGAACGGCAGCCCAACAAGATAAGTTTGCGGTTTGTGTCAATAGAAAGGAAATGCAGGAAAAGTCTGCTACCGACATGGACGATACAAAGGATAAAGGATCTGGACTTGATACCGAACCGCTACACAAACTGAATGCCTGATGGGATCAACAGTCCTTTTCCTTTGAGTTCCATCCTTTCCTAGGATAGTGCGACTCGTTTTACGTTTTCTGGTAATGTAATTTGTTCGCGTACACCTAGTGAATTTCGTAGTGATTGTTTGCACTGGGGTGGACAACAATAGCAAGATTACTATTGTTCTTGAGCACAATGTATTTGACGATTTTATGAATTATTTCGTTTCGGTTGTGTGAATTTTAATTTCAGTTGCGAGTTGTGTGCGATCTTCTAGATTAAACGAGATCTTTATAAATTTGGAAACACTTAATGTGACAAAATTTCTGGTTTCTACATTGTAAATTTACGATTACTAAAATTTATAAAATATTTTATGCAAGAAATACTGTTTTATTTTTAATGTGTGTATAGAAACAAATTTAGACGTATAACATATATTTTTTTTTATCTCCTATGAAGTTTATCTTTATTAGAGAATCATTATTATTTATATTTAAATATTAAATTTTATATACAGAGATGAAATATCAACTTTTAGGTTAATTTTATATTAATCAAAATTTAAGAATAATATTTAGAGAAAAGAGAAACTAAAACTGGTGACACAAGGAAGTTTATTGGATCATGTCTTATTATAAACTTAAAAATTATTCTTATGTGGCGCATTAGTAGTTACGTCACAAGTCGTGACAGCCATATTTGTTAGTCTATACCCTTAGACCGAATTGGATGACTCTGACATCATTGATGCCCAATACGGTCAGTTGATGTCATTTAGTCGAATGAGAAATCAGTTACACTAAATTGGTACACCGTCAATAGTTAAATTAATGACGTCAGAGTCATTCAATTCAGCCTCTTAGTATAGAATGGATAAATAAATATGACTTTTGACGTCACATTAATGCGGAGCTTTATTAATTTTGCTGATAACACAACTGGAGTTTTGTTCTCAAAGTAATCACCAGCACTTCCAACGTTTCCAATTAAAATCATCCGCCGATTCGAAATAAAATATTTTTTAGTAAAAAATACCTAGATGTGCATTTGAAATAATTTTAGGATTAATATGACAATTTATTAGCTTTATATCTTCTACCAATCAATCAAAACTATCTCGATAAACAAGTTAGCTATTGCTTCCTAATAAATTGCTGCAACTAGTTAGTCTATAGCAACTATTAGTCAATGTATATAGCAATACACTTGTATGAAGTTAAAGTGCAAATGCTTTCGTATTTTTCAATGGCGATTCACATAGCATTCAAAAATTTCCTCTTCTCCTCTTTTCTGTGGCAGTCATTCGCGGCCGGAACGATCGAGATGCGAGAAACGCGTTTCGGAATTACATTTTCGGTAACTCGACTCCGGGAGGTGTGTCCGGAATAAACATTCAACCATTTTGGGAAATGTATATCGATAATTTAATATTTTAGAAGCATGTACGTCGAATGCGAATGTATCGGTTCGTGGTAAGTAAGAAAATACTTTTGGAGTGGTGAATCTGGTAGAAATATACAAATATTTGATTCTATTCACAAAAATGTGAGTTACTGAAAACGTTTTTAGAAGATATAAGCAGAGCAGTTCTAATGTATGTCTGTACTAAGAAAACCAAATAAATAATGCCGTGATTACACAATGAATTATACGACTTTGTTTTCAATCTATGAACTAGGCTTCTCTCCTATGTATAACTCTAAGAACTTCCAGTTCATTATTCCGGAATCATTAGAATTGATGTTTATATCAGATTCATTACAATCGGATCCTCAATTGTACAATTGTAATAATATTTATATGATTTAAAAGAGCATTAGAAAGTGAATTTATCAGAATAAAACTAAAATACATTTGAAACTTTTAATTCTATTTAGTAACCACCAATTCCTTTACAAGTGGTATTCATCTATATCCTTTGAGTAGTTATACGAACGTAGCTTCGAAGTCTCCAGTGAATTATATTATTTCCTCTAATTTACTTGGTTTGTTATGGAATTTAATGTTTACCATACTAGAAATTCGTTATGTCAATCCCAGTAGACTACCATGCGCATGTTGATGGGTAAAATCTGCAGGCTTCTCTAATCTAAAAGTAAAATAACATCATCTTAGTTATCTGTAGTTGTTGAAGCTCTATGACAAATAATAATAAGCATAGGTTAGCTGCTCTAGTCCTACTCACATTTTGTATTATGTGACAAAGCAGTGGTGTGTTTATGATATTCTAGAAATATTCAAAAATAGACGTCATGGTTTCGGCCACGCCGCAGGCCGTTCGATTCAGATAAGCAAATTAGAGTTGAAAGCTATAATTTATAGCTCAATTAAAAATTTACTTATGTAATCTAGATTAAAGTCAAATAAATAATAAACTTAAACGGATGCTATATTTTGATTTCTTTATGATATCCTGGATATTTTTTTGTTTATCTTTCAGTGGCGGCTCAGAAAAATAAATTATTGAAAAAAAGAACTGGAGTTTTATGGATTCAGAAATTTAAAAGGAAGGTAAAAATACCATTTAAGATTGGTTTTATGACAAGAAGTTGAGAAGTAAAAAAGACCGAATAGAAAATATAATAACATAGTACATTATCTAACGAACATGTAGGCAATATAATTAGAGTGTACATTACCATTCTGTGCGAGTCGAATATTATAGTGTATCTACAAATTTTGCGAATTTTGCTTTCACAGTGATTACAATCCATTTTACAAATTAGAACACACTTTCAGGCTAATACAAAATTAATTTATGCGCCAAAAGTGTTCTAGGCTCATCTAATATCCCCAGTGCTGCATATATAAAAGATTTTTATACATAATAAAAACTAAGAAGGATTCTATTGAATTTAGATAATTCTTGCATATGATAATTGCAAAACACTATATGTAACCTAAGGTTACATTGTTGGAAAAGTCAGTTTGACACATAAATAAATATCATTGCTATCATCTCTTTATAAATTTTAATTTAACGCAAATTAAATCGTAATATTTCCTATTAGCCTTACAAGACGATTATGATCTTATTACTGCACTTGATGCATAAAAATCTGTATATTTAATTGCATCATTAAAGTACTAGTAGTTATTTTTCGTAAGGAATACTATTAACAATTAATACCCATATTATAGCTGAGGTAGAGAGAATAAGAAAACAATTAATAAGAGCCATAGGCGTATAAACAAGGAAGCACAAAAACTAGATCTAAAGATAAATAAGGCCAAAACTCAATATAAGTGAGTAACCAAAAATTCGAACCACAAATGACTATCTACAAATACAAAACATGCAATTTGAAAGAGTTTCTCCTTACAAGTATTTAGGAGACAGAATATATAAAACATTAATACGACCTACTATTACATATCCAGTGAAAATAACTATACTTATTAAAAAAGAAGAAGAAGATCTAAAAATATACGAAAGCAAAATCATTGGAACAATAATTGGACCAGATATAACAAATGATGGAGAAAGAAGAGCTAAAAGAGAGTGAAATAAAAAAGAACTTGGAAGGAATAATATTGTAAAGAGTACAAAGATCGATAGAATGGCTTTGACACATAATGAGGAGAACATTACCAGAAAACATCAGAAGAATAACCACTTGGACCTCATTACATCTAAGAGAACACCAAGGAAAAGAAGGTGAAAAAAAACAGTAGACAACATAATAATATATAACACTGTACGCGCCTCCGAAAATTTTCTAGATCTCTCCGTAACTGAAAACTTACTCTAGGGCTAAAAGTACATTCACCTTCTCTTCTCCAGACTCTTTTGCGATCATCCGGGAATTGTAGGCAAAATCTGGATTCACCAGTAAACAAAACATATCTCAATTCGTCTGCGTTTCAATTTTGATGCTCCCTAGTGAATTGTAATCTGGTTATTCGATGTTCCCTGGAAAGTTCGTGTCTTCGAGATCTCAAATTAGCTTCATTTAACAGTCTTCGAACAGTTCTTTCACAAACATTTACGTTTCTGACTGGTTGAAGATTGTTTCTAATCTCTAGAGCAGTTGAGTGATGATTTCTTAGTAATAGGTATTGTCAAACAATTATTTCTTTTTCTGTAATGAATACCCGTTTTCAGTGACTCTTTTTTACTGTGGCTTTTTACTAACAAAACAAGATATATCCTGTTTAGGTTTAAAGGATAAGCCATCAATGAAGAATACATCTGCGCCACTGCCGTTCGTTGGTGGAAAGCTACCAAAACGTCCTTTTATTTACCGTCTGTGTGTTTTTACACCAATTATAATTTTAATTCTTTCGTTATTAAGTTGTCATGCAGTCAGTTCATAATTTTTATTGTTGATAGCGATCTGACAAAATGGATTCCGTTAATGGATCTAGTATGCCGTTATTAGAGTGTGTGAAAGGAAAAAGTGTTTGCGTTTTTAAAGAGCTTTATTTTATTCTAATGGTTTTATGATAACACTTTAATGCCTACAAAAATAATTTATTGGGAAGTGAAAAGGGTTTCGGTTGTTTAGAACATCGAAGCATAAATTTGTTGGAGGATTTAAACAGTTGTTACGTTTGCGTAATTGTCCTTCTATAAATATTAGTTATTTTTAATTAAATTTGTAGTTTTCAAAATAAATAAGCTTTATTTCATTTATGTGCACTGGCTCTTTTACAAACCTAAATTACAGTGGTTGATGATTTTCGTTGAAGTCGACTATTTGGAAACTATATTAGTAAGCAACCGAAATTAATAACACTATTTTATGTTTTTTAGATCCCAAAATAATTCAAATGTATATTTACATTTAAAATATCTATATAAGACATATCCTTAAAGAACAGCTTTATAAATCAGTGATGATACTAATGTTTATAATATCATCGACAAAGCAAATCAGGTATAATAACAGAAGACAAAAAAATATTTTTTTTGATAGTTTGCAAAATGTGGTTTTTTCTGTTAAGATAATAAAATGATAATCAATTTAAAATTAATATTAAGATTTTTTAAAATAAAATTGAAACTAAGCTCCAAAATAAAAATAAATATGGAATATAAACAGATTAACAAATCGTAAATAAATCTCAGGTGAGTTCAGGTATTAAATCAAAATGATTTATCAGTTTAGCAAAAGAAATTCTCATATATCGAAGAAACAAGTAATCTATTTAAACGTTCTCAAAATTAATAAAATTGATCCGGTAAACAGTTCTCTTGCTAATTAGAATATGTCACAATTGTTGTAAGTCTTTTTACGTTGAAATAAAACTTGTGATGTTAAATTTGGATGTACTTGAAAGAGAAGTTTGCTTTTTGTCAAAATCCAAATTATTGGTATTTTCATATGAAAAACCCAGAAGTTTTAACTAAGTTCTCGTATTAAATATATATTATCAGGGAATTCTCTAGACTTTATTATTCAATCTGGAATATATAATTTTTAGTTATATTTTAAATTGACTAAGAATTCTTAAAATTTTTGAAGATATGTTCCATGCCTTTTGTTATAATTTTCTCTATTTTCTATGTAATTTGCTATTAATTATCATTAAATTTTTATTATAATTGTATAAATAACTTAGTTTAAACTTTAATATTAAATTTGTTTCCAAAAAAGTAGAGTAAAGTAAATTTTAAAATTTTAAAAATGATGAAATTTTAATAAACAATGGAGATTGAAACCACCATTCTTTTGAGATACAAATTTGAAAAATTCCGAATTACACTGGATTCTTGTTATATATTATTTGAAAAGGCTCAAAAAAGTTATTTCAAAAACATGTCATACTTGCTCTCTAAAACTGATAGTTTTGTGACTATAGGATTTTTAGTACAAATACCGTTGCACGTCAGGAGTGACGTACCTCTTTCGTCATATTACTGCCAACTAATTAAAATTTCCCTAACTAAGATAAATCATACGAAACATCACGAAAATTCACGAGGACTCATGAACGTAGTCACAGTACTAAAAAACCGAAAAAGTAATCGTAATTATTTTGATAATTTTAGAATTATTTCAATTATATTGGCTTATATACGTCTTATTCTTTATAATATAAAGTTTATAAATCATTATTATATGTTTAGTAGTCAAAAAACCATAATTTACATTAAATAATTTTGAAATTTTCTACGCCCATGAGACTCGTATTTATGATGAAGAAATGACATTGTAGCGATTGGCATGCCTTGATGCGACGTTGTCGAGTATTTAGATTGAAATATTTCAACGATTTCTGACGTCCGGCCGTCAACCAGTTGTGTGTTTTCACCACGTTTTCGGTAATTTTATAATATTATCTTTATTTTTTTGCTTTGCTAGATAGTTAACTTATAAAAAAAACTGTTTTTTTTCAAAACAAACATAGTGTGAATAAGCTGATTATTGACGTTTATTTCTACAAAATGCCAAAAAATTTATTCAAGTGATTCAGATTTGAATTAGGAGAAAGGATTTACTTTTTGTAGGAATTCGAATATTGTAGTTGAATTGTTTCTTATAAGAAAAATATATATTTTTTTAAACAAAACATTGTCTTATTTTAATAACAATAAATAGTTTGCTATCTTTTTTATATGTCTCTATTTTATTTATTTAATAAAAATATAGTAGAAATAAACAACATAATATAACGATTTTTATAACAGATTATTGAATATTAAAAGTAGATAATACAGCAAGAAGAAGAAGAATATCACAGTTGTAGATTGCTAATGAATCAACTGAGAAAAACATTTTTCAAATGTACTTTAAAACTGGCAGGATGAAGTGTCTTGAGTGTCAGGATCATATATTGTTCATATACGCTTCAATAAATTAATTTTTCATAATAATAAAGCTAAACAACATAACCTAACCTTACATTTTTTAAACTTCCTACATTCCTCGACAATTTAGACAAGCCGACAACACTGCAGGGTCGTGATCTAATAATTGATATATGACGTGCAACGGGATTTGTATTAAAAATCCTATATTCTGTATACAAATTTCTTTAACTTCACACTGAATCTTTAAAAATTAAAATGTAAATGATACAGTGTACTATAATAGAATTTTACTTTCCAGAAACAACCATGTTCTATAATCTATATTTAACAAATTTGCATAATTAAATATTTTTTGCAAATAGTTATTCCTGTTAACTAGACCACACATTCTAATATTATTTATCTCATCAGAGCGAATATGTCGCATAAAGTGGCCATTCAATTTTTTAATTACGCTTTAATTCTTGCGTATAAGTATGCACACACCTTAATTGCCACATATTTTCATCACATGCAAATAAGCAAATAAGAAAGAGGTCTACATAAGATTAATATAAACCCGATATAAATAAAATATAATAATATGATAACAAGTTTTATTTAGAGAAGTATACTTTCGATAAAGACTAAATAGGTATAAGCGCTTTTTCTTAAAAACTAGTGTTTGGTACAAAGTTTGAGTAATAGAGATTATATTCTCAAAGTAATAATATATTGATCTTCTACACACATTCCAATAATGTTACAATCTTAAATTATGAAACACTATGAATTTACATAAGGGAATAAATAATAAAAACATTTAGAGACTGCAGAAACAGTACTGAAAATAATAGATCTCTTTATGGATACAACGCAATAAATTTTAATAACAAAAATTTGGAGTAAGTGAAATATCTATTTGCTCAAGAGATAAAGGACTAATTCCCTAAATAATGTCTCAAGATACAAGAAAACACTTCCAAAAGTAGGTATGCAGTATTAAGTGTACAACCTTATTCAAAATGCACTTTGTCTTCAAAAGGATTCAACAACGAAAAGTCTTTTATTTATGTAAATCTCTTTTATGCTTTATGTGTCGCTTCGTGAATTTTCTAATAAAATAAATTTAGTACATTTTACAGGGCCGACTTGGGAATAAAAATAGCGATAATAATAAAAAATATATCTAAACAGTACACGTTTTCAAAGTTTTTAAAAGCTGCATGGAATAAGTGAATAAGCTATGGTTTAAAAATATTTTGTAATATATAGAATGTCCCAAAAAATGGGCCACATCAAAGTATTTTTAAAATGAAAAACCCCGTATTTTAATATAATTTTCATACTCAATGCTGATTTTTGCGATTTTGCGTAGATTATAAAAATGTAATAAAATTTTG
This sequence comes from Hermaeophaga mercurialis, assembly GCA_951812935.1. Taxonomy (NCBI): domain Eukaryota; kingdom Metazoa; phylum Arthropoda; class Insecta; order Coleoptera; family Chrysomelidae; genus Hermaeophaga; species Hermaeophaga mercurialis. The sequence continues at coordinate 21,461,219 of OX638360.1, forward strand.
GATGAGTTCAAAAAAAAAATAACTTTAATGTGACCTTCTAATTTAACACACCCTATATGCTACAAAAATTTATTAAATTAAATTATTTCAAAACTGTTTACAAATAATGTTTTAAAAATCGAGACGAAAATGTATTTATATAGAGACCGATTGGAGTAATATGAATAATGTTAATGTACCGATTTATATGCCAATTATATCAATTGTGTTTAAGTTACAGAACTTTTGAATATATAATAAAAGTAAAAAAGAGATTGGCACTTATTTTTAATTTACGGTTGTAGAGCGAAGGAAGTATATATTCAAATGTTAAGATGTTAAGAATAGCCTCTACTTAAATATTTAACTATTTTAGAAATAATACATTATATTAAGACCGTCCCTGTTTTAAGAAAATTTGCTGTTAAGGTAAATGTGTTTGTTTTAGTTAACGTAGTTTCTTGAAGTAACTACCTAAATCTAACTAACTGTTTGTTTTCGTAAGTTATAGAAAAGACAAAAGCTCTTTTTGCAGAAACTTTACTTCTTATAAAATTACATTAACGTAATTACCCGTTTTAATCATAAAGCGAAATGGATTTACATTGAACAAATTTGTTGTTGAGTAATAAAATGTGTTATAGTTATGCATAATTAAGGTTATGGATAGTAAAACATTAGTGCACTGCATTAATCAGACCCTACTAAAAATAGTCCAAACATTTTTTTACCTAAAAGAAAAAAACCGTAAAGGCCAAATTATCTACGCTCCAAGTAAAAACATAAGTTATAATTATAATTTAATACTTTTATTTCTAATTTGTAATTCAGAACTTATTATATTAAAGATGCTTCTTCCGTAGTAGATACGCGTATTCAAATTTACTTTACTCATTATTTCTTTAGCCAAAAGCAACTGTATGTAGATTCACGTAACTGCAAATTAAACAAGTACAGCTTAACCTTAAGTTAGACATATTTGTTAGTGTAACTAGAATGAAAAAGAAAATGTACCAGTAGGCAAACCAAAAAAGATATTCGTACCACCGATAATAATAACAACCGAAAAAAATATAAATGACCATAAAGTAGTGGCCAAGGAGCTAGAAAAAATACTGGGAAATAACAACTTTCTTATCGAGTACCTAAGAGGAAAAACCAAAGTTCAAGTAGGAACACTAGAGTGACACTAGAAGCTAACAATGTGTGTAAAAAAAGTGAAATCAGCTATTTTACCTACAAAAACGAGGAAGAAAAAATAAAGAAAATAGTCATGAAGGCGGCTCCAGACATGAAAGCAGAGAGCATCAAAGAAGAACTAATAAACAAGGTACACCAACAGGTCAGTACATGTGAACAAATTAAAATGCGAATTAAAAGTAAAATTCCAGAGATATATTAAAAAAACTAATTACAGGCAATGTCGTAGGTGTCACATCTATGGCCATGGCGAATCTACATGTTATTGTACATCTAAGTGTATCAAATGTAAGGGGAGAAATATGTACAATCAATGTCCTATAAAAAAAGAAGATGGCATTTAGCCACAATGTGGGGAGATAACCCCGCAAATCACTCACAATGCCCAACATTTTTAACAGAAAAAGAAACAGCACAAAATTTAATCTAAACAATACTAACTGTCCACAACTGAAACAGGGTTACTGGACCCAACTATATGCAAAGCAATATTTGCTATGCACAAATGGTTAAAGTAGTTGGATCCAGTAATGGGCCCCAAACAACAAAATTATCAGTAGAAAATGATATAAAATTATTAGAAGATAGCAAATTATTAGCGATTTGAAAGAAATAAACAGATTATGCAATTTAGATGCAAATTTTAAAATGCTTAAAAACCTTAAAGAAGAACTAAGAAATTATAAAGACAATTTGGAAGTAATACAAGTATTTTGGAAATTCTCAAATATAAAAATTTAAAAATAGGACATTGTATACATATGTTTTCCCAAAAAAATCATATTGTGCCTTAAAAATTTTGTTTTCGGGCTTTTTCCCAAATCCCCAAAAATTGTATTTCTGAACTTAGTAAGTGCCTCAAAAATTGTTTTTTTTACAGTTTATTTCGATCCTTAAAAATTGTTATTCCAAAGTAGTGTGGGGCCAAAAAATTATTTTTATGAACTTTATTTTTTTTTGTCAAATCCCCCAAAAAATATTAATTCAGATTTGTATACATTTACTGAACTGTTAATCAAAAATAAGTCATTTTTTCCACTTGGAAACTTAACAGAGAAACATTTTAATAATATATAATTATATACACTTTAAAATATTTTATACACATTTATCTTATTGAAAAAAAAAAGTTTTATTTACTAAACCAATAAGAAAAATGTTTAAGAGGATGGGGAACCGTTTATTTGAAAGAAAAAGGGAATGCTGAAGAACAAACAAAAAATAAACAAGAAAATCAGAGAATAATAATAAAAGTGACGTCTTTTTTTTTGGCGTGTTCCGTAAAAAGTAAGTAAACAAAAACCTATTCTAGCTTTGTCTTGAAAGTCAAAAAATATTTACTTGACTATCACTGTCCTGTCTTCGTTTCATTGTTAACCTTAGTAATACAGGAGGAGGAGCCAAAATAAATTCTCCTGTATAATAGAAATACTAATATGTATGAAGTAAATTCATATAAAAAAGTGTGTCTCTAAAATCTATAAACCAGGTGAGAATGGATAAATAAAAAGCGCATGACGAATAGGTAACGCCAAAAGTTATACCTAATAGGCAATTTACTAGCGTAATGTAATGTAACTAGAAATATTACTTTATTATTGTTGTTATTACTGTAAAAAATAAATTTATTATGTAGTTGATTAACCATAATTTATTAATTATTTTGATATAAAATGTTAACCGATGTCAATTAATGTCTCAATGACCACTGAAGACATTTCGAAGTGTCTATGTTAAATGAAATCCATACTTACTCCTACATACATTTTTAAATGATGAAAGTGATAAAGATGTATTCACCTACAATTTGACATAAAAAATAAAGTAAATTTCAAGCATCTTAATAAAGAAACACTAATTTAATGTCCTGGTTGCATCAAGCTGCACACAGATAGCGGATGACGAATGGCTACAATGAATCTTGTCACAAGATATAAATCAAATCAAAATTTAAATGATTCAAATAATAAAGTCGTAAAATACGGACGACTATACATATCCGGACACACATGGATAATAAAATACAAAATGATTGTACCATTATGTTTTTGAATATAATTGATTAATTTTACTGTGGTTGTTTCAAGAATTATATTCCAGTACTCTTAGAGACGTTGTTTTTTCTGAAACTTAGACCTAAGTACAAAATAATTAATGAATGGATAAATTGTTAAAAGGTATATTAAATACAGTAATCAGTATTCATCTATGGTTGCAAAATTACAAAGAAGAAATAATTTCTAGACATCTAGTATAGTAGGTTAATTTTTACAAATTTTTGATTTCCTAACTTCTAAAACATTAACGATTTTATTGCATTCTATTGTGAAAAGTAAGTAAACCCAGATTTTTTTAAACAATCTATATTATAGTTATCATTTTATACACCACTGTTTAAAATAGCCCTATAGCAATTTTCCCAAGATATCCAAGATTTTTCTTTCTCGTCCATTCTTTAGCTTGACTCACTAAGAAGAGTATTTTTCTCATTTCTCATTATGTGGGAGTTTTGGTGTACTCACAGTTAGTATTTCTCTGTCTGTTTTCGTTCTGCATATTATTTCGTCGTTTTTGATTCGGTATTTTATAGAAATATTTCTTTAAACATAAATACATCCAAAAATATTTATAGGATCTTCGATTTTCCTTCATAAATAATGTAGTAGGTAAGGTGATTGTATCCAGTGTCAAATTTTGATATTGAAAGAATTCAAACCTTTGCTCGTTACTGCATGGATTAAGTTAATTTTGCAATTCATATAAAGTAGGTGTTTTTAGATAAAATATTAATATTTTCAATAATATACAGCGCTCAAAATTGTCAAATAAGCCCAGAGAGAGAATCATTTTTCGGACTGCATGTATGTTAAAAATTATTCAAAGGATTTATAACTATGGGGTAAGGTACTATCTGACACCTAAAATTCAGACAAAGTAACCAAGTACCATTTATCCATAATAAACCATCGATTGGCCTAGTTATTGGCAAACCCTTTGTGAATATATGCAACTATCCTTAGTTCACCCTCGACTAGACCACTACCCCTTCTGCTTTCACCTCTTTTGGGATCAATCAATAAGCGAATGGTTAACAATCATTACTGATAAATCGTACATGCATATTTTAAATTAATTAGTGCTAAAAGATGGGACAGAGTAAACTTTCTCAAATAGAAATTCTAAATGGGAAATTCCCATTTGTTGCTAATAGAGATTAGTATGAGTACTAGAAACCTACAGTAAGTAATATTGGAGAAAACTGAGGAAGTTGAGGCATTTTTAGACAAGGTTAATAATATATATGTTAAAGTTAAAGCCAGAATAACGAGTAATCCTGGGTTTAACCGGTTAAAACTGTGTCTAAACATTCCTAGTCGGTTAAAGCCCTAAACATTTCTATGTCTTCATCTTTAATCGGCTTAAGCTGGATCTAACCAATCCTAGTTGGTTAAAGTTAGATTAGGTTTTAGTCAGTTGTAGCATTCCCAACGCTTCCACCTTTAACCACCTAAAACCTAACTTAACTTAAACGAACCTAACTTCAACTAATCTAAGATAACCTAAATTAACCAACTAGAATTGATTAGGCCCAGCTTTAGCTGATTAGAGGTAAAATAATTCAAATTTTTCTAACTTTAACCGACAGGGTTTGGTTAGACCGCTTAAACCTAAGATTACTCTTTATTCTTGCTTTAGCCATAACACTTATATTGACATGGCAAGCTATTATTTATCTTCAAAGTATTTAACAATACCTTAAAACACTAATCAAAGACAGATTAATTCAATAATGGTCCAAGAAAGCTGGATTAAGTCAGCCTAAGCAAATTATAAAGGGTGTTACGTTCAGAAAATCTGGAACTTCGTGTTGGTTAGCTGAAAAAGCAATAAAATAACTTTTAGTAGATCATCTACGATTAAACAATCATCTCTACAGTAATTGAAACAACAACTATGTCACACAAGTGATGAGAACTCAATTTAGAGAAGTCACAGTTATTTGATTTTCGATCTCATTGAATATCAGGCAGACTTTAATCAGTGATTTATAGAATTCCTCCAAAAACAATTACTAACGCTTACTGGTTGATATTAATTATACATTTTAGAGTTTGGTTTTAAATAAATTTAAATTTACGGCATTTTTAAGTGATCAATCAGGTAAACACACTAAAAATTGGGCCCAATTTTAAAAGTTTATGACTGTGTTTTTGGTTGTAATACTTCATTGATCTTTCTTATTTCTAATTATTGAAATTGGTTAAAAAGGTTTTTCTGTTTTTGCTTTGATCGCTTAATTAAATAAAACTAATCCCTGTAGAAATGTTATTTTTTATCATTAAACAAGAGCATTTTTTTACAAATAGTAGATAACTCTTTCTTTTTGATTCCGATTAATTTTAATGACATTCCTAGTGAGTAGATATACAGATAGATTTTCATTAAAACAATAGCATCATCTTCCGTTGCTGATAAAATTCAAAGCACAAAGGATAATGCAAGAAGCTTGATTATTATTAATCACACTTCATTATAATGAGATTGAAGCGTATTCCGCTCCAGGATTCCTGAGTACAAGGTTCACGGTAATTAATATGATGATAGCATCGAAGAAGCTCTAAAATTTAATTATATTTGGATTGTTCATACAATATTCAAAAACTTTCCTTTTGTAATGTTTTCTTATAACTTTCTAGTTAACACATCATAAAAGATAAGATACTTTGTTGCACTATTTTTATGTTAAATAGAGAGGAAAATTTGAATAAGAATTGTTTCAACTATCCTTCAGGGGCTACAGAGTAGCAGTGGCGCAGTTGTTGTGAGTAAGTTCTTTTCTGTGTCGTTTTTTTATTTTTTATTTCTACCTTAATTTATTTCCATGCTATACATTTACTTCCTTTTTGGGGTTTTCTTTAGTATACTACCAGTTTCAGGTTGGACAACAAATGTGTTCCAACTATACAATTTGTTCCACTAATGTTACATTATTTTATCTGCAAAATTACATCTTGGTAATTTTTTTGTATAATTTGTAAAGTACATACTTCTAATCTAATGATTCAAAATCTATGAGTAATTAAAGTTTAAATTATGGGAAACAAAACCGATCAAAAGACTTCTATGCATGTGAGTGTACGTGTGTGGTAGGAAGTAAGATTATTATCAGAAGGCCATTATAAATGAGAACCCTCGTCATCTGGCTATCCACGGCAGGTTGTTTTCATTATGATGATTTAAGATTAGAGCCCCCGTCAAGATATCTAATATTCGAGAGAAGCGTTGTTATGTACCCGTATTTGTTTTAATGTTAATCATCTATGCAATCGATATATTTTAGTGTCAAATTACCCGAAATGGTTGACATAGCTTTGTTCATTGCAGGCACCTGTATATTGGAAAAGTTTAATTATGTACATCGACTTAAAACTTTGTTATGTATGATACTTTACTATAACTATCCATATTAAAAAATCCAAATAAATTAAAAGTCTTAATAAAGCACTTGTATAAATTCAATAATTGTCCTAAAAACATAAATCGTTTCTTAAACACAATAAATCTTCTCCGAAAATATAACAACCATAATTGACCTTAATTTAAAAGTGCTAAATACATGTTTGAATTTTGCTAGAATGTACATATTGGCACGGTGGACCATTCATTAGTTTATCGTTGTAATTTGTATAAAATGTGGGCACGTCTATAGGACCGAAAGGGGGAGATAGAGGTTTTTTGGGATTTTCCTCTGTAGAATGTTAAGAATAAACTTTTAACATTTTATTCTGTTGTTTACATACTTTTGAAAGAAGAAAGCTACTTAAATTTTATTTAAATAATTGAATATATGTTAATAAATCATTTTGACTTGTGAAAGAGTCATGAAAAATACAATATGGTATTTATTTATTAGTTCGAAACTTTATATAAATTTGTCACTGCAAAATAGGTTAGGGCCCAGAGCTTTTTAGAAAGCGAATAAAGACTGCTGCTTGGTGAACTTAAATACATAAATTCTCAACTCAAAACAATTATAGCGCTCAACAGCCATGGAACTAATTTGACTTTCTGGAAATTTCAGTTTGAGCATCATATTAAAAATGCCGGTATTTATGACATAGTAGACAATACAAACAAAACCTGGGGATGATGTTGCTCACGAATTAGTTGATTATCACAGTAGTAATAATATATCATCATCATCATCATCATCCTCATCATCTAAATACAACGAAGTGACAACTGATTTCAAACTGACAATTATTGTAAAACATTGAATGATGCAAGAAATACAAATAATGCAAAGAGAACTTAGGGTTAAGAAAAAGTTAAAAAAAACCAGACCTGTATCAAGCACTTGAATTGAATTTTGAAATCGGAGTGAAGAATGAACATTGGAAATGTGCAGTGAAACAAAAAATGAACTCACAATATACGAATGAGATATGGAAGCTTCTAAATCTTCCACAATGAAAAATACTGTCAAATGGAGATGGACATTTAAACTTAAATCAAATAGAATATATAAAACTAGATTGCTAGCAAAGAGATTTGGCCAAAAATAAGTTATTGAATACTTCGAAACACTTAGTCCTCTGGTTCAATACAAATCCATAAGACTAGTATTAGTTTCAGCTAAGTTCTACAACCTGTCTATATCACAGTTTGATGTTAAGACTGCCTTCTTATATGGAAATCTAGAAGAAATTATTTACATGGATATAGTTTATCTACTGTAGAAAAGTATTTATGGGTTCACAGGAACTTGAACACTGAAATGTCAAATTCGTGAATGTTCTGAAAGAGTTTCATTTGAATCGATGTGAAAATGATGCTTGCATAATTTTTAAATCGGGATTTGAATTTGAGTTATTTCTTGCAATTTTTGTAGGTGATGCCTGATTTTATCTAAAAATCACGCAGATACTGAGAAGTTATTACAACACTTAAATAGCTACTTCGAAGTGAAAGTCGAAGAAGTAAAATATTTTGTGGATCTTGAAATTAGTAAAAATAAGAAAGGATTATTCATAAGCCAAAATAAATACTACTAGATAAAAAACTCAATATGATAGACAGCAAACCAGTGACCAGTCCTGGACCAGCTAGAGTTATCGAAAGAAAAATACTGGCAATTGCGCAGCTTCTGACCGAGAAGATATAGGCAGTTAACGATTTTTAGTATCAATAACAAGGCCAGATATAAACCTTGCATTAAATAAACTAAACAGATTTATGGAAAATCCAAAAATTGGGTGAGAGTAAAAATGATTTTTCGGTATTTAAAAGGAACAAAAATCTATGATTTATCTTTTTCAAATTAAACAACCAAAGAGATTGATAATTTTTAGCAGTATATTACAGCAATGTTGATTTTGCTGATGAATTAAATAGAAGATCAACTTCCGGATTTATAATGTTTTTTAATAGTTCTCCTATTTCATGGTTTTTTCAAAGAAACGCTACAGTTACTTTATCAACTGCTGAAGCTGAATTTATAGCAGCAATAAAGGTAGTAAATTAGAGTACTTATTTGGAAACATTTCCTGAAGAGCTTAAGATTTGTAATAGACACCTATTTATTAAAATGGATAACCAAAATATTATGAATGTGATAGAGGATGAAAATTCCCAAAAAGAACAACGCATATCAAGATTTGTATACATTTTTTTCAAGAAAGGCTTAAAATAGTTTTCAATTTAGACTATGTCAGAAGTGAAGAACAATCAGCAGATATTTTAAGAAAACCACTAAATGGAACAAAATTTGACATTATGTGAGACTTAATGAATGTTAAAAGAGGGAGTTTTAACAATAAAGTATGTTGTTCAGGTACTTTTGAAATAACGCTATTTAAATTTTATTTGAATAATTGAATGTATGTTAATAAGTAATTTTGAGTTATAAAAAATACATTATTATATTTATTCGTTATTAAGAAACTTTATATAAATTCGTCATTGCACAATATAGAGAATTTCCTACCCGGGATTGGTACCCTCATAAATCCTCTAACTCAAAGGGATATTGTCAGAATAGTTGAGAAACTGAAACTTCGTTAATAATCATAATAACGTAACTGACCAACGAGAACTTTGCGTCCGTCCGGGTCAATTTAACGCCAAAAATTAGTTGAGATGAAAGTAAAAATACGTTTTTGAAATCAGTTGAAGTTTTACTATTATATCGGTTATACCTCTAGTTACGCGATTACTATTACATTAATGTTATTTTTTTAATTATTAATTAAATCGGGAGGTTTAGTAATCATTCAATTTATTAATTTAATTTCATTTACCTGTATAATTGTTAGCTTTTTCATATTTTAATTGTTAATTTTATCATATTTCTCACCCGGATAATTAGTTTTGTCGATAACGTAACCTATCCGTGATAAGCGTTTTCTTATACTGCTGTCGGTTGGTTCGCCAATCAAATATGACTGAAACTAAATATGTATATGCTTCTGGTCGGCATAAAATATTACAATACGATAAATTAATCGCAGATCACGACAACGTCAAAAAAATTTATTTCAAATAGAGTAAATTTATTAGCAAATGGAACTTAATCATCATGAGGACTAGAAATAGTCAAAAAATAAAAGTTACGAAAAACAAATCACAACTTAATTTACATTATTACATAGAAAAATATAATCTATAGGGCTTGGGTTTACTTATTGTAAATTATTGTCAATATTTCAACATCCATTGTAAATTGTAATCCGAATAAAATTGATTGCAGTTAAAACCAGTACGCCGCCCAGTAGATTATATACATTTCATAATATAATAATTGGGTCTAAAAATCTTTTGACTATTACAATATTACGACCACGTACTTACTAATAATTACAAAGTAGTCCAATGAGGATAATAAATCTTAATGGTATGATATCAGAAATAAATTATCGCCCGCAAAGACAATATAATCCATTAGAAAATTTTTATTTGATAAATCTGAATCAGAATTCCCTTAAGCACTGCAAGTTTTCACTTTCTGTTTACCATAATTATACTGGTGTATACAAAAAAAATGTTCTATACATGGTACCTGCAAGAAATGCTTGTTTATTGACGGTTAATTAATCTAATAGCCTTACTTTTAATACTTAGTTAGTTACAATATAATAATTTTTTTTGGTATAAATTATGATGAAAAATGACCAATGCCATACTTATACAAAAAAAACAAAATAACGATTTTTTTATACTTTTTAACATTGTTTTCTGCATTAATTGACAACTCCTCGAAACTCCAAGAAATTCATTATACTGGTCGTTACAATCTCCAGACTTAACTCTGTTGGTTTCCCTCATCAAAAAATAGTGTAAAATCTGAGATAATTCAACCGTTTAGAAGGTACAAAAATATAGTTTCGATTATAACTTCACCATACTTATTTTATATAATATTTTTTTTATTAATTCGAATATAATTTGCCTTCTTTTTGTTCTGAATTTTGGTTACCTTATTAACTGTGGAGTTGAATAATAAATACTAACTAACGTAAGTCCATAACCTGCTTTTTTATTTCCTTTAGGCAATATAGTTGGAATTATATTAGTGTGAAATAATAATTAGTTAGCTACCATTTCAAATTTAATATGGTGTATCAGAGAGAACTCGTACATCATGTACAATATTCAGTCCAAAGTTCTTCGAAGTATTGTAAACGCTCCTTGGTATGTACCAAACAATGTAATTGCACAAGACACCCAAACGGAAAGTGTAAAGGAAGTAATATCCAAACTAACCCAGAATTACGCTCTAAGGATCAATAACCATCCTAACAACCTGGCAAGGAACCTAATGACACCAACCAATGGGAGAAGGCTAAGAAGATATCACACATGTGACCTACCAAATAGATTTTAGAACTTTAACCTAAAAAGACTCATCCGTTTAGTAATTAACATATTATAGACCCCTTCATCCTACTCAATTATTTATGTAAATTGTAAATAAGAGGTAGTAGTCACTGGACTACTTCCTACATGTTCGTTGATTGTAACAACTCATTTGCTTATTGTAATTACTTTACAGATTGCAAATAAATTGGGATTTCAAAAAAAAAAAAAAAAAAAAAAAAATGTACAATATTCAAAATCAAAAAACAAAATTAGATTTATTATTTTGCCAACAGATATTCGTTTGAAACAATATTAACTACACATCTACATGCAACAACCGAGTATAAGAAATCATTAATACTAATGTATCTAATTAAACTTTTTTATCTGAAGGAATCCCCAGAGGAAAACAAAATAGGTACTGGTAGTAATTCAGTTGCTCAGGAAAATTTAGCATGCGTCTGGTAGATATAAATCTCTATGATTTTAATTTAGAAGCAATAACATATATTGTTTGATGTATTCATTTTTTTCTTCTGCACTTCATTCAACCTTCTATCACTTCTTATTCTGTACAGTATTGTTGTGCTTTTATAATCTGCATATATTTGTAATCCTAAGAAATTATTTTTTGTGGTGTGTATTAGTTGAAAAACAATACAAACCAATAAATTAAATATGAATTTCAACATATCATAAATCAGTCAAATGAATATCTACATCAATTAACTAACAACTAAACATATTTTGTATACTCAAAGCGGAAATATTTTTGAAAATGATCGGTCAACCAAAGGATGGAGCTGACCCAAACCAAGACAAGATAAATGTTATTATGTGAGCTGCCTCCCGAAAAACAAAACCGAAAATAATAATAACTGAAAAAAAACACCTTAATTTGAGGGGACCATTGACGGAACCCTAAAGGAGTTTCCAAAAATAGTAAAACTGACAAATCTTAAAAATAATTTATTAAGAATTATATGTACCTAAAAAATGGAATGGAGCCGAAATGATGATAGTTTAAGGGGAGATTAAAAATATTTTGGTAACCTGTGTGCAAAATTGCATTCTATAAACTGTTTCTTTTAAAGAGGTCTTGAAACGTGTTTTATTATACGACATCCGACATTGGTTATCCACAAATTCTAAAACAAAAATGCTGTAAATGTTCGTAGATATTTCTTGGTACTTCTCTAACTGTCATTTGGACTGTTGATGCCGTTTCGCCAAAATTAACCTGGTCGTTTGTCGAAGAAGTTGCTGAGCCAATATTTGAGGTCCTCATCGTTGTTGAAAGTAAGTCCTCATCATTTAGTTGGATAGCAAGCAAAAAAGGTGATAATCCGTTGGTATAAGGCCCGGAGAGTGCGGCGGATGCGGAAGAACCTTCCATTCAAGTTTATTCAGGGGTCGCGCATTGTCACGTCGATCGGGTCTTTTCAGTTGAAGTGCTTCGTTTACGCGATGAAGCTGGACGAACTAGAGTTTCTTATTGAGCGGCTTGTTCTTATCTAGCATTTTTCAGAAAACCACACCTTTCCAGTCCCACAAAACGCAGATAATTGTCTTTTCAGGATGGAGATCGTGCTTCACTCTTGACTTTGGTGTATATCCTGGAGCCGTCCACTCCCTTCTATATTTCATATTGGAATAAAATCACCATTTATCATTTCCAGTGACAATTCGGTATAAAAATCCTTGCGTTGTAAGATGTCGGGTAAGATTTTGAGCTGCCTTTTCGCGCCTATCTTGTGCGTTTTTGTCGCTCAATTTGTGTGGTACCCTAGCTCCGAGTTTTAGGTAAAACCCATGGAGTGAAGATGGTTACCGATTATTTTATGGTCATAGTCCATCTTCTCTGCCAAGTTCCGTATTGTTTGAGGACCAGTCAAGTTCGAAATTGTCATTTTTGAACTAATCTTGAGCAGTGCCTCCAACTATAGCATCAACTTCATACACGTTGTAAATGTCTTGTGTTGCTTTTTGACCACGATGAAAGGTGAAATAGATCAGGTGTCGAAAATGGGTTTTCTTGCTGCTTGGAAATTCCATTTCAAATGCCTGAAAATTAAGTTAAATTAAGTTTTTTAGAAAAATAATTCTACATTTATCTAGATTGGAAAAAAATCATTTCGAATGCATATAAATGCTTTAACAAACAAAACACCAATTTTCGAAAAAAATAAAAGAAATTATTCAGTAACAACTGCTCCAGGATTTAAACTTAAAAGCACGAGCTTAATTAGAAGACTCAAGAGGACAAATGGTGATTTTGGAAGACTTAGAGTTAGAGTTTTTTATGTTTACCTGGATATTTTTTATAAACATTTCATACTTCTCCTCTACTACCTATTAGATCAAAAATATACCCTCGGGAAGATATTTGAGCAAATCGATTTTAAGTGTATTGACTACTGTAATCTATTTTTTTAATTTTGGAAATGAACTTATTTTCAGTTGTCAGCCCTAAGTTCTGTATACTATTCTAAGTGTGTTTGTTTTCGATTTGATTTGCTAACTTTCTAAGTGCACTAGTATTTATAATTTTGTTATCTTACGTTTAAAGTATTAAAAGTGTGAGCTACGTCTGTTATTCATCTATGTTTATTTGTGGATTTTACAAAATATTTATTTGTTTTATGTCAAACACGCTCCTGTCGATAAAATGTTAAAGCTCTGCCGCTGTTCTGACGGACTGAAACTTACAATTAAAATGCAATACCTGCTATAATTTACATGTGCATGTGCGGCATTTGAAGAGAACTTGCACACATAATATTTCGCAGTAACGCCAAGAAATCTAGTAATTATCGTTATAAAAAGCAATTGGCGTTTGTTTCGCGAGTTCCTGGGTAATGGTCTGCTCAATCTTCCTGAATTCAGTCTCCTGTAATTAGATGTGAATATATCGAGTACATGAACATTGAAAATGTTAATTTTTTGAATATTATGCTAGAGGTTGAGCTCGTCATATTAGAGTACATGATTCTCTTAAACAAAATTGCAGTTACCGTAAGGAAACCGATTACGTCTAGATTTGCCGGATGTAAATGAATATTCTTGTGTTCAATCTTTGTGTAGATTTAATTAAAGCTCATATATACTTAGCGACGTCGCCAAGTTTCAAAACATTTTTGTTTTTAATTGGAATCGTCCAAATTTGACTCCATTCGAACATTTATCCTGGGGACACTTTAAACTGCCCGAAGAGACCTGCAAAATTTTGATATTTAAAAATATTGTAATAATTATAAAAAAATAAATAACGGTTATGCACAAGAAATAAATTAATTATAATAAAATAGTAAATCTTTGTCTAGTAAAACATAGTTGAACGTATGCTATAATATTGTTTATTACAATTTTAAATGTACCCTTCGAGTTAATTAAATTTCGAAAGTAAACAAAAATATTTCATTTTCTAGATATATACATATAATTGTAAAAATTTAGCCGTTAAATAAATTCTAATAGCAAATATGAGATTGGAGAGGGTCGTCATTTAAAAATAAATTTAAATAAAATTGTCAGTACAGTGAAAATATGTGTATACATTATATAAAATCTGTTTAGGAAAAAATTAGATTTTTTAGATAAAAAAATAACTACTATTATTAACTAGGTACAATGAATCATTTATTAATAAAATATTGTTTTTCTAAAAACAATTGCTACGCTTTCTTAAGCTTTAATAAGCAAAACATATAAGTGTATATTAAAAAACGTAAATCAATAAGCAATGAAGTGGAAAATTATATAGTACAATCACATAGTTATGTAATTTATAACTCTTATAAAATAAGTAAATTGAAACACATTTTTTAATTAAAATAAAGTAATAAAGTAATAAATAATTTATGTACACTATCATGCGGTATCTTGTTATGTTTTATATTATTTGAAAGGGAAAATCCTTATGATATTTTGAATTAATTGATTTACATATTTTATTTGCATTTCTAAGAAATCGGCTTGATTTATATTTTCCTATAATTTGTATTTGATACATATGTTATTTCAATTTTTCAATTTTTACTTTACTAAAAAATGTAAACAGTCAAACTTAGATCTATTTCTGAATGAAGAGTAAGATAATTTGTTTCACGCCACAAATCTAGTTAATTAATGCTAAATGGACTTATCCTTTTTAAATGTAGCATTTTTAACTATTGTTATAAGTTTATTACACTAGAGTCTAGTAGACTTCACAATATCTATCGATTAATAAATCAAAATATAACATTTGTTTTTTATTTTTCTATTAGGTAAATTATTAAAACCAATATTTTATAAAAATATATAATTGTTTGACGAGTGAATGTTATCTCCACATTTATGATGAAATTTAAAGTATGTAAGTTTAGCCTTAAGTCTTTCTCTTTAGAATGCATTTCATGAGAACTTCTAAATATTACTGACATTAAAATGTTTAAATTATTATTACATTTATTTTCATGTAATCGCTTAATTTCCTTTGATAAACTTAATACTCGGTTATATTGGTTGCGGTGTTAGATCAAAGCTAGAAAAGACTGATGTTTCACATTAGTTTAACATGTCAAAGAAAAAGCAATTTATGAATGTTACACGCATTTAAATATCTAATAACCGAATGAAATTGTTGATTTCTATACAATTTATCTCTGACTTTGATATCTTAATACACTGTAAATTAAAATAATAATATATTATATAGAAAATTTTACATATTTTTAGTAATTGACAATTGACAATCCTATATTTAGGTAAGTCTAGAATCTTATAAAGATCAGAATTATTCATTATCGCCGTTAAAAGATTATAAATATGGAAGAGAAATATGATTGGATAATTCCAGTGATTTAAGAAGTGATAGATAACTATGTTAAAAACATGATTATTATCGTTGTTAACTCAATCTTTAGAATAATTTGAAAATAATTATAGGTATAGAGAATATTCATATCAAACAAATTGGCATAAAAATGTATATAATGAAAAATAAGAAAAGCATGCTATAAGTGTTACAAATGGTTTCAGTTTTCCTTGCTGCATGGTGAGTATAAAACACTCTGTATAAAGTTATATATTATTGTATGTTTATTGTTTATTTTATACAATCTTATTTTTATTTTTAAAATAAAAACCGTTTGCGCATTGTGTCTCCTCAGGTTGTTGTCTGTTTCAGGTTAGTCACTCTCGACCACTCCCTAAATATCCCAAATAACTGTTTTGTGGCTGTGCCTGTATTAGTTTATGCGAAATGTTACTTTGTTTGTCACTAACAAGTATAATAATGGAAACTATGTTGAAAAGTTTAAATAATGTCATTCTAATTTTACAATATTTACTAAATTTCTAGCCAGTTCACCCATGTTGCTGCATATTGGTAGAAAACTATGAGCTCACACCTTAGACCATATACAATCAGGACCGAGTGTGACGTCACTCTTAGATTTCTGTCGCTGTAATGAACATTCACAAAGTGAGAGAATACTACAGAAATCAGAAATAAACAGTACCAATAAGGTTTTTTGTTACCTCATTTGCCGTATTTATCAAAAAACCATTTTATTATGATATTTACAGCCTCAATTTGATTAGTAGTAGCAGCTTATGTTGAAAAATATCTCCTTGATGGTAGCCATCATTATACTCTCGTCGAGACTATATTATTATTGTCATGTATTGTTGTGATTTCTTATTTTTATTTATATGTAGATTTATTTTAATGTTTTTATCTAGAAAATAATACATAGACGTTCTATTAATAATTCAGTTATACAAGTTTTATTTATATTCATCGTTTAGTTTTCCAAAATTTTTATCTTTAGATCTTCTGTTTTCTCTAAGAATCATCCATTTTCCTTTCTCTGATATGTATCTTCATACATCATATTACATTGTCTCAAATGTTACAAAAAGACATATTAATTACTAATTTGTTAAAATGTTTTCATATTCAATGGGAGAACGCAACACATCAGAAATTATTTCACACAATTGTGCGAGCTGAAAGAAAGATCTATCATTCTTCTAGCAGGTGTTTTAACGGATATCAACTATTATTTCATTACAAAACACTTTCGAGAGTCGATGTTCACTGCTCAAGGTTACTTACGTGTAACGAAATATATAGAAAGAATTGCTTTAGGTTACTAACTTGATAATAGCAATTTTTCAAAGTAAAAAGTAGTTTATAAAGGGTTAGTTGTCAATAATTTTATGGTTCGCAAGAACACAGAGATTTAGCCATGCTATCTAAAGTTCAATAAACGATAGCTGTATGTTTTAATTTTCATGTCAATATTTTTTTCCTTAATAATAATAACAATATACCATTAGTGGTCTTGCGAAATATCTAATTCATTAAATTAATTAAATAACAGCTACTCGCATCGCTGCACCGCTGCTATATGAATGTGCAATAAACTACTATATAATTATTGTTAATCGTTGCCAAAATATATTTTGAAATTATCTTGACTGTCTATTCACGAGGTATTTGATAATACTCATTAGTTACTAATACCGACTTTTTAAACACCATTATCATCAACCATCTATTCACTTAATAACATTTTCAGTATGTTATTAATGATGGTTTAACATAGTAAAGTATCTTTTACATAAAACAAAATAATAATTAAACGAAAATAATTGCGCATATATCTTATACCTTGGCATTTTAAAACATTTAATCTCAGTTGCCCATCAAATACAATTAAAAATCGCTTAACGAAAGCGAAAGTAAAGTTCCTAAAAGCAAAGCAGACCAATTAAGAGACATTACACATGAGAAAATGGCAATTATCTAATCAAAAATTTGTATCACAATATTACCAAACGATCTTTTTGGTTTGCACCAACAGGTAGTTTTTAGATCAAATCTTATTGGGTATTTAAGCAATGGCGCCACTTTATTTTCATTTAATATTAATAAAACACAATTAGTATTACCGAAATATCAATTGGTTTATCATCTTATGAAGCATTGAGGGGACGGAAAAAAATTAATGACTCTTGTGGACCTGAGTTTTGGATCATGGGTTTATGATTGATATTAATGGTTATTTGTGATAATTATAAAAACAGGTTCACTGTCAATCGAAAAAGAATTTTAATAAAATCTACCATTTAACCAACTTACCATCACTAGTTTTTGTTATTGTGGTTTTAGTTATTTGGTGACTGATCGGTAATAATTATGAAGATAAAATTGATTCTTGACTGTATTAAGCCTGAAGGTGCATATCATTTATTTAGTGTTGCAATATTCGACGATATTTTTTGATAAATAAGAAGAAAGAAATTGAAATTAAATTTGCACAATTTGAAAATGAAATTCATGTTACCACAATCGTTTTTGTTCTGTCGCAGTAAATGTAAATGAAAATCATAATGAAAATTTCTTTTAAATTATTGCTTTAAACTACAGAAAAACATTGCAAGCATATCAAAAATAATTCATCCATAAGTCATAGTTTACGTTGAGGTGTGAAAATAAAGAATAAAAAACAACCACACCCATAATAAACATTCCGTAAATTAGGTTGTCGTTATGTTTAATTACCACAGTGGAGTAACATGTATCTACAGTGCAGTTGCATTAATTAGGAGAATATAACGAAGTGCGAATTAAGCGACCCAAACTCTTCTATTAGCATATAGTTATAATCTGTAAAATGTTTAATTTCAAGTTCTATTTAGTTTACTTAAAAAAACAAAACGTGATAGTTGCAACGGTTTTTCAAGTAGGAATAGTTTCAGATTTCAGTTATATTTGCAGTTTGCAGCTCTTGCCACATTACTCTATTTTCATGGAAAACACATTAAACTTTATTTGACTATAATTTATTAAGGTAATAGTGAAGTAGTAAATGAAAATTATATATACTCTGAAAGATTTATAAAGTTAATAAAGCATGGAATAAAAGGATATTTTAAAATATAATTATATTTATACTATTTGAGATACGAATATATTAAAGTCCACCGCAAATAATTTATCAAATAGCCTGTGTATTCAATATATTATTATGGAAATCGCAATTACACATTATATAACTTACAAAATCAATAATATTAAGAAATAAGTGTAGTTGGCATTTTAGATACAATATTGTAACGGTTTGGTTGCACAGGTTAATACCCATAAATCTAACATAAAAGTTCACAGCTAGTCAAGAATATTCTGGCAAACATCAAGCATTTTCTGAAAGATTTTCTTCAAGAAAAGGATATAAATATGGAGAAATTGATTATGAAGTTCGACATAAGCGAATAAGAGTTGTTTGTATTCACGTTAATTTATATGCTTAGGAGGCTTTTGTGAAATTTTCCTGTAAATAAAGTTTGTTAAATCCATACGAATGTTACAATATTAATTTAAGAGTACAAAATAAACTAGCGA
Organism: Hermaeophaga mercurialis; assembly: GCA_951812935.1. Classification (NCBI taxonomy): domain Eukaryota; kingdom Metazoa; phylum Arthropoda; class Insecta; order Coleoptera; family Chrysomelidae; genus Hermaeophaga; species Hermaeophaga mercurialis. The sequence goes on from OX638360.1 coordinate 21,480,651, forward strand.
AATGGATTCGATAATCGGTTTCATAAGAGGATACAGTCAATAATGTTATGGAGCTACCCGTTCAAAAATATTTCGAAGATTCACAAAACGAAGATCTAAAAATTGTGTTTTTAAGTATTCTAAAATATTTAAAAAAAATAAGTTGTACCTGTCATTTTTGTGCATACTATTATATTAATTAATTATAAATTGGTAGTATATCAAAAAGTGAGTCTCCATTTCTCATAAACCTGCAAGTTGAAGAACGCGGGGGCGACAATAATAATAATAAATGAAATATAGGAATTCTGTACTTGTTAAAATAATGTCTGTAATGTAGAACTATTTACATTAGTGTATTATACTGGTTGCCTAATTGTATGTTGCAATATGTATGTTAGGTTGGTCTTAGTCAGAAGATAGGCGTGAAGGTTTATTATAGAGGTTATGTTATGTTACGAGAACCGAAAATGTTATGGTATGTTACTTTTTGATTTCAGTTTGGAAAATTCTGTCAATTAACTGAAATATATAAAAATACAATCTTATTTATTTATAAAAGAAGGCCTTCTACAATATTATTACGGCATATAAAAATCAATAGTTTTCAATCAATCATTAGTAATCTCATTATATTCGTTTTTAAACTGTTTTATATCCATAAATGATTAAAATTAAACCGATAAACATGAAAATGAAAAGCTAATAATGTTGACTTATCTGAGAACCATCTATGTGGAACAAGATCATTTAAAAATTGACTCGTTTAGGTAGCCTACTATTTATCCAGAAAAGTACGTCAAGGAAATACCGTAGTTTAAATTTATAAGAGTGCTGGACAAAATATTAATTAAATCTACAGAATAAGTTTATAAATCAAAATATATACATAGGAAATATAATCAAAAAGGGTTTAGCAGATAAACGAAAATTATCTGGATAAGAAGATATATCTGGAATGATACAATATATTTGAGATTCTAAAAAATCGAGAAAATTTTTATACATATTACTACTAATAATTTTTTTATTTTGAATAATCGAGAGAAATCCCAAGTAAATCTTCGAAATGGCAATGAGTTAATTCTTCCTGCGAATTTCTTCTTCGCTAGGCCAATGAAAAGGACAACTTTTTGATAGGTTCTACTCTTTCTCACTGGGAAGGTGCTACGACATGGGCATACAAAAAACCATCTACCGAAATAGCGATTAGATAAATGTTTTTCAACCTTTATAATAATATAAATGAATGTAATATAAAATAATCGAATTTTTATATTTGTGAAAAAAGGTTTTGTAATAAAATTAAGTTTAAGAAACGTCAAATTATGAAATACAATTTTTATTAGTATTTAAATTTCAAAATTTATAAAAGATATGTCAAAATTTTGACCCTTTCTTCCATTTTAGAATTCGTAAAATTCACGTAAAAATATTATAAATCATGAATTACATGTTGTAATTTAGTGGAAATTAATGAAATACCAACCATTAAAATATATTAAAAATAACTCATAGAACTCCTGTCCTTTTAGAACATCTTACCGTCCATCCCATTTAATGTTTAACATCCAGTCTTATTATCTTATAACAACATATATTTGTTTTGTTTCAAATGTTCGTATTTTTTATTTTTATTTTTTTAATTAGCGCTCAATTTAAATTTCATTTAATACATTTCAATATGATTTTTAATTCGAATTTTCATTTTAATTAAAAAACCCCAAAATAAATATAAAATATCATTATTAACACTTTTACAATATATAAAAATAAGTTTCACATATATTCATTGAGTGTGTCAACATATATCTAAATGTTTATAAGTGAGGAAAAGAAGAGAAAATAAAGAGTTATACTATGACCATATAAGTATATTTTTAAAATTTTAAATTACTAGAAATCCACTGAATTAATATAAGATACTTTTTACATCGGGCAGGGAGAAGATTAATCTAGATCGTCCATACAAAATTTTAATCTTGTACCATTCAAAATATATACAGTTAAGTTCGATAAAAATAGTACACCACGTATGACCTCCTTAAGGAGTTTTATTAGAGGCCAAAAGACGTCGGATGGCAGCAAATATTTTAAGAATTTAAATAACTACGAGAATTCGGCTCTGGCGTACTCTAGTCCCCACTTTTGGGATTACCCTATCAGATACACAATTATTTGTTTAACTTTAAGCTTTGAGATTAAGAAAATTAATGATCATACGTACATGTGCTCTTAATTGTAGGAGCCTTAAATATTAGTTTTCTAATACGCGTACTCTTTTCTCCAATTCTTGGCAGATTATTGGTTCATTTCCTTAATTTCTCTTATACATATATAATAACGCCGTCCCCTTTATTGATGTTTCTTCTTCAATTCTCTTCGTGGTGTAAAAAAAACGTTAAATAACTTCTTATTTAAGTAGACCTCTTACCAAACTGTCTGAAAAATTTTCAAATTTCTGTCCACGTAGATTGATAATGGATACCGTCATGGGTGAAATTTATTTGGTGAGTTAACCAAACAAGGTCCTGCTTATTCACTAAGATAAAACGTCCTTGTTACAAATATATGCTATTGTTTGTTTGTATTAAAGATTTTATCATTTTTCACACTTTAAGAACAAATAAAATTGTATAAAAATGTTTATAAACAACTTCGAAAGTTTTCGTCTAATTTTATTATATTTCAGGTTTAAAATTCTTAAACCACAATACATATTTTGGCAAGAGTAACGGATCAATCTAATATCTGTAAATCACAAATGATTTTTTATTATTTTCGAGTAATTAAGTGTTTGTGAACACTAAATACAAATACTGTAATAAAATAGAAATTTCTTTTATATTGTTTTATAATTAATATTTGTACACATTTTAGACTGATGTTTTCCTCTAGTCGAATCCCACACTTTCCTATAATTTAGAATAAACTTATTCCAAATTAATTGCAATTAAACTATACTTTAATGGTAATCTTTTATATTAACATTTATATATTCATAAACAATATTAAAAATTATTGAATCTATCGTCTTTAATGGGTTCTACATTAAATAAATATTGTAACATAATATTTAGTATAATATATCGATTTATCATTATTCAAATAAATTTTTAAAAACACAAACAATAACTCATTACATTTCCCGTTGGATGATCCTTCAAACAAAATAAGCGAGTAAATATTAAACAATGTCCATGTAATTCAAATTTGATTTTCCTCCCACCATAGCGATGGTATCGACAAATATTTAGAACGTGAGGGATCACCTATTGTATGTTAATTATAATAAACATAAACATACAATGCACCAAATACATGGCAGATTAATATTTTAATAGTTTATAGTGTTGATGTCTGCTATTGATTTATAAGAAGATATACTTGCATAATGTGCAAATATTTCTGCTAGAAAACTTTGAGCCTATATGGGCACGAAGTAGTTTTCATACCAAAGAATATATTTTATATATTAATTATAAATAATCGTACGAAATTGGAGAACATGAAAATCTTTAACATTCTAGTGGTGAAAGGATTTTCTTGATATTTTTTTGAGATTCTAATGGTGAAAATAAATTCTTTAACCTTAAAAAAATACTACTGATGAAATATAAAGGTAGAACTAGCTATATTTCTTAAACTTAATCTTACGATTCCAATCAGAAAGTACATGAATGGCAAAACGGCATTTTTGAATATTTATTTTTAAGATTGGAAGCAATGATGTAAGTAAGTACCGATGTGGCTACTACCTATAAAACACTGACAGCTTCAACAGAGATAACCTAAAACAACTTCACCAAATAATATTCCTCAACCGTTCCATATTCTTAAAGGTTCCTATTCTCTTTCAATCTTATTTTCCCTCCTATTGCTCCTATTGAAAAAATACATACATGTATGTACACTTTTAACATTTAAAAGACTCCTCCGCTCTCCATTCATATACATAATGGCTAATCACCTCTAGTTTGGTTTCGCCGCTAAACGTTCTAGATTTATTTATAAAGCGGTAGATCAGTCCTCAGTCCCTGTTTAACATATACTTTTCCGTGTTTTCCTGTCCCTGGTTTTTTCCAGCCAAATGTGTATTCCGTCTCTGTTTAAATTTGCTTTTACTTTTTACTTTTCTCATCCAACTAGTTCTTGGTCAGCCCCTTCTTGTTCTTCTGCCAGGTTACTATTCTACCATACTGTAAATTTTAGTTCTATCGTTTGCTCTCCACACATGTCCTAGCCATTTAACTTTTTGTCTTTATTTTTTCTTAATGTATATTTCCTCCCATTTCTCTATATTTCTTTGCTAATTCTACGTCTGTGTTCATTATTGTCGATTTTTATACATCGCTTATTGTTGCATATCCCTATCTTATTCTTTATACTCAGTTATTATTACGCATAAATACTTAAATCCATACATTCCTAAAATCTGTTTTGCCTATGTTAATCTTGATGGTTTTAACATCCCCCATACATCGCATCATTTTGGTTTTCCCTTGTTTTATTTTTAATCCCATTTTTCCCTTCCCTTTAATTTCTTCTAATATTTTTTTCAGTTATTTTCTTTTAAATAAATGCAATATCATCGGTACCTATATGCTACGATTTGTTCTTCCCTTATTTTTAATGTTCTCTTATCTATTTTTAAGTCTCCTTGTCTTTATTTGAAACTCTTCCGCCTCCCCTTTTTATCTTTTTACGCTTATTTTTGTGTTCGTCATTGTATCTGTATTTCTGTATTCATTTTCTTAATTTACTTCGTATTCCCATTTCCAATAACGTTTCTTTCTTTTCAGCAAGTCAAAGACCTATTTGAAATATACAAATACCAATAAATTTCTATTTTATACTTAAGTACCTTTTCTACTGTTTGTTATAAGGTATACAGGGTGATTCATAACTATTGGGACATAAGCTAAGGGAAGGTTATTTGGACTAAAATATGGCGATAGGACCAAATATACCTTAATAAAATATTGCTGTGGAATAAGATAAGAAATCGGCTCAGAGGCATAGCTTTGAACAAGGCATATTAATTTATGTATTATTTCACATTTTGTTACAGAGGGCGCCACGTGAATGATTCCTGATGATGAAATTAAGTGGTAGTTTTTTTGACGAAACTTTTTAGTGATTTTGATTAGAAAATATGATGTAAACGTCATTTCTATGTAATATTGGTACTTTTATTTAAACACGATAATCTGAACAGGAAATTGGTCATACGGCGGACTTCTTATAGAAAAGTTAGGTACTTCACTTCGTTCCCATCTCGCAGACTGTCGGTTACTCATTTTCAGCAAAGAAGTAACGTCAACTTTCGAAACTATATACTTTTATAATAATATTACTCTCATGTTTCGTTCTTTACCGTTTTTTAGAAAGTAAAAGTCGTGGTTTACTAAATCGACGGTAAAGCACAGACATATTTTTCCCATTTTTTGCACTTTTCGAAAACTTTCGCGTATGGTAAGGAGTCTTAAATTATAGATTGCCAAATACAGAGATTATTTCCAGCTACAATTGTGAAATAAAACTTTAAATGTACGAGTGTTAAACTTCTAATGAGCTATTGGAAATAATGCTCCCTTAACCCCTTCATAAAACTCCTGTCATATCTATCAAAACCATGCCTTTGAAGTAGGTTGTCTCTCCTACCGTTTTAAATCACAAACTGAAGTTCTCAACAAACCAACATGAGATGCCTGCACTTATCTTCAAAATTTACAGCATCATAAAACTCCCACAAAATCCAACTAATCACTTTCAAATAGCTCAATTTCACATGCGAAATATCTAAAACATTTGATCCCTATGGAGAGCGGCTCCACTGATTAACTAGATCGACAACTATTAAAATTGAGACCAACCCTGAAATGGAAAATGAACCAATAACTAAAAAAAAATATTTAATAAACGATTGACAATTCGTGAATTCTGTATTGTTTTCAGATTTCCTGTATAACTCGAGTTCTTAGACTCTTTTCTGCATTTAGTGATTCACTAGAACACCATCAATTTCAGAATTTCTGACGTATGTGTCATCTCGCAGACCAATAAATATCGCCGGCTCTTGCGTTGTTAAAGGCTCCTGTTGACCAAACAGCTCGCCACATTGTTTCTTTGTACGGTCGGCGCGTGAGGACGTTTTACTTTTTATTCCAAAACCAGAAATAATAAAATTTATTGAACACATAAATCTTCATACGTGCGAAGGTGCAATATATGTTTCAAATAAAGCTTCTCCTGTGAATTATTATTTTAAGAACAGTAATAGAAAATTATTGCTCTAAAATGTGGGTAAAGTCGTTTGAAGAGGTCAGACTAAGAAAAATATGAGCTATATATTTTAAAAATGAAATTGGGTGCCATCTTATTTCCACATTTGAGAGTAGTTTAAATCAGCCATACTCGAACTGAACAAATTTTAATAGAAACATAAATATAAATTCATTAAAAAGATGGCCAAATGTGCTCTATATCAATAAGACCTCATAAAAAACAATTAAAATTAATAATAAGAATTAGCTGTGTAGATAACTAAACTGAGTTTATATTATTTATGCTATTGTTAAAATTTTATCCGCATAACCTTTGATGTTAAAATGAATTATTTTCAATATTTTGCTATACTATAATTAATAATTTTAATGAATCGATCACTGGGTGTGAGATCTACAATGAAGATCAAAGTCTGCAAGGTTGTTTTAAGACAACACCTTCGTTAAAACACGAAAAGGTACCGGTATATTTATGGGAATTATTCATATTCGAAGATATGTATCAAATTTACATGGTCGGACACTTTTTAAATAAATTGAGCCGTTAAAATATTTTGACAAGAACAGGAACGCGATAGTAGGTATCCATAATGAAATATTGCAAAGTCGAATTTTTTTAAATCAGATATGCGAACCTTTTACCATAAATAATGAATAATTAATTTTAAAATATGAGTTATAAAAAGTAGATATAAAAAATATATTCAATGGTATTACAATTAATAACACACTAAGTGAAATTAATTAGAGCAATTTTATACTAAATGAATAAGTCGATAGTTATGAAATATCGAACCTAATTTTCCTCCTAAAATGTCAACATACCTCGAATACCGCTTGTTAAACTTATCGAAATAATAGATTGACAAATCAATCAATAAATGTTCCTATAATATATATCAAACAATTATTTTAATTAAGTTGTCGGAAATGGTTTTAGCATGAAACTTTTCATTCGATAATTAAATAATTTGTAAATAAAATGCCACATTTATTGAAATTAGAATAGATAAATTTTAAATAATCGCAACAATAAATGTGACGAGTATTTTACTAGCTCAATAGGGGTTTGCGCTCTCTATTCTTCTTCAAAGAGCCACATTCTCCAATATTAATATCATTAAAATACCCTTTTTATTTTATTTATTTATTTATGTTTTATTTATTTCAATTATTTATCCACATACATCATGTTACTGGATAATAATATGACTATAAGTAGTTGGTACAAGCGATATTATGTACATATTTAAAATATATCTTGAATGTATTTCTTTAAAATATAAACTGTGAATCGTATCACTTCCTGTATAAGCTAATCTTTCCAAGTTTTCCGCATAGTCAGTCATACTAATAACAACATATTAGCACGCTCGACTCTTACTATACTCTTTTTTCTCGTAAACCCGCCTAGAAATGGCATGCCACAGAGTTTTGACATAGATTTTTACTTTCATTACTGATTTGCTTTGAAATATTGTGGTTATCGCCATTTATTATTGACATTTACTGCGTAATTATAACTTGCCAGGTGATATTAGATAGCGAGTTGAGAATTTATTTATTTTGATCGAGTTAAGAGGCCTTGTAATACAAGGTTTTATATGTTATGCAGGTCTTATGAGTATAGTTGTGGAATTCCAGCGGGATTGGGTTGTTATATTTTTATCTAAGAAGACATGCATATTTTAAGTTCTATAACCTAATTAATTACTATAAAGTTATAAATATATATTCAACACATTTTAAAAGAATTTTTTGTTAAAAATATAATATATATATATATATATATATATATATATATATATATCATTATTAATAGTTTTAAAGGATTTTTGAGTTTATGCATTGAGCTTTAATAATAAAAAAATAAAAATTATTATTGCGAAAAATTACAATTATATAAAATAAAATTTCAGCTCAAGTAATCCGTAAAACGTGAAATTATACAGCAAAAGCTTCAGGATTAAAATGATTAAAAAAAAAACTATAACAAATAGAAAGAGACTTTGAATGATGGTAATGCGGCGCTAGTAAATTCCACGCCAAGACTACCTGCTTTCTTAATCCGGAAGGTAAATTGCACATTCTCTAAATTTGGATTTCCTAATTCTACAGGTAATTTCCACACCAGGCAATAGGAACATATTCGCCATTATATATTTGAAATGAAATTAGATTTATTAAATTATTTTTATTGAAAAATGTAATTTTAAATATAGAAACATATGACATAAAAAATACCCTTTATAGCTTGACTTAATAAAAATTTAAATGAATTTACTTATAAAAGAAAAATAAAGTGATCTTATAATCTAAATTTATTATTGGTACTTGACAGGTGACTTAAGGGTTGATTTTTGCTAGTTTTAAAACCAAAATAGCAGCCATTGAAGGCGCTGAGTGAAGCTGTTCTCCGTATATGTCAAATTTGACATTTAAATATTAAAATCTTTAAAAATGTCATTTGTTGTGAGAATATCGAAAAAAGTCATTAGAAAAAGTTATTCACAATTTTTTTCACTTTTTTTTAAATTTTGAAAAGATTGATTTTTGATCATCCTTTAAATACTTATAAAAGTTGATATCTTTTTTCCCCACCGCCAAGAAAGATCTTATTAATAAAAATTGTTCTTCGATTAGATCCATTTTGCATTTTATTCAAGAAATTTTGAACATAAACTAAAGTTGTGGCTTCAATTGACATTTACACATGTTTTTGTATTAATAAAGATAGCAACCTAGTACTAACATTTCTAAATTAATCCGAAATTGAAATTTTTGAGAAAAATAGAAAAAACTAAAATTTTGAAAAATGAACTGAAAGTCGGGTTATAGATCTAAAATATTTCAAACAACTGTTTTTAATAACTTTTTTCGATACATGAAATATGTATAACAATTTAACTCAGTTTATACTTTATTTTTATTATATCGACTGTGGGTACGTGAAGATTTTAATTTGGGAAAATCCACCCTCTATCTCTCAGAGTTCGGTGTGCATTTTACCTATGAGATTACGGTCCCTTCAATTTGCCAAGCTCATTAAAGGATTATCGGTGTGCAGTTTACCTGTGCCCATGGTAATGTATAGGTTTCTAATATTCTTCTATGAAATGGAAGCGGTTAGACAATTAAGTGAGCAAGATGCCAAAGAATTCATTATTTCATTTATATGTAGGTATAATTAAATTTATCCCAGAAGATTTTACATCAATCAGCAAATCTGTATCATAAACGACTTTTTCTATGTTCTATCACCTACCGAGATATACTCCATAATAAATCTAGATTCTTTAGCTGAGTCAAAGAAAATGAACGAGAACAGTATGTGTGCCAGAATTTAAAATTATTATGGAAAATATGAATTCTAAAACATTGGGGTATTAGGCTTGGAAACATCTTCATTCATAGTGCCGGAGACAGCTTAGTTTGTCTCAAAAAAAGCTCTATCAGAGAGAGGATAATTTTGTATATATTCTTTTATCAAATTATATAATTTTAAATTGAAAGTCATTGTAATTTTTTCACTTCTTATCTTTTTTATTTTTACAATCATTTGTTTCACATATTGAGATATCATTTATTTTATTAAGAAACTGTAACACATCCTTCAACACTATTTTTCTATCATAAATCGTAATAACATGACATTTAGTACTTAATTATACCTTGTCAAATGATAGAGCGGAATCAGATTTAAATATTTTTATGTAGGAACCTGCTCCAGTTATGGGACCTTGGAAGATAAAATGAAAATTGAAATGAAACTTTCAACTGATAATTTTGAATGTACCGTAAATCATTACTGAAATTAATTATATTATAAAGTTATACTTCATTACCCAATATTAAATTATAGCCGCTCAGGTGTAAGAGCATTACACTGAATTACCAGCACGGTAATAAAAATAAGTAGGTATATTGTTTTGATAATATTAGTAATAAAATGCATCGTTAAATAACTTTTTAATTTTAGCTTTTAAAGTCACACTATTTAAAGTGGGACCCAATTCATGAAAGATGGACACCAGTAAATTCATCAACGAAATAAGCACACTTTCTAATGAACAGAATGCTTACGGGGGCAAACGGTCTTCTTTAAGTTTATGTTTAAAATAATGAGTAAGTAAATTATATTAAGTCCTTTATTAAAAATATTTTATTTGGATAGAGTCTCTAGAAGAAAAGTATAGAACGGTTTGAAAAAAAGAGAAGCAAATAACAAAACGATAAGAATTCAAGATATACAAAACAAATACTAATTATATTGTAAGAAATATTATCGCATCAGAAGGATTTAAAATAGAGATGGGATTAAGAAAACGAGAAGGACTAAACCTAATCCTAATCAACATCGATATTGTACTATATTTTCAGAAATGCGAAATTAAAGTCAAAATGTTGTTTACGGGACAGAAAAATTTTGAGTAATAGTAGATAGAGTTTTTGCAAATGATGTGTATTAATAGCAGGAATCGAACAATAATAGCAAGAACATCTAAATATTATAAAAAAAACGTTAGAAAAAGAAGGCATGAGAATAAATATCACTAAAAGCAAAACAATGCTAAGAAGAGACGAGAATATTACAATTAAAATCCAAATAATGATAAAATCGAAGAAGTAAAAAAAAATTTAGGAACAACACTAGTATAAACTGGAAAACAAGAAGCTGAAATTAACGAAGAAATAGATAACAATAACATTATAAAAGAAAAGACCGCCAATCAAACGAAAATTTAAGATTTTAAGAATATATACAGAGTAATACTAATATATTGATGATTGTTGTAGTCCTTCTTAAGAACCAAAAACAATTAAAATACACGCTGCTTAGATGAATATCCTGAAATATATATTAGAATAATAGGGCTTGGGCCTGTTATACAATTTAGACAACACCAACAACTAAGCTGGTGGGTACATATACAACGAATGAGTAATAAAAGACAAATAAAACGATATATGATGCTAAAACACTATTAAAAAAGAAGAAGGGAGTAAAGACGTGGAGGGCAGCTACAAGATTTAAAATATTGACCCGACAATCATAAGATAAAAAAGTTATTGATACCATAAAAATAATTATCAAGCTTATGTCTATAAGGTAAAATCAAAAAATCTACAGCATTTATGGTTAGCACAATTCGATTGACTCATACACATACAAATAATCCATACAAGTACATCATTTTTACAGCATTCACCGAAATCATCAGTCGATCAACATTGATTTCGGAACCCAACTCAAGGTCAAGAGAATATCAGAACTGGTCGATTGGATGAAGAAAAAGAATAGGTAGTTATCGAATCGGCTCTTATTCTGTTATTAATTACGGCTTACATTAATCAACAATAGACGGCTACAATTCTTGATCTACTACTATATTGTCTGGAATTAATATTTGTAACGTTGAAGAATGTTAAAAGGTAACGGAGACGAACAGAGAGGAACTCATCATAGTATTCTCTTCGTGAAGGTAATATTTTTTCTTGACTTCTTTATTCTCAAACTGGGTATCCATAAATCGTCATTTATTTGTTGCATTCAAATAGTTGATGCTGAAACCATTATAATATTCCTGTTTTGGTGAATGTTGTTATCTTTATTTGCTTATTATGTCCATTTTCCTCCCAAGTAGGTCTCATATATTCTTTTCCTCTCGTTTGTTAGAATCGTGTCTTAAAGCAACTATTAATATCAATTTAGGATTTTTTCGTGACATTAAATTGTTCCTATTCTCCTTGTTTTCGTTGTCCATCTTTTATCTGAGAGTACACAATTTGCTTGGAGTTACTTTCGGCGACTATCCTGCTGTTTAAATAAAGAGTATTTCTATAGGAAGTCTTATAGTATAATCGATAAGTATAGGTATCATTACTACATCTTGTACCCGAGTTCTGTAAGATTTTCATGTTAAAATGTTGCCTAATTAGATTGTTGTGACTGACCAATAAATTCAGTTTAATCATGTACCGTTTTTCTAGAAGTTGGAACTGAAGAAGGATGTACCACAAATAACATGCTAGTAAGAATTAGTGGGCCTGACAATTATAGTATTTCGGGAAATTTTGTATCATTAGTCCGCACCTGTTCTCTCTGTTACATATGAAGATCTGATATTTGTGGTAAAACCGGTTGTGGTTTGTGGTCGCATGTGCTCGACTTTCACTATTGTTGTAAGGTCGGACCGGTAACGAATTTGCTAATACCGACTGAGTAATAACTCTTTCGCGGATGACATTTTATGATTATTTGATATTTTGCTTGGAATTACCGCGCTGACATAAGGAATATTGAAACGAGAATTTATCGTAGCTCGTGGTTTTCAATACTCTTTGCAAGACAATGATCGTTTTCACTTGACAATGAGAGTAATAAGTATCAGTTTCGCTGAATTTCATCTAGATTGCGTTAAGCAGTTTTTGGAGTGATTTAGAAGATCGAGACTGCCATTTTTCGGTTAATTTGAAACTGAAAATAACAGCAAATAACTCAATAGGTAAATTAGTAACCATATGTTTTATATATCACAATTTTGTAATCTGTAGTATTTTTTGAATAAATAGGTAGGTAAGTACGAGTTTTCTAAATTAGGCAATGAGACTGATTTTTAAAAATGTTTTATTCGACTAGAGTTTTTTGGTTAATTTAACTATAATTACAATCTGGTCAATGTTGATCAATCAACAATTTGATTCTAACTTAAACTAACTAGGCCTTCAATGTAGTGTTTCTCAAGTTCTTTTGATACTTAAAATACACTAATCTTGGCGGATACACTTCACAAGTTCCATTTGGAACTTGTCATTAAACTAACTTAAAAGCCTTCGTCCTCTTGGGCCTTCTAATCCAGTCTTGTCAAGGAGCTGGATGGCCTGAAATATTCACGAAACAATGGAGTCGATCTTCGTGATTCCTAGCAAACTTTTGATAGTCTGGTCAGCAGGTTTCAATTACAAGTCCTGATGTGCCAGGAGACATCTACAATGATAGAATTGCAGTTAATATTATCTCTTTTAAAACAACTTCTAAGATGAGCCACAAAACGCTGAAGACTAGTATAACTATTTTAATCACTTCTAGTGTCACAAAATGACAGATCTTAAGGTGATTTTTAAATATCGGAAAAATGAAAAGTTACATGGACTTAAATTAAGACTGTGCGGAGTAACAGAAATGTTTTTGCTGGACAAAAACTGGTTTATTTAAATTGTTGTATGAGAGGCGCTTTGTTATGATATAAACCCAATTGTTCTTGATGTTTGGTCTCACAAATATGATTACTTTTTGAAGTTTATCGAGAACTTCTGGATAAAACTGATGATTTTTTGACAATTGAAACAAATCAACATACCTTTCTCGACTTGCTCATTAATGTTTTGAGCTTTGGTGAAGTTGAAGTGTGCCATTTCATAGTCTGGTAGTTGGTTATCAGTTCATATTCAAATACCAAAGAGTGACAGGTAATGACACGTTTATTCTCAATCGATTCCAAAAATTCGGGCCACCTTTTTCTTCAGACGTTCTTGTGATCTTAGGATATAATTTTTGGTAGCATTTTAGCGCCAATTTTTCTTTTGTCCAATTTTTTAGTCAATTTTTGATAAAAGTCGGTGTGAATCAAACTCAACACTCTCCCAATCATTTTGATTGTCATCGACGGTCTGATCGCACAAGAATAATCTGACGTCTGTTAATATTTGCATTAGTTAGTGAAGATGAATACCTTTCGCTACTTGAATTATCTTTAATTGACTCTCTTTGTTTTTGAAAAAAACTAAGCTATTAACAAAACATTGTTTGCGTTGACCCGCTGAGGTTTTGCAGACGTTTCAATTGCATTGTGTTCAAGTCTGAACAAAACCTGCCGTTACTTAATAAAACTCACTGTTTTATTTAAAAAAATATCCACAGGTAATCAAATGATTGTAAAAAGTTAGAACTTGTCCTGTCTGTGTATTATACGAGTATGTGCATCTACCGCCCCTCCATGTGGTATATTTCCAATGTTGTTACAGGTATATTGTTACGTATATTTTTCAGTCAATATATCAAAGAATATAAAAATTATTTTCAAGGGTTTAACCAACTACGAAACTTGGTTATTGGAAATTTAAGAAACTGAAAAAAAAACCATTAACTATTTATTTGATTATAGAAGCAATTCTTACGAAATATTAGGGCAACTTATACTTTTAAATAACTAATAAATTATTCGCAGTGGTATAGTGCCACATTTCTATCTGTCGAGCTCCTAAACTTGATTTCAAATCTGTTTCTATTTTCAAACCAAGAAAACTCCAATGCTTAATACTTTTGATGACTTTTGAATTAAAATATTTACTTATTATCCGATCGCGACCTTATTCCAAAATTTCGTTTACGTAATATTGAATAAATAATAATAAATGTTAAATAAAATATAAGTTCTATCTACAGGGCGATATTTAATTAAATCCCTCTACATACTATCGTAACAATATTGGACATTATGTTACTTAGGTATACTTAATTTATTTACCTTGTATACTGGCCAGTTTAATAAAATATGGCTCATCTGTATTTATGTAATCATTGCAACTAATTTTTTTTATTAATAAACATTTTCTAATAAACGTTGGCTCACATCTATTTGGGTGCAATCTAAGTACAGTAGCGTACTGATTTTTTTGATAAAGAAATCGTTGGTTGATATTTTGTAAACTTTTATGTGGTATTTTTTGAAATTTATCATCCCATAACTTTTTTATTAATAAACATATTTTAATAAAAATTGGACCACATCTATGTAGGAGCTACCTAAATCGAGTGGCATACTCATTTTTTTAATAAAAAAATCCCTAATAAAATTTCTGGATTTTGACTATGAAAAATATGGTAGCGTGGCTTAAAAGTAGGAATAACTGTTTAAAATCTGGTGTCCAAATACAGTTCTTGAAAAACTTCAAGTACTATGGTGGTGTTTAGATGGGATACAAATTTTCATTTGTGGTTCATTTTTACAATGTTTATAAATAAAAAAAAAACAATAATTTTGGTGCTAAGAAGCATTACGCGTGTAACCTACATTCCTACAGATTTTTCTATCAATCTGTTTTAATATAATCAATCATTCTATTTTAATATAATCAAATCTTCTTGGTAAATAGGCAATATAAAAAAAATCGGAACAACAAAAAAACCGTTATTGTATAGAATAATGCCCCATTGTACTCAAGAATTCAAGACTAATGTAACATCTAATGTGTATATTTATCACCAACTTTATTCGTTTTGACGTCTGTTTATAGCGCTCCATTAGCCGAATCGTGAGTTTATGAAGCTAATCCAATAAAAAAATGTTTAGCAAGAAAGTAAGTAGGAAGAGCAATTTTTTATCTTCTTTTATTATTAATCAGTACAAGATTTTATATTCAATAGAGTTTGTAAATGAAAGCATTTGAATTCGAAAGTTTTCTTTATATAATCTCAAACTAGTTGAAAATTGTGTTTATAAGTATAATATTGTCCATTTTGGATTATTACGTATAGGCGTTATTTATATAAAATTTTAGTCCACATTTGTATGATCAAAAATAATTGGTACAACTTAAATATTTAACCTTGTGGCATAACTTATATGTATATATGTACATGTTTCTTTTATGGACAAGTAGTTCGATAAGAATTAATTAATCAAAATATATCAGTATCGCCTGTGACAAATTAGTGGCAACTTTCAAGCAATTATGTAATGTAATATAGGTATGTTACGCCAACAGAATCCACTTTATAGGACAATGAGAATGGATTTAATTGGTTCATTCATTCGAACCAAGCAATTAATTAAATGCAATTAGAAATATCTGTACGAAATCTAAATAAATATCTTTTTAGATAAAGACGCTAAATGTTTTTTTTTAATCTACTTTTGTAAAAGCGGTATCCACTTTATACCAAATTTCCTTATAGGACAATGAGAATAGATTTAATTGGTTCATTCATTCGAACCAAGCAATTAATTAAATGCAATTAGAAATATCTGTAACGAAATCTAAATAAATATCTTTTTAGATAAAGACGCTAAATGTTTTTTTTTAATCTACTTTTGTAAAAGCGGTATCCACTTTATACCAAATTTCCTTATTTATTCAATTAATGATACTGTCTCGTTTTTCAAAAACTAAACCAAGATTCGTTTTAATGAAATGAGCTAAAAAGTTCAGCTTACATGGAAATGAGTATGGGATTAGTAAATCATATTTCATTACAGCTTTATTCCTATTTTTTCAACGTCTTTTACTCCTTTATATTCTTCTTCTTTTTCTGAAATTTAGATTGGTCTCAAAAATTAAAAACCAACAAAGAGAGAGAACATCTCCAGAAGAAAAGACAATTTAGTCCCTAGAAGATTACCACGTATATGATAACAAAGCGATCTTTTCGTCACATAAATAGTAAAGAAATATATGTTATGCACTAAATAACCTACTATGAAAAAGGTAGAAAGTTAATAAAATAAAATTAACCATTTAATATTAACGCAATGCGCTATATGGGAATAAAATATATAGTGAAATAGAAAGTATAAGTTTATGCTAAAATATTTTTTTAAAGAAACAAAAATGTACAAAACATATTATTAAGGATTTTCAATTGAAGTGCAATATTTTTGTAACTATTTATTTAATCGTTTATAGCATATAATTTACATAAACACTAGCTTAAGTATTTGTCATCTAGTTGTATTTCTTCGATGCATGGAATACGTAATCACCGTTGCTGTAATAATGTAAAAATACAAACATGCTTTGTTCATTACAGAATATATTTACGTTGTCTAAAATATATATGAGAAATATAGAACAAGTTAAGCTGCAGTATCTTGATCATATAGTAGCGGAATTCTTTGTTATCTATCATCATAAGCTTATTTATAAGTCAGGATATTTTATGTAATTTGCCAATTTTGCAATATATCAAATAAAGCGTTGTTCAGTTGCTACTAACGAAGTGAACACAGAAACTATAAATAATATATTTTGATCTGGTGACACTGATTGTTGTAAACTAATAATATTCAGTATATAGAGTGAAGTCTAAACAAAATGTATTTAATTAGACATCTTTTTTTAGAGAGTATTTATTTTTGCCACATCTTTAAAAATATGGTGTTTTAGCTAAAGTACTTCTTTGGCCCAAAGTTTTATTTGCTTACCAGGATGTTTTATTTTAGTTATCTCAATGTAATATTTATAGATTGCAGATTAATCTTTCTTCGGCGTCAATGTAACAAGAAATTAATAATATATAATTAAATAAAATTAACACTTTCAAACCAAGAAACCAGCTGTTGCAAAAATATTTTTAAGGTCAATACGTGCATACTGATTTCTGCGGTATTTAAGTCTTTGAGAACATTCTATATTTCTACGTTTGAAGAGAGGAATAAAGAATAAAGAGTAAATAGATCGTTAGAAAGTAATACACTTCTAGACTTTTCAACCTAAATCGTTTTAGGAACGCTTGTTATGACACACACTGTGTGAATATTCTCAAATTCGACAAGCCTTTCAAATAGATATGATATTATTTCTTAAATTTGAGCACAGGTATGTCAACCTTGTAATAGAACATAAAGATTTAAATCAAAATCAATAAACATTGTTTGTTGTGACATACCCAATAAGTGCTCTGTATATTTATTATGTTTTAAACAATCCTATTAAACTATAATCTATAGGAACACACATATGATATTCGTGTAACGTAAATGGTTACTTAATATCAAAACTGTAAGCGCAATTTAATCATTTGCATAACATAATTTATACACAAGTAAATGCACTCAACATTCTTTGAAAGTCCTTAATCAATCAGTTGCCACTATAAATGTCTGTTGTTATAAAATAATCAATATCTACTACTGTACAAAGTATATATATTTTGTTTATATCTGAAAAAATTCAGCACTATATAAATTCACTACAATAGTTAACAATAATTTTTGAATAGATCTAATATTGATATAAAACAGCACGACAGAGCTTAGAGACCCATGATCCTCTTGGACGAATTACTCTTCGATATATTCCTACTTTTGCTGCCCTAAACATATCTTTTGACTTTAGCTTCTTGTTTAAGTTTCCTATATATATATATATATATATATATATATAAATAGCGGATGTTTTACGGCAGACGCCATTTTCCGCTTCTCGATTTCCATAATTTCCGGTCGTTCCAGCCTCTAAATTCAAGTCCTCTTGTTGCCATGGTTTGTTCCACATCTTGCGCCCATGTTTTTGGGTCGTCCTCGTTTTCTTCTCTGAGGGGCTATACACATCGATATTTACTTTGGCCGTCGATATTCTGGCATTCGCTGGAGATGTTCATACCTCGTCAACTGTTTGCCTTCTATTGTTTCTAGGATAGTTCCTTTTACATTCATAATTCGTTGGATTCTGTCATTCCTAACAAGTTCTAATCTAGAAACTCTACTACTTCTTCTCCAGAAGTCCATCTCCAGGTCCAAAAGTGGATTTCTGTCTCTTTTATTGAGTGTTCAGGTTCGGAACCATACGTGGTGATACTTACTAATATGGTATTGTATATATTTATATATATATATACTGATTTTTGTTTTATTAATTATTTTGTCATTCCATAGTAGTGAGTTTAATTAGCAGATCAGTCGATTCCCATGTCCAACTTTCGTTGTTATACCTTCACCTATCTTGCCGTTTGAGGATAATGTTACGCCTAGATACTAAAAAAGATTTCGAATATTTAACAACTTGATTTCCGAAGTATATCATATAATATAACTAGGTCCCATTTTTTAAATTCCTCGTGTAGTTTATGAAGCATATAACTCGCTTCAAAGAATAAAGGGTCTCATCATTGATCTGAATCCCCATTCCACGACACTTTCTTTTCCATAATTAGGCTTCTTCTAAATAGATATTAAAAAGTAAAGGTGTCAAGGTACAGCCTTGTATGTGACCCTTTGAGAAGTTAAATTCGTCATATACTTTAGATCCCATTTTCACTATGCTAATACACCCAACATATAGATTTTCTGACAGCATTTACATATGCTTTACTGATATCGTTTGATTGCATATTTGACCACAACTTATTTAATGGCACTGTATTATAAACCTTTTGTAGATCCCTTGCTCGATCTACTCGTTTTTCCACTAAGTTCTTTAGTTTAAAAATGCCATTCATATACGTACGTCTCGCTCTGAATCCGTTTTGCTCCTCAGAGTCGGAGAATTGTTATTCTATTCATTTTTTAATAACCTTTCCATATAGCCTTACAATTGAATTGATCACACTAATAACACTCTCTTTCATTATCCTTCTATTTATTTCGATTTCATCGTTTTTTATTGATTATTATAGCTCCTAAATATTCTAATTTTTCAACTTTTTCAATTTTTCTGCCTCCTTCTGCCTTAAGTTATAAAAATTCTTCTTCCTAACCTTATAACTGTTGTAATTACAAATATTTAGTTTTATCCTGGTTTATTTTTATTCTATATAGTTTCTTGGTTTCTTTTGACTTCCTGAATGTTTTTGTCATCTCTACTTTTGATCTGGTCATTATTCATTATTTTTTTATTTCTATTCATAGAATCGCATGCCTGTTTAACGTCTATGAACATTAATTAGAAGTAGTCCAAGATCTTCTAAGCTACATCAGTATAATTTCTCCATAACTCTCGCAAAACTGCTTATCTCCTTTTTTGTACTATTATTACATTTTTTATCTCTCCGATATTTTCTCTTAATTCCACTTCTTTTTTATTAATTTCGTTTTTTCTGCAGGCCTTCAACTCCATATTTAAACATTTCTCCTAAAATTCCATGCTCTGTAGGTTTGTCCATTCTTTCGTGCTTTTCCCCAAGAATCACCCACATATTAGTCTGTATTTTTATCTTTAATATAAGACATTGTTTGATAATTTCTTCTGTTTTTCTTTAATTAATTGGCCTCTTGGTAGAAATTTTATGTTTCCTGTTTTACAAAAGACTGTACCCATTCCTTCTGTGGGTTATCTTTTTTAGTATTTACATCTCTTGTTACCTACATTAAATATTTTAGGCTTCTGCTACTTTTTGTTACCCATTACAAAAAAGTGATTCGTATTATTACTGGTTTCTTTTAACATATTTTAGTTTTTGGTTTTTGTACTGATCAGTACTTAATCGATTTTGTTCTTTGTTTTCCATTCGATGAAATCTGTCTTTTTTGTATATATTCTTGCGTTTAAAGCAAGTACTAACTATCTTGGTGGGGTATTTTGAAACAAATACTAATAGATGTTTTCCATTTTTTTTATTATCAATGTGCCTGCTTTTACTACCAGTTATTTTTCTGTACATTTCTTTCCTTCCTATGTATTAGGTCACCAACTATAATTACTCCATTTTGGATTTTTTCCAATTCGTTCAGTAGATCTTCTGTTAATGTATGTAGGGTACTTATATATTAAAAACTGTGATGTTTCTATATTTGCCTTGTAGCCAAATAGATGTAAAATATTGGTAAATATAAAATGATCTTAGTTCCCTGAAAATGGTAAGGAAATTATTCAATTTAAAAAAATCTTTTAATGTCCTTTGCAATATGTAGCGGGTTGCTCTTAAACAAAAATTGCACTAAACATTGTATTGGACAGGGATAGATAAGTATTTATAACGATATTATCATATTGACCTCATAAGAGGGCTTTTAACTAAAAACAAATAGAAATTGTCACCAATACTACTCAGTAACGCCGATAAATACAATTTCATTAAAATAAACCGATAAACCGCTTACAATTTTTCTTAAATAATTAAAATTCTTGGAAATGTATTTTGATTTTAAATATATTTGAAAATAATAAAATTAGTTAAATCTTAAGTATCAACAAATTATATTTATTGGCTAGTTGAAGTAATAGATAATATCTATAATATGAAAAGTTACTACATATCCTGTATCTCAGCAACGAAGTGAGATATAAAGGTAACGCATAGGTATATATTCACCCTGTATGTGTTTGGCAGAAATTTTGTATCATTATTATTTCATTGTGCAAATCAACACGATGAATTATTGATTCTAGATTTATCACAACTTCTATAAGCAAAAATGCCTTTAGTCATATTAAAGAATTTAAGGTAGCTCCAGCGTTGTGTATTCTAAAATTCTAAACCTCTGCAAACGAATACCCAAATTCTATCAAATATTGTCGGTTAACTTTTGCTTCTGCTATGCAGGAAGCCAAAGTAAATAAAACTAGAGTGATAGAAAAAATACAACTCGGTAAAATATTAAATGTTTCATACATGTACAAGTTTTATCAATTGAAATTTAGAAAAAGAACAATATTTGAATCTTAAATTGATTATATGGCTAAAATGTAAACATTTTCCTGTGTAAGTCAAGTTCGTTTGAAATAAATCTTATTTCAATAGAAATACATTATTACGTATCTTTATACTACACTACTAGAGATAACTTTAACTTTGAGCAAAGCATTGCCGGTTACAAAGAAATATTTTTAATCTATATCTTAAATATAAAAGGTGCTGTTTTTTTTAATTCGTTAAAAAACACTTTTCTATTTTTTTTCAAAATTCCATCTAAAAATTTTTTATGTGATTAAAAATAGTTGGGCAAACAGGAAGTATAATATACTTTAAATCTGAAATCTATGGAAATATGGTTTCACTCTGGATCTACCTTAAGTTCAAGCCCACTCGATATCAGTTAAAAATGTGTGGAATAGATTAATTGCTATTAATGTATATCTTTATTGATAACTGTTGCAAGGCACAATTAAAGTGGCTAATGTTGGTGTAACATAACAGCCTAGGCAATGAATAAATGAACATCCCGTAAAAGTACAATATCGCTAAGTTATGGTATCTTTGTTAAACTGAAACCAAGCACGGTAATCGATTATGCATGCAGTTGGTTTAGTTTATCAACAACTATACTCTTGTGGGTGTCATAAAACTATGTGCATTTTTGTTCTGCAATAAGTGAGTTATGTTGCTTACCTAATGGGTTTATCTTGAAAGACACTTGATATTCTCAGTAATTGTAATTTATCTGTCCCATAAATTACGGCAGCTCTAAACCCGATAATCACAGGTACATGATTTGTATATGAAACCATGAATTTTTCAATTTCAGATACAAGGTATTTTTTTTTATTTTTCATTTTAAGTGCCGCCGTGTTAGGAATATACCTAAAAATAACTGATATCCCTGATATCGTATCTCAATTATATTGATAAAAGAAATGGTTGAAAATTTTAGACCACATATAACCTCTGAACTGAGTGTGTGCGAGAGAGAACAATCATAAACATAATTAGAGAGAGAGAGAAAGAAAGAAAGAGAGAGAGAGAGAGAGAGCAATAGAGGGAAAAATAATCAGTATCGTTAAGATTATGGTTACAGCGGTTTAATAAAGTATATACATCTGTGTGGTTTGTTTCCCCTGCTCTTTCCAACTCTCTTAGACCATATATTTTCTAAGATCAGTCTAGTATCCTCTCGCTCTGTGAATGTTCATTACAACGATAGCAATGCAAGAGTGACGTCACACTCCGTTCAGTTTTTATATGGTCTCAGGGTAAAAATATAGAAATTTAAATAAAATGAATAGAGCCGAGTATTAGTAATAATAAAAAACTCATAAAGGGAGAGATTGTGAGATTAAAAGAGAAAACTGATAATAACAAGAAAGTAATATAAAGAGTTCAACAAAACATGGAGCAAAATCGGAAAAGATAGGTCGAATTCACAAAGAAAAATCCATTTTGAGAAACAAGTTAATAGATTTGATTGGAACATACAAACCGGAAAAAATTGGAAAAAGGAGAAAGATATAATCAAGAAAACAATAAAACAAACGAAAAATGTATATGATGCTATAACGGGTAAAAATAGAATAATAAATTGCTATGTAAATATCAACATGCAGAAGAGATATGTTAAGGAAATAATTAAGAATTTTGGACACTAGTGAATACAAGTCATGGGAAAGTAATTTAATTTACTGAAAAACATTTTTTTTACTGTTTTCAGTCTAGTTGTCAGATCTATAGAAAAAGGCACATAAAACTTGAAGATATCAACAATTTTGGTAATTATTAATATTGTAATTCTTGGTCATTATTTTTCTTCATTTTCACTTCCTATACCTTCTGTGTGGACTTATTTTCTATCATTATTATTACGAATTTATTTTTCTTCGAATGTCTTTATTCAGTTTAAGGTACTCCTATGTCTACAAGATTTCTGACTGTTTTGATATTAATGTAATGCATTACGTTGTTTGTGGCGTACACTAACTCAAAACTTTGGTTAACATACGCCGGTACAGAAACTGCATACATTTACTTTCTTACTGCAAGTTTGTTCATTGTTTGCTGATAAAGTTTTGGTTGGTGAAATGTAATTCCAGTGAGTATTTTGATTACATTCGGTTGAGGTTAATCAACACATTCTTGATGCGGATGCATGGATTCACGGATTGATGTTTGCTTTATTGTACATATGAATTTGGAAAAGTCAAGCGGAATATTCTGTTGGAAGAGTACAATTTTAACTTTGAAAAATAGGAATTTTCTCTTTGTCAGCATCGTTACTTTGCCATTTTAGTAATTATTTCATTTAAATTTACACAAATTCTGAAATGTTTATTTAAGAAAATTCTACATGAATTAAGGATATTCGTTGGAAAACATATTTCTTTTTGGTTTATTTGGGATGTTCATTGTGCAAAATTGGATGAATATGCTTAAAAGCACGAAATATATAACATATTCTAATTCCGAGTTTGTTTATCGTTATCATTATTATAAGTTATTAAACTAAGTTGAAAGTTCTTTGCAAGCTATAGGAGATTAATACATTATTTTAAATCAATGTTTTATCCATTCATAAGCGATCATTTAATATAAAAGACATGACTTGTCTATAAAAAGTACACTTTTATTAGGTCTACTTTATAGTCAAGCAATTGCTAATAAAAGTATGGAAAACAATAAAGTATGTAAAAGAATAAAATTATTAAAATTTAGTTAATTTAAATAACCCATCATTTTTCGAAACATGGGAGATAATATCGATTTCTCTATTAGCAACCGTGTTTAGTTTTATCACCAGCCTATAAGACTGGAATACCGTGTTGTATTTAGAAAATGACAATTCAATTTTATTTATTTTCCTATATGTTGCCGGTTGTCTTGCGTTATATATAGAAATATAAAAATCTTTAAATAATTACAAAATCAGGTAATATTAAATAAACACTAAAAATAAACATAAAGTAATAAACATATTTCTTTGCTTTGTTTGTGTTTGTCTATTTTTGGAAAAGATAGATATTAAGTATTCATCATCAAGAATCAAGAGCATCATTCTTTAATATTTTTTACAATACGTAGGTATGTATAACTTAATGTTCATTATTTTTAACGCGAGTGCCAAAAAAATAAAGTAGGTACTATCTAATTAGCATTTTAAAATTTTTATTTCAAGTTTTTATTATATAAGTATAAACGGTATTTTGTGTAGTTTATACAATAAATTAAACAAATTCGCAGAAATTTCAAACATTTTTAAGCGCACGG
Organism: Hermaeophaga mercurialis; assembly: GCA_951812935.1. Lineage (NCBI taxonomy): Eukaryota > Metazoa > Arthropoda > Insecta > Coleoptera > Chrysomelidae > Hermaeophaga > Hermaeophaga mercurialis. Next base: position 21,505,551 of record OX638360.1, read on the forward strand.
TATAATTTATATTTAAAAATAAATTACCATGGTTAAAAAAATAATTAGAAAAGTCTAGGATTGACAATTAAAATAGGACCTCAGAATTTTGAATGACAAATAAATATTAGTGTATATTTACTAATTAAATTAATGATTGCTAATAAAATATGATATATACGTAATTATAGCACAGGGATAATTTGAAAAACTATGAGTTATATGTAAGTATTTTTATTTTTTATATTATTGTATTTTAAGCTCAATTCGCTTAAACGGACGATGTTCGCTTCATTTTAAAATCAAATTTTCTCCTACTGCAGATTATCCGGATTTATTTTGTGTTTATATGAAGCGGTCTGTAAATAATAAAGTTGCAAAGAAAAGCTTTATGGATCAAAGCGGACTGCAATTTCTCTACAGGTTACTGGTACGAGTATACTTCCATTTGTAGAGACCGAAATCAAAGAACATATTTAAAACTAATTTTTTATAAAAATGTTACTTGAGAGTTATATAATATACCACTTTTTGAATGGAATAAAATATTCAAAATACTGACAATTGCCCTGATTTTATATTATATTATTGTTATTAACAATTAGTTTTCTCATAGCCAAAAGGTATCTTTTCCATTTTTTTACATGTTGCAAAAATCCACATTCGTTAAATCCATTTGCTAATTTTAGAGTTTTATTGCTTCATTATTTTTATCAATGAGTATTTATTTAAATATTTTTGAAAAGATTTTTCCTAAATTTGGAAAAGGAAAATTTAGAAGGATTGATCAATTTCAAAGACTACATATTGATCCCTTGAGGCTACATTTTCGCCAAATTAGCTGAAACACCCATATTTGATGGGATCTAATAATTTTATTAATCTACTTTTAAATATGTAGAAATTCAATATTTTTTGAGGATTACCTATTACGATATGTATGACGAAACCGCAGAGTTTATACATATATTAAAATACTTGAAAAATAAGCTACAGAGTCTTTTGATTTGTGTATTATTAAAGTAATTCAATTAAACAGGATTTACCAGTTCTTTTGATAAAGTTAAATTTAAGTATGGGAAATAAAAAATTAAAGTAGAGAAATAGAGGATTCAATATGTGATATGAAGTACCGGGACTTCTATTTATATTAAGGAAGAAAATAGTTCGATTTTTGAATGGCCTATATATAAACCACAAGATAATAAATCAATAAGAGAATGATACTAAATCATATTCCAAAACTCAAAACAGACAATAATTTTTTTTATAATTTGTATTGACCTAAAAAGTGTTGATATACTTATTATTTTAATATAAAAAAAACTTTATATCAAACGAATCAGGAAAATGTTAGAAATGTTAGACAAGTGTCACGCCTCTGACCAAAAGTAAGTTTGAATGACCATTTCTTGCGAAAGTCTAGACATGTTCAAAGAAAATGAAAAATATTTTTGTAATGTTTTATAATATTGATACATTATATCATGGAGACCAAAAGGATCAAGTAATGGACCAAATTTGAGGAGTCAAAAGTCTAAAGACGGCCAAGACGATTCCATTTATTGGAAAAGTGATAAGTTTTGGGATTGCCGAAGAATATTTTTTTATTGATTACTTGGAATACAAAATTAATAAATGAATATTGTGTTTCGACAATTGCGATAGCGAAATTGCATGATTCCATTGCCCCATATTGATCAGACGTAGCTCCTTCCGATTTCTTCCTGTTTCTAAATTACTGGAAATGGATAGCTGGAAAGAAATTCCTGTTGAATACTAAAATGATCAAGGATATAAATGTATACTTCGGCGGTTTCAGTAACTTTAATTTTTTCAATTGGTTGAAAGGCGCTGGACTGAATGTTTAAACCTAAAAGGAGGTTATGTAGAAAAATGAAGATAATTTTTCTCAAAAGTATTTTTTCAGTCTAGTTACCGAAATTTTCTCATCTATGCTCGTATTTCGATGTATTTTCCTGTATAGTTGTGGATATATTTAAACACTGGCTCTAACAAGTCATGTTAATAACCCCATATTGGAAATATTTAAAGAATTAAGCAATTAAGTTCTGCCGTTGGTTGACTGCTCGCTCTATTATTAAATCATACGAAACTTAAATGTCATAGTTATTTTACAATTAAAATAGCTTTTCTTTGCTTTTAAAAATATTTCTAACAATAACATTTCTGAAAATGGTTGTAAGATATTATTTTAGAAGCGTAAATTACCATTTATAAACTTCCACATGGTAAACATGCAATAGTTATGCAATTTGGCGTTAATTTCATACACAAAGTGCTTCAACATTCGTTAATAACTTCATCTACTATAAGAGCCCTCTTCTTTGTACTTCGTGTACAATTTATTACTCTTGTCTAAAATCTACTTAATGCATTCGAAAATTCACACTTCATTGAACGCTGTATTTCGCACCTCATTAAAACGAGACCACACATTTCGGTTGTTCAGCCACTTTATATCGAAGGCCGAAGACTATGTCGAAACAATGCAAAATTGAAAATATGCCTTAGTTTTAAGTTATCGCCTTGCACAATGCACATTGTTTTGATTTTCGTGATAAGTTGGCGACTGAAGAACCGGACAAGGACTGTAAATCGAAATCTCAGCCTCATGCATTGAAATAAATTGTCTACCAGACTTATCGAGAAGATACGATGAAAATATAACACTATCTTATTCAAAAATTTTAAATATTTTCTGTGTTGCTAGAAAGCTTTAGTACAACTTATTAACAGACTTGTAGGTAGAGCTAAAGATAAAAATTAGGAATTTATTAGAAATAATGTAACTAAATTGGTGTTTAAACTGTTCAAAAATAAATAAATTTAATAAGTAAATAAAGAACATTAGAACAATAATTAACTTGTCAATTAAGCCACCGTTGACGCAATAAGACTTGATTCATTACAAAGTAACACCTTTTAGAGGGAATAAATGTTTAAGTATAAAGCCAAACGATTTTACAAAGTTAGCAATTACGCCTGAGTCGTGTACCAAACATTCAGATATCTCACTTTCTCCTACCAGAACTAAGAATCATTGGCGCATTTTGGAAAAGAAAAGATTAAAGAATTTGTTAGAAGACAGAAACTATATCATCTAGTGGACTTTCTCAGTATTATTTAAATATAACAAATATTCAATATTCACAACTTAAAGAAGGTATATTTCGTTATGCAAAAACTGTAATATCCTATATTGAGTTTAAATTTTTGATTTTAATTATATGTATTATAAAATAGGAATTCAAAAATAAATAATAATTATGAAACGAGTTAAGTAATCATTTTTACAAGGATAGATCGTAAAGATAATTTATTGACCATTCAATCATTATCTTAATGAAAATAGGATGAGAAATTGAAGGAGTGAAAAAGAAGAATTAGCATAACCTAAACTAGAACTTCTAGTAGCAAAGTAGCAAAAGAGCACATACGTTTTGTAAATTGTTCCAAAGGAACTTTTTATTATTTGTAAGGTGTACGATACTTAAACATGTTTTAGGGTTAAAATCGTGTCCACAATATATTAAATGGCTTGCGAATTGAGCGGGTTTTTAAATTTCTAAAAGTTTCACTAATGTATATATATATATATAGCAATTACAATATAATTTATAAATTCCAGATTCTAATGGATCCATTAGATCTTTTATGATAAATGAAATTTATAGATTGTGAGATTAAATTTAAAAAATTATAGTTTACTCCAATTTAGTAAATATGTGTTATTTATAATAAAATGGATACTTTGAAATTAAAGTGATATAGCGAAACGAAGGTAGAAGAACAAAATTTTATTAATGTTTTTAAAGCAGTTGCTTGCAGTGTTATAAAGATGGAGTAATAAACTATATATATATATATATATATATATATATATAAAGTAAGAATCTTCTCTGACCCAAAAGGCGAAGATGACTCTCAAAGTCTTTTCTTAAGTTAAAAAACAAACATAAGTCACATAATATTGAAGCGATTTTACTTTTATTAAAAGCTAACTATTGAGTTCAATTCAATTCAGTCAATCAGTGCTAAGGGGAACCAGGTGATCATAATAAAATTTTGTCCAATTTAATACTGTATGTATATAAATGTAAAGATAACTATCTAAATGTTCATGTTGGTGGGCGTTTTCTATTGCAGTAAATCTGCAAATTCTAGAACACTACCATGTAGAGTTTGGGAGTTTGGGTCTTTTTATACATTGGACTAAATATTTCAAATTATTTATATATTCTATTTATATTTTATAGGACGCCTATGCCACTAAATGGTTAAAATGTGTAACCATGTTGTTTATGCTGGTTGCAAGTAAATTGAACAGTGCTGTTGTTTTATGCAAAATTGATCGCATTATTTCTGAGTCATGATCGTAGATGTTGGGCAAACTGCATTAATGATTACTTAAACAAAGAAATATGGAATTTAAACAAGCTTGACTGAGGTTTAAATGTGTGAACATTGTGTAACTCCTTGTAGCAGTAGCTGAAAAAATTGGCTTTATTGTTGGTCGCTTGCGTGATGTTTGTGATTAAGAAATCAAATCGTTTGTTAAGACTATTTGTATCTTAATTATCTTTCGATATATTTATGATTACTTAAATTTTCTCTAGAACCAATTAAAATCATATTATGCCTAATAGTCACTGCGTTTCTAAGACTAAAAAAACGGTATATTCTTATAACTGTATCACAATTTGAAAATCTAGCAAAAAAATTAATTCTTATGAATCAATATAGCTTTTAGGTGTAAGACATTGTATAAATACATAAATATAAATGTAAAAGGTACTTATTTTAAATTTACACAGATTTTCAAAGCTTTTAAATATTCTTATATGACAATTGTTTCGCTTTCCGACATCATTAGATATGACATAAGAAATGACAGATATATCATATACAGTATGATTTTATATTATCAATGTTCTAACCAATAATAATCATTTTTCAAAAAATTTAGTTAATACTATACATATTTAGTCTAAATGCTAATCTAAAATAATCAATCTTCCCAGATCAAATTGTAATGCTGTCTATATTGGTCAAATTTATAAATTAAATCAACCAGGTAAGTCACATTAGGCAAAACACCTCATTGATACTTAACAAGACAATTGAAACAATAGTGGAAATTCTTCATAGAAGTGACAAGAAACAAGAACTTAATTTTTTGGAGAATTTGAAATAAAGATTTATGATATCCTCAATATAAGTACTAAATGAAAAATTAAATCTGGGAAATTCAATTATTTTTTATCACCTTTTAGACTAAATATATACTATTGACCAATTTTTTGAGAAAATGCATATTATTAGATAAAACATTTATAATATATATAATATATTTAATATATATATATATATATGTATATATATATGTATATATATATATATATATATGTCATGACTGCCATTTCTTGTAACTCATCTAATGATCCGAAAAGGCGCAATAATTGTCATATAAGCATATTTAAAAGCTTTGAAAAACTGTGGAAATGTAAGAGAAGTAAAATTAATAGATATATAAATATATTCTGCACAACAAGGATGGAAACAATCATTAATACATAAATAAATGAGCTTATTAGATCAAATTTACAAGTTTTGTTTTACATTTAAAAATGTAAAAATAAATAGAATAAATATATATCGCACCGGTCTAGATAAATAAACTGTTTTGAAACACAATAACAGAATTAGAATTAAATAAAAGATTAGAGGACGGACTTGAAAGTTTATATTAGTCCAATTTACCGTGAAATTTAAAATTATGGGTTGGTCTTTTGTATAGCGGATCTTTTAACAATATTCACAGTAGGTAATTGAACAATTGTAGAAAAGTCAGACGTCATCGATAATTTAATATTAGTCCAGTCATGTATTGATAACAAAATTTGCAAGAGTTATTATGAAAGCCTATTATTTATTAAGTATTTTATCATTTTTCTTTCTAATAATTTTATTTGAATCACTGTGTTTTAAAATGTACTTTACATATTATATCTAATAAATTTTTGATCATATTGGATACAATCATAATGCTTCATTTGAGGCAATTCCATATTTAGACTGATATATTGTATTCAAACATCAATAATCTAAATTTCTTCAGCAATATGATGGACTAAGTCGGTATAAACGAAAAGATTATTCATAATTGAAGAAGAAGTGCCATATGGTTGAAAAAAAAGTATTGTTCTCTGTTCTCCTTAATAGGCAATGTTAACAAATATTGCTAAATATGAAATAATATTTAGAAAGTTTTGTTAAAGATAGTTTATGTAATAACATTAAATATATTCCTTTCTCTGGCCAATAATGCTGTTCGTTTTTTAACAATTTTGAAAAAAATTGCATTAATTTTTATTGTACATTCCGCATGCTGACAATGAGTTTACTAAAACAATAATGCATCAACGATAATAATTAAAACAGAAGGAAACATATACGTTTGTAATGGAAATATGGTTTTAATAGTTATTAAACTAGTTTTGGTTAATTCCAGAGCAAATTAAATACGGCACGTATTTACAGCAAACATGGGCTCAATTTTGTGAGTGTGTCAACTGAAATAATATGCAAAACAATCTGGGTTATTGGTTTTGTATTTGTGTTTGTGTACCGAATTTCTTTTTCAGTTATTGTGCCAATAAAATTTCCAAAATTATATTTATTAACGTATTTCATCTGCATAATTCTCTAACGACTATAACTGAATTTCCTATTTATTGGACTTTTCAAATTCAAAATCAAATCATAAAAAAATATAAACTAATGAAAAAGAGGTAGGTACAACAGGGAGTACATGATGATAAACATATAGGAAGAGACAGGTGAAAAATTTAGGATATTAGAAACTAACTAAATAGTATAATCGTTTCTTTTTCATTTATTTTTTTTCCTATTTGTTATTTTTTCATGCAATGAGATTTGCATTCATGTTTATTTTTGTACCAGAGTAAGAAAGTTCCTATTTTAGATTTTATGTTGATTCTTTGTAACTATAAAGTTTTTTGAATTACTGTTAAGTATAAAATTAAAAAAATGTTTAGGTCGTAATAAATATTAAATATTTTATTATCTTCTAGCCTACTGATAAATTAATGCTACAGCTATCTATATAATTACAATAAAATGTTTATTTATATCCATATTGGTACTATATATTTCACCTATATATGGTAGCAATAACATGTGTTAATGCAGTCGGCGTTATCGTCTACTATTTCTTTGCTTAAGCTTGTTTGGAAATGTGCTATTATTTAACTATTGTTAAATATAATAAATATGTCAATACTGAAATTATGATAAATTGTCTGGCATATGTAATGTTGGTCATAAATCATTATAGACGGAATATGAAGGTTAAGAATTATTCTCTTTTAATTTAGTGATAAATAATAATTCATGTAAATAAAATTGATTTTGTATTTAGTTTAGAAGAAATAAACAATGTTATCTATTACTGCTTAAGGTTGTTTGCTTTTTAACTGATTGACTCTCATTTGCATGTGAATTCTAAAGAATGAAGTATAGTTTACTAAAGGAAGTGACAAACAAGTGCAGATTATAATGATTTTTGGGAGATAACTGATCAGTACAAAGAATAACCTTGTCTTTTTTTTTGTTATTATCATTCGATCTGACCTATAAACAAAATTACATTAGCTATTGTGATTGTTTTTTTAAATTAGCGTTCGTTTTCTCCATGCTTTATTTGTATTCATAAATTATTTATTTTGGGCTGATAAAAAGTACTAAGTTTATAAAATTTTAGGAGAATTGTTTCATCAAAACTAAAAAAAAAACGAATAAAAAAATTAAATAATAACATACTGTCAAAAGTACCCAAAATGTATCCAATAAAACAAAAGTTTAAATCTTGAAAAGCAAAAAAAAGGATACATAAAGAACAGCTTTAGGAATTAAAAAGTAGATGAGCCTGTGATTGAGTACTGTTTTTAGATCTCTATTATTTCCTTATTTTTAGTAGTTACAGAAAAGTTTAAAAGTTAGAAAATCGTATTATGGAAGACGGAAATATTTAATATAATTTTACGATAGGTTCATTTCTAATTCAGTCCTTTACAAAGTTTAGTATAATTTAATAATAGCTAATATATAAAAAGAAAATGAAAATAGAGATACGATAAACACCTAAAGATGTTAAAATGTTTTTTTTTTATAAAATAGTAGGGATAATGTACACCTCAATTTTTTTTCTATAATGACCTAATGACTGACAAATATATTTAATATTTGAAAAAACATTAAATATGAATTAGGTTTTTGTGACAAGATCAAATGTTGTTTTGTATTTCCGGCTTAAGCGGAAGTAAGATCAACTTTTTTTTTTAAATGAGAATTTTTTATCACATCCACTTATCTATGTTATGTAAAAATGAACCATTTGAAATTTAGGTAAAAAGTACCATTGTTTAAAAAAAACATAAAAAGTTCATTTTAAATGTTAAGCTAAAACAATTGCAAATTTTTTCTTTTATCTTTAACACTTTTTAAAAGAGTTTGATATTTTGATGACGCAAATCAAACTGCAAAAAATCCGATACGTGCAACAATTTGACGCTTTCATGTAAATTACAAAAATGGCCAATTTGGAAATTAATGGCGTACAGTAAATTACATTTTCTATGCTATGAAAAATAATCAAATTTATGTTATGTAATATGATTATCTATACCTAGTATTGCTACTTTAAATAATGGATGTCTATCTTAAAAATTATAAAAAACTGCTTCGAGGATTGTTGTTATAACTTCGGGACAGACGCAATCAAAAACAATTTAAAATCAAAAAGTGGCTTTGCTGCTTTTCAAAATATTCCTCTTAAAAATTTCATAGTATTTTTTCATACTGAAGATGGCCCTCTCATCAAGACATTTTTAAACGATTTTACTGCATCTTCTGGCCTTTAAACCGTTGATCACGTAATTGGTTTTGATTTTTGGAGAGTTGTTTTCTCTTGATTTCTGTCGTTCGAAAAAAACTTCTGTTCAACAAATGGTTGTCTACTAGTCAGCATTCACTATTCTACAATTTTCTAAAGGGATAGTAGTGACATGCTCAGTTTTCCACACAAAACAATTATTTGCTTCGAAACTGGAACCTGTTTTTGCAAAATTTTTATAATCTGTTTCATTTCAATGCGTAAACAGATGTTCCTATTTTCACATGATGATCTACCGTTATCATTTCTTTTACAGCATTAATGTTTTCTACAGTTTTTGAAGAATTCGTCACTAAGACTGCTCCGACTAAATTTAAGTTTTTGATATCACCGAGAAACAGTTGTTCTTGATGGTGGCCCAAAGCATTTTTTAGATTATCCCGACACCCTTTTTCACTTTCCTGAAAATAAAACAAAATTGTTGCCGAAAATACTGGCGACTTAAATCCATAATTTATTTTCGATTCATTATTTTAAAATTAAATTGTGCTCGAACGACTTACTTTATTAAATTTCTTTTGCTTTTGCTTATCACAACAAACGTCAAATTTTATAAATGCTCATGCGTAAAACATAGGTTAAATACAGTAAAGCCATATCTCGAAAATAAACCATCAGCCATTATAAGAGTAAATTGGATAAAAAAGTTAACAGAAATAATAGCATTTACGGGAATATTGCATAAAGAAGAATCTATTTTTTTAAAAAGAAGTAAAAATGTTACAAATCATTGATTATTAAAGTATTTATTCAAGGATGTACAAGGCAGGGTAAAAAATACTAAAATATTTATTATGAAACACCAGTTTAATTTTTCCCACACGAGCAACTTGAATTGTAGTGGAAATCAAATAAAAATTAACTTTTTATCAAAACTTTATCTGATGTTCTCGATTTCTCACAATATCTCAGATGAAGCAATTGCCGATAAAACAGGTTGCAGTCACGATGTCGACAGTGGGAGAACCAGCCGTTATGAGCCATTGTTCCATTTGGAAAGTAAATCAAAACGCATCTCAAAATCGTTTCGGTAATGTCAAGCAGTTTTATTAAATGAAAACTTGCATAATTCCAATACCGACATTTAGAGTTTATTGAGAAACAATTGCGCCTACCATAGAAAGCGAAAATTTGGCTATGAATAGTAAGTAAGGTAACCTTTGGCAAAATTGAAATATTTCAATAGAATGAAATAATAAATCATTTAGTTTATTGTAATAATAAAAGTTCACAAATTCTTTTACAAAATACAAAAAGGAAATATTAAAATATAATATCAAACAGATTGTAGGTAAGTTCATTTCAAGATATTTCGTTGACTTACCATCTGCTAGAAGAATACTATCAGTTAATCTTTTAAATTCTTAATTTTAAAGTAAAGAACAACAGGGTCGTACTTGAATGTCTGCCAGGAATTTAGTGACCAGTGATGCTCAAGTGCTTCGAGCAATACAATTATTAGGGGTTTAAATACCATCCTGTACTAATTTGCTTGGATTAACGACCACCTACCAAGGGATTTACTATTAGTTCTCTGAATGCAAGTGGCAGGTCAACGAAATATCTTGAAATTAACTTTATAGGTATCTACATCTGATAAAAAGTGATAATTAGTTTTTTTGCCATTAATAATAATTTAAATACTAATAAGTCAGTAGAAAATAATAAATCTGTAAAGAAAAGTTGCAAATTTCAAGTTAACAGTATAAATACTTTGAACCTAAACAATGAAATGAAAAATTTCAATCAGGTAACGTATATTGGTCGGTTTTTGAAAAATAGTCTATTATGATATAGTGTTGGATGATTTTATTTTCTTCTAGGGTTTAACTAAAGGACTTGATGGTTATCGAAACCGCTATCTATAATCAATTGACGAACCTGATTTCTTGTAATAAAGCTATAAATAATTACCGCTGACAAATCATTAATAGAGTGGGTGTGGTCGCGCAATATTTCGAAAATAATTAAATAAATCTAATCTCGGGCTTGAGATACTCAAGATAATTCCAAACTAATTGGAACACTACGTTAAAATGAATGAAATTTGCATTCACAAGTAGATATAAGATAAAATAGGAGTTATAATTGCGATGAAAAGATAAATATACTTACTAAAATTTCCAAAGTGGGCAAAATAGAATAGAATAGAACTCTTTACTAGTAAATATCAAGTAAATCATTAAATATTAATATTATATTACTTTAGTTGTATAAAGAAAATGTGGAAATTCGTCACGTTTTCTATAGGAGATTTCGACAAATGTTTAACAAACAACCACCCACTGATATTGCAATAAAAAAGAAAAACCGTGCTTAACTAAAATAATTTATTAAAGTTATTCAAGTTCAATAGATTCCAGAATTAGATGCTGTAAACTCAATAAGGAAAATTGTTAGCACTATTATGGTCTACGAATATGTATACTTCATAGAAATTCAAGGAAACTAAAATGAAAAGATTTGATTTGATTCAAGAACTAAAATATAAAGTATTGCTTTGAGATACACTTGCTCTATTATATAACAAAACATTAATATATACTTCTAATACAATTTAGATTAGTTTCGGTTAGATCAGTTTTAATTTCAAGAAAAGAAGTCAGGATAAGAAAGGGTGCCATCAAATATTCTTCAAAAGTGTTATTTAAAGGAATCATACAAATATATGTAAGTTTATCTCAAAATGTTTAATAAACCACAGGCAAACAAGTAACCAGTCGTGAATTGTATTCAGGTAAAAATTAGCTGAATCCTTAAATGCAAAATTTTTATCATGAGTTACCAGCTGAGAAGTCCCCAGTTACCTTTATTACCTTTATTTAAAATAGCATAGTTACCCAAACCCTAAAACCCACTACAAACCTTTCCGGATCAAACGGAATTTGGATCAACATTCAACGTAGTGGGGATACACGGGATTAAAACTAATTAAACCACATCTTCACATCCATAAAACTTTTTGAGTAGAAACTGATTTGAATCCCGGGTACACTGCAAAACCAACCTTTTAACTTTACTCTGTATAACTAATGAAGATGAATTTTTTTATTGCTTCTTAATTTATTTTTACAGTCATTTGAACCTAAAAAAATACTGTAATTATATTTAGACACTCTACGTCCTAATTTTAAATAAAAAATAATCAATCCACTATGAAATTTCTAAAATAGACAATACATTATCGGTGTTAAAAAATGTATCGAATATAAATTATAGTGGAGATTACACTTTGGTTCACAATAATAAAACATTACATGCTGATTGAAACTGACTAAAACAATATAAGTTTCCATGTGGACTATAGATTATATTATGCTACTTGAAATATTTTAATGGGAAAGCCTGAAATGTAAATTGGAAATAATTATTCATTTTTAATAATTAATCAATATCACTAATGAAAATTATTTAATATATTAAAGTAGACTAAAGTGTGTACAGAATGAGACTCTGTATTACTGGTTTTTTTCGAGAGCTTAACGCAATTAAAATAGTAATAATTATCATAAAATGATTAAGAGTGGACCAGTAGAACGTTTACCTTTTTCCACAATACAATACAATGATTTATATCTGGAATATCATCTCGTGGTTACCTACAAACTTCAAAATACTTTTTGTCTCAGTAGATGATATTTTTCATGAACCTACGAAATCTCAAAATACAGACCGCTAAACTTTCAAACGTCGTTATCTCACTATTCTGTTTTTTAAAAACTTATTATTGCACTTCTTAGGCATCGACATTTTTAATTAAAAAAAAATTAGGTTAACCAAATTTATTTAAAATATCCAGAATTAGTTTTGCTATAGGAATTACCCACAACATTTTTCAAACTTAATTAAATGAATCTCGAACTTCTTAAACTCCAATTGTCGTCATAGTTATTATGTGGCAAATTGTTTGTAAAAACTAAGTAAACTTTTATGTTTTAAGAAAAAAAACTGTACTATACGGTACTCCTTTCAGGTTTGACACCATTAATATTACTGTAAGGAATTTTTTGCTCTCAAGAATGTGAAAACGTTTAAAAATAGTTGTAAAATAATTTAAAAAATACGTTAATGAGAAGCGTGCCCTTTCTGTAACAACAATACTTTCAACTTAATATGTGGGTAATATTTTTCCACTGACATTATTCATTAACTTGATTTATTTTCTTTAAATTAATAGTTAGAAAAAAGCGAATTCTCGTGATATATTTAACCTTTTGCTATTACTAATTAAGGACTTATTGAGCAGTTTGTACAATAGCATTAAAAACATGTAATAAAGCGGTTTAATATCCACGCAATAATGAATAATTAGTTGATATAACAGCAGATATTATCAATTGGCCTTTACATGTTCATTAGCGACTATTTTTAGTTATAATTTAATGAAGTTAAACATAGCCGCAACTATATAAAGCATTTTTAATTTTGTATTTATTTTATTTACGTCGGTTCATTCTGGTTATTAAGTGTGTCGGTGGACTATTTTCATTTCGTTCTTTAATTTGAAACGTAAGCTATCGCATGCGAAAAATGACCAATTTTCGTGCTCAATTTTCATTATTTAATTCTTCAAATCTGAGAAAACAATGTTCAGTGACACGCGTACACTTCTTAGCTTTGGAAATTCACCAAAAACATCTTTTTATGACTTGTATTTTTTCAAAAAATTGCGAAACAGTGAGGTTGCGTCAAAATTTCTGAAATTAGTGATTTTAAAATTGCCGGGCATTAATTAGCATATTCCCGTCTTCTTTTAGTTCAAGCTTTTGCCTTTAGCTCCTATAAAAAATCTGCATAATTGTTTTAATAATCTAAACATTTGCACAATTTGGCTATCACTTTAAATATCAAAAGGATTTAAGTTTTCGAAACGGTTACCTCTCTGTGCCAGTTCTTAAGCTGTATCTTGTAAACCATCCATTATCAAATACCAAAATAATAAATATTGAAATAAAGTATCGCACGAAAGTCACTTACATTTACTAAGACCCACTCGTATTATATTGAGATATTATTTTCTGCGAATACTCAAGAATACACATTTCAATATTTTAATAATTTTAATAAACTACAGAATATGAATTACATTTACGAAGGGTATTTAAAAGTTTTAAAAATAAAACTACTATATTTTTTTGTAATTTTCAACTTAGTTTCATCTAATGAATTTAAAAATAAAAAGTAAACATTTTACCTTTTGTTTCTATCAGTAAAATTCCCAATCGAAAAGGGCACTTCACAATTAAAGGGAACTAAAATCGCATTAGAAAAGGAAAAAAATAAAATGCGTTTTATTTTTTAAACTAATAAACCACAAAATTTAATTTCGACGTCTTGCCCCGACAAAAACATTTCGATCAATTGATTTATTTGCATATATTAATTATTTAGCCACGATCGATATTAATCACCATCCCTTATGTAAGAACGACTAACACATTCTTGTAAACATAAACAAAAGGTATTTTTTATACAGGGTGGAGTATCGTAAAAAACATAGTAAACATGATTTTGTTTGGTATTCTAAACGTATATTTAATAATAAATTGAAAACTATTTATAAAAATAACAATCAATTTTAATATTTGAAACTTACGAGAATATTCATTGAAAATATTAGAGAAATAAAAGTTTAAATCATTCTTTATGTTACACAATATATATTTGCGACAAAACATTTCTTTTTAAAAAAATTGTAATGAAACTTTTTTTAGTAATTTATAATGCTTTACTAACTAAAAGTACTACTTCTGGAAGAAATAAAAGAAAATGGAAGATATTGTTGTGTTTAGGTTCAGTTAAGAAAAATAATATTCTTCATCGTCAAAGTTTCGGCACCTTTATCTGCTCATTATCAGGGGTTCTACAAGGAATACAAACTATGAACAAAATCGTCAACTTATTACAATTACAAGCAAAGACAACAATAAAAATCTAAAATCAATATTTCCTTTTTTTTTAAATTTAGAAAGAGCTGATTGAAAATGATCAAAAAATCTTCTAAATCATTCTCTAAAAATGTAGGTAATTACCGAACTAGAATTATTTTTCTATTTTTTATTTAAACTATAGAATATGAATTACATTTACGAAGGGCATTTAAAAGTTTTAAAAATAAAACTACTATATTTTTTTGTAATTTTCAACTTAGTTTCATTTAATGAATTTAAAAATAAAAAGTAAACATTTTACCTTTTGTTTCTATCAGTAAAATTCCCAATCGAAAAGGGCACTTCACAATTAAAGGGAACTAAAATCGCATTAGAAAACGAAAAAAATAAAATGCGTTTTATTTTTTAAACTAATAAACCACAAAATTTAATTTCGACGTCTTGCCCCGACAAACTATTGGTTTACTCTAATTGTTTATTTCATTGGGTTAAGGCGTTTTCTTTATATTATAAATATAATCCACGCACCATCATTCTATTATTTTATTATTTCCTCTTAACTAATCTTTTTTCTCTTCGATCATCTTCTTTGTGAGCCTACGCTCATCATAGACGTTCTATAGATATGGAACTATAAAACCACATCGATAATTTCAAGTTCATATTTTAAATAAATGTTTAGACGGCCTTTCGAGGTTTGGTCAAATTAGATAATTCGTAAACGATACTGGTAGCGACATCTAAGCAAATAACACATTCAAGGCCGTTCGGATCACACTTTTAACCCTAAAGACCGTTGCTGATGATCGCGCTGCCCCAAGCAAAAATCTATTAACATCTATTGACTCCGGCTTAATAACTCCTCCCAAAAGAATGGAACATCCTCTGGAATATATTAATATGTTATAGTTATTGAGTACATTCGGGTTATCCATTGCAATAATAACCACAATCAAGTACCAAGTCATCGATGTGAATCTTAGAATGATATCAAAATGAACACAAATAAAAATTATCTACTGGGATAAACTTCTTTTCATTTAGATAGAAATATTTATTGTGTTCATCAATAAAATTGAGTTTAATTGTCAGTAATGAAATATTAAGAAATTAATGCTAATAAATAGTCTTTATTTTTAATTAATATATATTAGCGTGAGATGTAGTTTGTTCTAATTTAAACATTCAGGTCAATATTAATTGAAATCTGGAGGAAAACAATTCGAAGATCAACTTGCTATCCTCACAAATTCCTATAAGAGTGGTAATTACATAAAATTCAAAATAAATCATACTAAATAAAATTAAATTGTGCGTTTTATTACCCAATGTATTTATTTTAAAAAGAAACGTAAAACAAAAATCTGAAACATTTCAGCGACTTTTTTTTGTGTACGGATTTTGCAACAGTCGCCAGTGCCGTTCTCTTGTCAGTAAATATCAAAGTGTGTCTGTTTTGTTGCTTTGATAGTTTGTAAAAAGTTGTATTTTTCTTTTGTTCCCTGTTTCTGTTTTGTCTGGACGCGGAATCAGAACTAAAAGCTAAAGCCAGAGGCATTCATATATTTAGCGAAACCTAGTTAGAGAAAGATATTTAAAAATAGTTTTGAAATACTTAAGTAGAATAATCTTTTATATTTTTTATGGATAATTTGCACAAAGTAAGGGATCAAACAATTAATCTAAATTTATATTTTTCTTGCACATGTTAATAAATGCGTTCTGTTTTTTATGGTAGCACCTATTTATAAACTTTCTTATTTTTGTCTTTTAAGAGAAAAAGTCGTACATTATAAAAGGTTTTGCTTATTATGAAGGATATATTCAAAGTCTCATAACTTTTAAAAGATAGACAGGTTGGCTGAAAATGAAGACAGTCTTAAAATAATTAAATAATATAATACCTACTATTTTAATATTAGGGAATACTTATTTATCCATTTAAGATGTCGAATAAATATATTAAAAAAACTTAAGGGAATTGAATTAAGAGCAGTCATGTAACAATTTCAAAATAAAAATTGTTACGTCTATAGAGTTGCACATATTCATGAAATTCCACGAAAATCTTCAGAAGAAAGATTTAAAAAATGACAATATAGAAGTACCTATGTGCCCATCAGTTACTTTCAGAGCTTAGAATAAAGCAAAACTAGCTAACGAGAATTTACAGAACTACACAATTGTAGAAAAAGCTGGATATGATGGGGTAAAGGTATATCGCATGCCAGATATCAAGCCATGAAAATATTTTAACAGAAAGTGATTTGGTGAATAAAGTTAGTTGTATTTTTAATATGGATAGGGCTAACCAGGACATGTTTTGGCAGAGAGAGATTCAAAGACTACCTCGATGGCAACTTCTTCAGAAAAAGGTAAGACAATTACGGTCAAAGTATGTTAAAATGCCGAAGACATGTATTTTCCACCAGCTTGTATGATGAAGGACCAAAATAAAAAGGCTGAATTTGAAAATTGATACCACCTGGGTTGGGAGTCTGCATGTCGGAAAAATCAGAATACATTACTTTTACATTTTTGGAATGGCTAAACATTTTGTTCCCAGAAAACCTGAAGGAAAAGTTTTGCTTTCATTCGATGGCCATGCAACACATTGTAACTCTGTAGAATATTAGAATATGCATAATATAATAATACAATTTTAGTATCAAGCTATACTTTTTCAGCCCTTTGATTGAACTGTCTTTAGGTCTCTAAAACATCATTAATATGAATTTTACATATTGTGGATAAAGCAACATTTAGGTCAACATATAATTCGGTTGCAATTTGATTCTCTTTTAAATTAAACATTGGTAAAAGCGGCTACACCGAAAATGTAATATCTGATTTAAGGGAAACCATTGTTATGCCTTCCAACCTAAACGCCATTCCAGATTACGTGTTTTTACGAAGAACTGACATTGACCAAGATATTCCAATAAATATCATAACAAACGTTGTTATTAATGAAAATGTTCCCAATATTATTAATTCTTCTTTTGGAGCATCTAATGAAATAGTACCAACCGCATCGAGTTGAATATTAAATTAAGTCCAAATACATCGAATTTAAAAAAAATATATTTTGAAAGACACATGTACTATCAGCCATTTCAGAAGACATAACTGCAAAAATATTACAAAATATTTCACCAATTCCCAGAAAGACATAAGAATTAAAAACGTGTTAAACAGATGTAGACAATATTAATAGGAGTAGAACATATTTTTAAAAGGAAAGAAAAGGAAATGAAGAAAGAAGCTTAAGATCTAAACTATAAGAAAAATAAAAAATAGTCCAAGTAGCAGTAATCGTATTTAAAACTATATAAGATGTGGAGAATATTACTGTGAAACAGCATTATCTGTAGAGTAGATATTATACAAAATTTGTAAAAAATCGTTTAGTGAAATCTGCACAGAATTCAAAGGTATGTGCAGTAATTTTAAATATATTAAGATAAGATGGTCAGTACAATATTGTATAGAGAATGTGACTACTACTGATATTTAATTTTGTAATTTTTCAATATAGTTTAATGTTCAAACAATATTAAAGCCTATACCTAAATATATGAATTTAAAATACACAAGAACAAACCATGTCGAAAAAAATATAGTTTTAGCTGTTTCTAATGCAAAAAATCTGTTTATGTTTGTTGTCAATTATTTTCACTAGTATGAAGTGCTGTTGACTTTTGACTCTCGAAGAATACAGTCGATTGCTGCTAACTAATTAGTTTATCAGTGTTCAGTAAAAACAATTCAGTTAAATTGATAAAAATTCCGGTCTTAATAATGATTATTTCTAAACTACAATCGGTAAAATATAAAATATAAATATAAGATTAGTGATAGTTAGAAATGTCGTATCCTCCGATGGTTGTTTATCAAACACAACAACCAACAACATCAGACCCAGTGGCGTATCCAGTACAGTTTCAAAATTCAAATGAACAGATTCAGCAATACCAAGGTAATCCTACAATATCTAATAACTTGACATCAATGTACCACCAACAACCACAATACACCACCCACCTCCCTTCACAGCCCACATTACAAAGCCAAAAACAAAATGAAGAATGGACCGTCGTTGAAAATACAAAAAAAAGAAGCAGATCAAGCCCAGAAAAGAGAACAGTCAAACAAACGAGAATTAACGATTATTGGTTGAACGCACCTACAACATCGAATCGCTTTGATGGACTAGAAAATGAAGATACAATGAAAGTTGACAATGAAGAAGTTAAAGAAGATAAAACTCCTAAACCCCCTCCTATTTTTGTACAAGGTGTCAAAAATATTTCCCCTTTAACAGGACTGTTAACTACTGTAGCCAAAGATAATTACGAGATAAAAGTTTTAAATTCTGATCAAGTAAAAATACAACCAAAAACAAAAGAAGCTTACTCAATTATAGTGAAAGCACTTGAAGAAAAGAAAACTGAATTTCATACGTACCAAGCTAAAGAAAACAGAGCTTTCAGAGTGGTATTAAAAAATATGCACTATTCTGTTGAACAACAAGAGTTAAAAGCTGAAATAGAAAGTCTTGGACACACAGTTGAAAATATATACAATATCAAACACTTTAAAACTAAGAGCCCATTGCCTATGTTCTACATAGATATTAAACCAGCAGAAAACAACAAGCAAATATATGACATAGAATATTTAATGAATTATAAAATAAAAGTGGAACCCCCAAAGCAAAAAAGGGAGATCCCACAATGTGCCAGGTGCCAACGATACGGGCACACTAAAAAATTCTGTCAACTCAAATCACGTTGTGTAAAATGCACCTGTGACCACCCAACCATACAGTGTCACAGAAAAGAAAGATCATCTAACGTACAGTGTATACTCTGCGAAGGGAATCATCCGGCAAATTATAAAGGTTGCACAGTCTACAAAGAATTACTTAAGAAGAAATATCCTCCGTTAAGACCAAAACAGAATATTCCTAGAGGACATGGATCAGGAAGTATAAGACCAAACACCAGCTACGCACAAGTCGCAAATAACCAACAAGACATTAATTCACCAAATAATATAGTAAATCAGCCACCAAATGAATTATCCGAACTTAAAAATATGATCAAAGGATTAGTAGAACAAATGGGCACAATGTTAAACCTACTTACAACAGTAATAACAAAACTTACTAATTAAATGGCTAAATTTTTAAGCATTGGGATATGGAATGCAAATAGGCTAACACAACATGCCGACGAAATGAAGACATTTCTTGTAAATCAACATATAGATATAATGCTAATATCAGAAACACATTTTACCAATAGAAGTTACTTCAGATTACCCAATTACACAGTCTACAATACCCTACACCCTGACGGTACCGCCCATGGAGGAACAGCGATAATCATTAAGAATACTATTAAACATCAAGAGCTGGCTAAACATAATAAAGAATATATACAAGCCACTACTGTTGAAATTGAAGACTGGTATGGACCACTAACAGTAAGTGCAGTATATTGTCCCCCGAAACATAACATTAAAAAAGAACAATTTGAAAATTTCTTCAATACACTAGGTAATCGTTTCATTGCTGGAGGAGACTATAACTCAAAGCATACCCATTGGGGGTTGCGACTAACTACACCCAAAGGTAGACAACTGTATATGGCCATACAAAAGAATAATCTAAAATCGTATTCTACTGGAGAACCAACATACTGGCCTACAGACCCGAATAAACTGCCAGATTTAGTAGACTTCTGCGTCACAAAAGGTATTCCTAACAACTTGTTCACACTCAAATCATGTCTGGATTTATCATCCGATCACTCACCCATTTTAGCTCTACTAAGCACTGAAGCAATAGAAAGAAAAAAGCCCTTATACCTAAGCAACAAACACACTAAATGGGATGAATTCCGTACGACCCTTGATAATACAATTGATCTAAACATACTCCTAAAAACGAAAGAAGATATTGATGAAGCGGTCGAACAATTTACAAAATCTATTCAAGTTAGTGTTTGGGAAGCTACCCCCAATAAACAAGGAAAAAACAATAATGAGGAATTACCTACCATAATAAAAGAAAAAATAGCCATTAAACGAAGAAATAGAAAAATCTGGCAGAATACACGAGCTCCTCAAGATAAAACGAAACTTAACAGATCACAACAAGAACTGAAAAGAATGCTAAATGAACACAAAAATACCGGGATACAAAGATACTTGAGTAATTTAACGGCAACGGAAACCACAGACTACTCATTATGGAAGGCAACAAAAAAAATAAATCATCAACAGATCTACCATCCTCCACTCCGAACAGAAGAAGGCAAATGGGCTAAGTCTAGTAGCGAGAAAGCAGCACTTTTTGGAAAACACTTAGAGACAGTCTTTCAGCCGTTCCCAGCAGATCCTATAGAAAACAATGATGCTGAAATTATCAAATTTTTACAATCTCCTTTTCAGCTAGAACTTCCAATCGAAAAATTCACAGTAAAGCAAGTGACAAATTCTATAAAGACTAAGCTAAATCCTCGTAAAGCCCCAGGGTATGATCTTATATCAGCTAGAATTTTGCAAGAACTGAGTCCCAAAGCTATAAAATACCTAACATACATCTATAATGCTACACTAAGAACAGCACATTTTCCATCGCAGTGGAAAGTGGCACAAATTATACTAATTCCTAAGCCGGGTAAGCCTCTGGAAGAAGTGAAGTCATATAGACCTATAAGTCTGCTTCCTATAATGAGCAAGCTGTTAGAAAAACTACTCGCCGAAAAACTACAACCAATCATTGACCAAAGAAATATACTACCAAATCATCAATTCGGTTTTAGACATGAGCATGCAACAATCGAGCAAGTTCATCGTGTAACAAAAAAAATAAACGAAGATTTCGAACATAGAAGATACTGTTCTGCCGCATTCCTAGATATCACGCAGGCATTTGACAAGGTCTGGCATGATGGCCTTCTATTTAAAATCAGAAAATCCTTGCCTATTAACTACTATCAAATCCTTCATTCCTACCTCAAAGATCGCTATTTCCTTGTTAAATACCTTGATGAACAAACACCACTGTTCAAAATAAACTCAGGAGTTCCTCAAGGCAGTGTTCTGGGGCCGTTACTTTACCTCCTATTCACAGCCGATCTACCAACAAGCAATGATGTATTAGCAGCTACATTTGCAGACGACACCGCCATATTAGCATCAAACAAAGACCCTATAATAGCATCAAATACACTGCAGTCCCACCTCAATAAAATAGAAAAGTGGCTGAAGAAATGGCGCATTAAAGCGAATGAATCGAAATCTGTCCAGGTAACCTTCACCAATCGCAAAGACAAATGCCCAGAAGTCATTCTAAACAACCAAGCTCTACCTCAAAGGGAAGATGTCAAGTATCTAGGTATGCACCTAGACAAGCGCCTAACGTGGAGGAAACACATCTTCACCAAACGCAAGCAACTGGGCCACAAACTAAGAGATTTATACTGGTTGTTGGGTAGGAAATCTCAATTATCAGTAAAAAACAAGATACTGATCTACAAAGCAATCCTCAAACCCATATGGACCTATGGCGGCCCATTGTGGGGGTCAGCTGCCAACTCCAATATTTAAATTTTGGAGCGATCCCAATCAAAGGTGTTAAGAATTATGGTAGACGCTCCATGGTTTGTGCCAAATTTTGTTATAGCTCGTGACCTCCAAGTGGCATCGGTCAAAACGGAAATAAAAAACTTATCCATAAGTTATAAAAATAGATTAAGCCATCACCCCAATAGACTGGTATCTAACCTTATGGTACATACAGCAGTTCAGCGTAGACTTAAACGACATGTTCCATGCGACCTGGTTAATAGGTTTTAATGAATGTTAGTGCGATCCCAATAGACAAAATTTAATTAATCTAGTCATTAATTATAGCTGTAAGAGAAAGGAATCAATGGATTTCTTTTGAGCATGTCAATTGTATTGTTTATCACATAATTTGCCTATTATAATAATTATTATAGATTGTAAATAAATGGGAAATAAAAAAAAAAAAAAAAAAAAAATTGTTGCTATACTCAGAGTAGATAATTTTGATTTAAATAATATTATGCTAATTGCCTTTATAATTGTACTGAATTAACTTTGATGAAACTACCAGGCTAATGCCTTCTTTCTTAGAAACAAAAAAAAAACTGCAAATGAAATCAACAGACCAACTCATACAAATTATACTAATAATTCACCAACTCACTGTTATGCTCCACGACATATCTAATGGTTAAAAAAAGCCGACTGACTACCTTCTTTCAGGAGTGGACTAAACAGTATTTCTTTAAATCTGGCATACATAAATAAATTACACATGTTAATTACATTGAACTTCGAATAAATGTATCGTTAGTGAGCTCAATTAGTGAGAGGTGTTGATTAATGAATGTCTCCACTCTCATGCGATAAAATTGCAGTTTTTTAAAAAGTCTCTTTTTATCCTACTAAATAAGGAAATTAAAAAAAAACAATGTCTTGATTTATTTTCATTGGATTACTTTTGTCTACTATTTATTTCTCAAATCAGGTTGTAGGTTTACCAGAAAAATACTAAAACCTTATTTAAATTACCCGCAATTTGCTGACAATGATAACAGTATTAATGAGATCAGTGAGTTATAAGACGGTCCACAGAATTAACAACAAATCCTGAAAAAAACACTAAAGTAAATTTTTTTATTTTACTAGTAACCTAATAAAACGTAATAATTAGGTGTAAGGAATAAAAAATAAAAAATATTTTAAAAAAACTTTCTTAAGATAATATAAAATAAAGGGTATTTCATTAAAAAAATGTAAATAAACGTTATTTTAAATAATGTAGGGTGTAAATTTTATTAAGATTCTTAGATAAAGTGACGGTAACTTTCAAAACCCAGCACAATCCTATTTTTATAAGATAGGAAAAGTAAGTGGAATTAAAATTTATGATAATATGCAGAGCGTTCCATGGTATGATATAATATTATGAAACACCCTGTAGATTTTAAACCAGTACGATTTATAATTATTCAAAACAAGACAACTGAACATTTTTCTTGATGGTGCAGCAAAGGCCTTTCAATACTCAATTCCGTCTCTGTTCTTAATTAGAATTTTGTCTAAACGGAGAGATTAATATGGCATTTCCACTAATCTTTAAATTTTAATAACCAACTGATAATAATATATCATATTTGTCATAATGATTAAATATAACAATCTGTAATTAGCAGCGTTTATCAGGAGTTTTAAAATTATAAGTTAGGTATATTGTTTACCGACTATTTTGCGATTTATTGTCTAATTTATTATTTTAATATTTTAAGTGTTTGATTGTACAGGTCAAGGCCATCGCCTGTGAGAACGCTAGGTACATGGATGAACACAACAAAACCCAGAAACCTGACCTAATTCTTGATAGCTAAGAAAATTTCTCAAATATTCTCATTTGTAATTTTAGTTTGTAAAAAAGCGCTTTTTACCTTTATCTTATGCATTTTTGTTTCCTACTATTCAAAATTTTTAAAAACATTCTTCATGTTTAATTAAATTTAGCCGATTTATTCTTTCTCAAAAATATTTATCTATTATAATGATACTTTTGTGTAAAATTTTATAAAATAATTAGAAATATTACTTAGCAACATTAGTACATTCAAAAACTCGTGCAACATACAGCAATGATTACTCGGAATACTTTAGGGCCTGGCCTTGAAGACGGATGGCAATATCATTAATTTTCAATTATTTATATGGGTTATTAATATAATGAATGTTTGAATTCTTTCTGGATGTCCAATTGGATTCTTAATGTACCGGAACGGGGTAATTGCACGTTTTACTTATTTAATTACGAAAGCGTCATTATAAACTAGACTCCACGCTTTTTTTGTTGCGCCTTTCCTCTAGTTGAAATCAACTTATTTGCAGTTTTATTCTCATTAGTAAAACTGTTGCCGCACTAAAACTTTTTATGTAGGTATTTTCTATTTTTACAAGTTGAGGTTGATAGCTAATTAATTCTTTTTTTTTATTGTATTGCTTTAAATGATGCCAATTCAAAATTACAAACAAGCAATTTAAGCTGCGGAAGTCACAAAAAAATTATTCCCACTTCGGTTTTTCACATGCCTTTTATACCGAACAAATTCTAAAAGCCACAAAAATCTAAATTTTGTCATTTATTAACCAATAATTTGTTTTATTTGTGTGAATTATTCAACAACTTAATTAGTCAAGCCCTCCCAGCAAGAAATGCAATCATTCTATTATTAAGCCCCAATGAAAGTTTTCCAAAGTATCTGAATATTGAGCAATAGGGCTTAATTAAAATGTCAAATGCTTGAAATTCTATTTTAAGAAGTATAGTTCGGGATCTGCATTTATTCGATTGCTACCTTTCCCCTCTATTTTATTAAAATCTCACGATTTTGTAAGGTAATATACTTCTTATTGTATTCAGAATTAGGATACGTAATTAATTATGTTAACACAAATATATAAAATATAACCTTAATAAATAAATAATTGTTATATGAGAACGTTCTTTACATTATTAAATGACTTTTAAATACATGCAATAGTTTCTTTATAAAACTTAATTGTTGTATTAAATAATAAATGTTTGAAGTGTTTTAGACTTAATATTTTATGAACTGAAGGACTCATCCAACTATTAAATATTGCCAATAAGAAAAATCATTAGAATAGAATTGATAATTTTGAATAGTATTTTCTAATCTTCCACTATAATTCTCATTAAAATTATTATGTATTGCTTTAGTCGAACACCTTAACTGTAACCAATGGTTACTCTTTTCAAACGCCCATTATTTTGAAGTAATGAACAGAAGTTTAGTAGGAACTCAATTCTTATCCAACATACTCTGCAATGAAAAATATGTCGTAGAAATTCTGGAATTTATTCAATAAGTACCCAGAAATGAGTTGGGATACACATTAATGAATTTTATGAATCACTTTATACGAAGCAAGTTCAATTAAGAGTCACATGTTTTATATAACGTTAGGCAAGATAGTTCTTAATATTTCGACAAATAAAATATTGTGAAAATCTCTCATTCTTGTTATGTTAGTTTTGACAACATGGTCATGGGTTTTGGATAATAGCAGCGGCGTACTCATAATTTATTTTAAATGGTTTTAACCGAGTACTAATATAAAATGTTGTGTTTTGTGATTCGGTAGATATCTATCAGTACCGTAAAGAAATCTAAAGAAATATATATAAATGGTATTTCATTGGGAAAATGCCTAAATTTAACTGTAGATGGGCGTCACTTTGATGGTTCCATCTAAACTATATTTTTGAGTCTTCCACCCTTTATAACTGAGAAACAGGGTGTTTTATCAATTTGGCCAATTTCTTTCGGAGCTCATAACTTCCGAATTACTTTGTATATTATTTCTATATTTGGTACTCGTAATAACCATTATCTGAAAAATCTACCAAAGTATTACCAAAAAGAAAATCCAGGACCGGCTTAACAAAAAATTTAAAAATTCGCCTTTACAAAAACAACACTCCAAAGGATGACTTTTTTAAATTACTTTTTTATAATTGGTTATTATGTATACTAAATATCACAATAACATCCAGAGCAATTCGGAAGTTATGAGCTCCGGAAGAAATTGATAAACCCCCACCTACACTGCATCTTAGTTATAAAGGATAGAAGGCCCATTAAATAACAGTCATTTGGAACCACCAAAGTGAGGCCCATCTATAGTTAAAGTTTGGTCCTTTCCCAGTGAAACACGCTGTATACATTTATTTATTTATTTATTTATTTATTTGTGTGACTATTAATGTAGGTAGAATTTTGTAAAACCAAAAATGCGGAATTTATCAAAATTACGGAATTTGCCGACCTTCAGTAACTTCCCTAAAATGTTTCCTCCGAGCAAAAGAAGACTATTACATGAAACGCTAATTCCAATTCCGCATTTCAGGTTCATATTCAGCCCCACAAAAAGCCCGACAGTGAAAAATTTCAAATAGAAACACTAATTATACAGTCATTGCACGTATGTCTTTTATTAAAGCGGACAGAGCTTGTCCTAAAGGCACGGGCGTCATCTCAGACTATGAAATTATTCTCTCGCCTTGTCAGACACTGGAAAGAACCTCTAGTTAAAGCACAATGAGCAAAACGATGCAAAAACTCATTTAGTTCTTAGTGGCAGTCGAGTTGTATGAAATTTGAATTCGTGTGACAGCCGTGATGTGCTTGGTTTTCTGTACGAGTTAGTCTGGATTCCGATTTTCGTATAACTATTGTTTTTGTTCACGAAACTACAATTTCAACATCCTATGCTTGAGTAGTCTCAAGAAGCTAAAAAGAGATTAGAGAAGAAATTTTGCACTTGAAGTAACCGTAGCAAATATCCTCACGGAAATTTATTAATATTACAATTGGATATTTATAACTTTACCCATACGTCACTTTACGTATTCAAATAAAAAATAAGTTCAGTTTCTGTTAAATCATCGGTTTTATCGAAGATAAACCTAACAGTGGCTTGCATTCCAGCAGATGTATGGGTAGTTAACATAAAACTGAATGTCTTAGATTTCCTATCGGATCTTTAGATTTTATGAGACTATTTACTTGTAAAACAAAATAAAGTCCATAAAAAATTATATAGCTTGTTAAAGGTATACATTTTAAATTGAAATAGTTTAAATATTAACTTTGTTTATTAATTTAAACAACACTTTGATTCGTCTAATTATTAAATATTTCTTATATCACCTTCCACTTTCTGATTAAGACTTATTTCCAACATTTATGATAACTTGTTCAATTTCTATCTCACAAATACATTTTTCACGATCATACCATTTTTTTATTACGTAGGGTGCTAGATAAGTTTCGGGTTACACACAACAAAAATATTTTTTATCAAAAATTGCTTTCATGCTTTTCAACGTATTCTCCATGAAGTTCACTAAACTGTGTTTGAACCGATTTACAAAACACTATTCCCACTCCGGATGAAGCAGATCCAAAACCTGAGATTTCAATGCATCAACCGCTGCTTCAGATGTCGAAAACGTTAATCACGCAATTTAATATAGATGTGCGGGAATAAAAAGAAGTCATTGGGGGCTAAGTCAGGGTTGTATGGCGGATGACTTATAAATTCTATATTTTACATGCGGAAAAATTCATGTGTTCGTTTTCTTTATTACTCCGAATACTTCTGGCAAACAAATGGTTGTGTAGCATTCAGTATGCAAGGTTTTATTTGGCTCAAATGGCACAGTGTCGACATGTTCGGTTTTTTCGAAGAAACAAGGGACCATTTAGTTCAAAGTGCTTCATGCGCGAAAAAATTTTGAAGCACAACGTTTGAATTTTTTCCTTTAACCAGTTCTCATTATGCGGTATCTAACGCGAATAAATCGTTTTAACACCCAAATGTTCATGCAACATTGTTTGTATTAAAGTGGTACTAATTTCTAGACTTGTCTCAATTTCACGATAAGTCACATGACGATCTTTCATTATCAGCTCATGCACAGCATCTACTACTACTAGAAAAAGATATCGCATTTTATATCATTAGATGGAACGTATAGGTAAAGTTGTAAAAATCCAACTACCTACTTTTCATAAATTAAACTAAATTAATTTCTACAAAAAATTGTGATATCTGCTACAATTTTTTTACCTCAAGATCATCTCCATGTTATGATTTTATTATGTAGATCAGGCCTAATGTAGTTTTTCCTTGATAAACATCATTGGTTAAAAAGTATCTTAGTTTTTGTTTAATATAACATTCGTAAAAAATAATTATTACTTAATTACCAGTTACAATTATGATTTTCATTATCAAAATTATTTAAATATTATATATATCACTAAAATATTTTAAAAATTGCATTTTTACAAAACGAAATTAATCAAGTGAATACCTATGGCTTGAATGCCATTGATATTATTCAAACAAAGAAAAAAATTACGTAACTGACATTACCATATTCCGGTTAGAAAATGCCAATTGTAGCATTAATCTCAGCAGACTCAACTGCTTTGATGATTTATTACTTAATGGCGATAATTATGAAGAAAAAAGCAAGAGCAAACCTTTAATCTATTGTCTTTAGTAGAACACGGTGCTTTCAGAAAAATCCCGGCCTTCTGGTAAATAAAATATTTGCATTTGTTACACCTTTTGCGTGTTTTTTAATGGATATAATTACCATCAATTAATTCAGTGCACAAAACGAAAAAAGGAGTATTCGAAAACAATAGTGAAAGATTCGGATGTATTAATTGGTTGTCAAAAAAGGAGATCAAGGATAAAAATGTTATAAATTGTAAATGTGATATTCATATACATTTATCTTACTTCGTAAATAATCATAAGCAAAAAGTGGGAACAGATTTAGATAAGCTCTTTGAACTTTTTACACGATTTTTACGTAATCATCTAATATCCACAGGGAAGCATACTAAACCTAAAGTTTAACCGTTTCGTGTTTATGTTATTATTATAATTGTTATTTTTTATAATAAAACTCAACATATTTTTCTTAGATATGTTTTCTAAATATTCTATATTTATGAATACTTCATTTTTCAGGTAGGTAATTTCCTTAAAAGCTCAATAAAATATATAACTTCAAAAATCACACATTGCGCACATTTTTACAAAGTTATTAGTAGGTAACTGTTATTTAAAAAAAAGTAGCAAAAATATTTAGAGAAATCAAATAAGGAAATGTTTTATTAGCTAAAGACAAAAAAAGGAAAGATAGTTTCCATGCCATCAAGTTCTAGTATGTGTGGCTAACTTTTATTCGACATAAGATAATTTGTTTTAGAGAAAGGATTAATGAATTCCAATTGCCTTTTAATTTTCAATTAAGCTTGCGATATTACATAGGATTAATTACTTGGTTAATTTTTGGAGAGCATGTCCTCACTAGGGACCTTGGGGAAATTGTGTAGATTAGCAATTATTATTAGCACCATATGATCTTTGGGTGCAACATTCAGTAGGAATTTGTTCTACATTTTCGCCTAGTTTAAGATAGAGTAAATAAGTTTGTCTAGATATTTAAATGATTAATTTTGAAGTATATCACAGAACTACAGATTTAGGTAGTAAAATTCACTTTATCTTATGTAGAAACTAAGGATTTAAAAGAAGTGCGGCAATGCTTTGAATGCCAGTTTCCCTCTTCTTAAGTAAATTTCCATCAATTTTTCACTCTCATTGCTAAGCCTTCTCCTTTATTACGCACGCTTCCATTTTCAGTCTCCATATGGAAATTCTCCGGCCTATAGGTGTCACGTATAATGAACCTCCTTCGTACATGACAAAATAATCCCGTGAAGTATATAAAGCTTATATTACGCCAAAACTGGATTCCTTAAGTACATTAATCAAGATTCAAGGAGCAAAGGTCGAGGCCCAGAGCTTACTTAATACTTCATAATTATTATGAAGCGCCTAGTGTTATGCAAATTATACACAAAATGTGCTCTTAGTCGACGCTAATGAATGTCTCCTTAATACGAGAGGTGTTAATTTTTTATAAATTTATTAAACAGAACCTTTGTCAGTTTGGCAACAAACAGAATGTAAATATTTTATTTGAACGTGTTTGTGGGGTAATAGAACATGCTGCTTTTATTAAGAGTTCTAAAAAAGGAGTGTCTGAACTTAACGCTTAACGCTTAACTATTTGAACTCACACATGAAGAACCACATCAGCCACTCGGCATTAAAATAGTTTGAGCAGAACAACCTATTTCTGATTACAAACAACAATTTTTTGCGACACATTTTTTAATCCATATTAGTATTTTCAACGTGGTAGAAAGCAACGAAATATGACACCAAAAGTTTAAAAAACTACATAAGGCTGACACATCAAATCAAATATATCATAAGGAGCAAGATGTGGCTTATTTTTCAGAATGAGAAAATGCAAAATCTATTCATATCCTAAGTACAATTGTTTTAAATATAGTATCTACATATATATTTTTATTATGGGCATTATCTAATTATGTGCTTCATTTAATAGTGGCTTCTTCCAGAAGTGAAATGAATCAAAACAACCGACCAACGGTATTCTTTCAGGTCCTTTAGGGAAACACGAACCGACTACCAAACAATAAAAAGTTTACTAAAAATGCACCTTGAATAAAAGAGGTATTTCAAAATTTGAAACTGTAGCTGGATAGCTGTCATGAAATAACAATAATATTTTGTCCAAATGCCTTTTACCAAAGATGACTTCTTTATGAGATACAGGGCGTTAAAAATTCAAAAATGAAATCAAATAACGTCCATAACGCAAAAACAACTTGAGATATTTAGTTCAAATTTAAGGTACAGTTAAAGTATTAAAGAGTAGATAATTTGCCATAAAATACACTTCAAAATATTTTTTCAGTGGACTGTTGCTGAGGTTTGAGTTCTCTTTTTCTCCTCTATTTTTTTACGCCACTGATTAAATTTAAATTCTTGAAATGCTGTTAGATTCTCTGATCTTTCCCCATTAAAAAAAATTACCTTTGATAATTCTAAACTGAATATTTTTTGAGGAATCTTCAATCATAAAGTTGTAAATTTCTCTGTGTATTAAGTGAAAGAGTTAAAATGTCAAGTACAATTTGAGACCACGGATTTATAATTTTATGATTTAAGATTTCTAAAAATGATACCTGGAAAAACCGTTCATATTAACACAATGAAAGGTTATGTTTTTTTTTTATAAGAAAATACTAAATAATCTAATTGAAATGCAAGATTTTTAATTTCGTCAGTGGTGTAAAAAATAAAGGAGGGGAAGTGATCTCGAACCCCCACAACAAGCCAATGAAAAAAATTCTTTGAAATGATTTTTTTCTCAAAATATTTCTTACTTAATATGGTAATCGTATTTTAAATTGAATTTAAATCTCAACTCGTTTTTGCGTTATATTTCGAGTTTTAACTTGCAATGTATACAATTTAAAGGTTCTATCAAAAAATTATAAAACAAATGAAAGTAGAGCGCTTACCTTAACTACTAAATATACAATAAATAAAAAACAATTGCTCCTGTTTAGATACAGCCTGGTCAATATACAACGATTTTGATATAAAAGTGTTCATAACTTTTGACGCGTCCAATATATATCTGGCTAACCTCCGAATATAAGGTTTAAAAAAGTCTGCAGGATTCAAATACCTAATAAAAAAATGTATCTTTAGGTTGGCTTGCAGCTACGGAACACACTGTATAATTGAAAATAATTTTAGATTGTAAAGCTTAATGCTCCCGACAATCTTGCTATGCAAAATTTTTTGGTTCCAATCTAATAAAGGAACTGTTGGACTTTTGTACACATTTGGGATACTCTGTTTGTATACAGGGTGTCCCACGACGATTAAGACAAGTAATATATCAGAATTGGGCAGTAGTAGAGAATTATAATTTTGGGGGTGTAAATTAGAGCAAATGTTGCATCTTTTCTTGTTATTGTGTTACCCAATGAGGTATTTGTTTTTGGTCACGTGACGTCGCATTCAAAATTATTAATGGGACAACCTGTATATTTGTGCCTTTCTGTATTCCTCCCGATAAAACAATTCCAACAAACTAGCACACTTGGGGTCTAAAGTGATTAATTCAAGAGCTACAGGTACTTAAACGATTGTAAGTTAAAAAATTCATAATTGAATCCCTTGTAATTTTCGGCAATCTTACATTCATACGTAATGATTAAGACAAACCAATATTATAATTTTTAATAAAATTTCAAATTAACTGTCACAAAAAAAACTTACAATATTAAAGGAGATGTTCAAATTGATGCCCATCTTCGTAAATGCATTTCTCAAATCTTGATAATAGATTTCGGTTACATGCTGCCCTAATCATTTCCGGTGTCACAGTTCTACAAGCATCGCGTATTTTTCGCATAGACGGCAAGGATATTCGTTGTATTAAGAATCTCTATCTAAATCAAACTGCCCAAGTTAAGATTGATGGGGAACAAACTGGTAATGTTAAAGTCTGTAGAGGAGTCCGTCAAGGATGTGTTCTTTCGCCCCTACTTTTTAATCTGTATTCTGAGAATATCTTTCAACAAGCACTTGAAAACATTGAAAAGGGCATCAAAGTCAACGGAATATGGATAAACAACATCCGGTATGCTGACGATTCAGTCCTAATTGATGACAATATGGAAGATCTTCAATATCTCCTCAATATAGTAGGAGAACATTGTAAAAGAATGGGACTCACAATAAACACCAAGAAAACAAAATAAATGATTATTACCCGTGAACCAGACACCTTTAGAAATAGAGATATAATATTTGAAGGATCACCAATTGAGAGAGTAAACAAATTTAAATATCTTGGAGTATGGCTCACTGAAGAATGGTCATCCGATTTGGAAGTGAAGTGCCGCATAGAGAATGCCCGTAGTGCATTTCTGAAATTTAAAAATGTTCTCACGAATGCAGACTTTAATCTCAGTCTTAGAGTGAGATTCATTGGGTGTTACATTTGGTCAGTATTGCTGTATGGGGTGGAGAGCTGGACTTTAAAGGTAGCCACAATAAACAAATTGGAAGCCTTTGAAATGTGGATATACCGCAGAGTGCTGAAAATCCCACGGACAGCACGAGTAACAAACGAGAATGTCCTCCAAAGAATCAACAAAGATCGCGAATTATTATTAACAATCAAAAGAAGAAAAACTGCGTATCTGAGGCATATAATGCGAAATTCAAAGTACCAACTACTACAACTGATTATTCAGGGTAAGATTGAGGGTAAAAGGGGAATAGGAAGAAAGAAGATGTCATGGCTGCGTAATATAAGGCAATGGACCGGATTACAAACAGTTGAGAGTCTAATACATACAGCCAGAGATCGAGACGAAATGAATTATGTGGTCGCAAACATTCACTAGTTGAATATGCATCAGAAGAAGAAGAACATTAAATTTGTTTCAATATATTATTTGCAATAAAAAAACAAGTACATTTTATTATATAAATAATCTAAAATGAATAATTAAATTCTAAATTTAATTAAACACCAATTACTAAAATTAGTCAGTAGTTAACATATTATATAAACTTCCTAAATAAGATTGATATACGAATTGTTGTTAGTTTCAACTTATGAACACACTCGACTATTTGAAAGGATTCTAAATTTATTCTTAAATTCGTTATAGTTTATGCAATGTAATGTAATTTGAAATCGTTACCATATTTATTAATTTAAGACCGAGAAACTTTTACATCAGTTATATATTATATATTATCATATGTGATGTAAATGCCGTAAATTTTAACAATCAATACACAAACATCTTGCTATTATTAAGGTCATTGTTTTCTAATTACGCTCAACGTTTACATTTATCACCTATGACAGTTTTACACGTTTTTTGCTGTGTAGTTGTATACCTTTTAATTAGTTATAATATGATAAATTTTAAATATCTACTATTATGCAAATATCTTTAGTTCAATTTTCTAATAGTTCTACCCGTTTTATGTAGGTGTTAAGTTTGGTGAATAAAAGATAAGAAAGATAGTGACAGTTGATAATTAAGATATTATTAATAGTCTATAAATTTTCGAAGCAAAAATTTATTAATACAATTTTTATTTATAAAAGGTGTCAGAAGCTGTTAGATTTTAATTTATTAGTGTAAATTTAAATATACAGAATGTTTAAAAATAAGTCTCTTAAAATATATTCATTTACGAGAAAATATGGTATAAGCTAAGTAATTAAAATTAATATTTATTTAAAATACATACGTACTTAATAAACAAACAAAGAACAAACAAATATCGTAAAATATATAAATAAAAGAAAGAATAAATTAACACTTAACACTTTAAGCTCCCAAAAATATTGAAAAAGAATGATTTTTGCCCTTCGCTTAAAGTAATTTTCGAAAAAGGATAACTACAAGTTGCTTGCTTAACAATAAAATCTCGTTTTATGTTTTTTGTTAAAGGTAAAGGAAATCACATGATTCATTGAAGATAAAAATAGAAGAAAATCTCAAAATGTGGAGAAAGACGTTTTTAAAGATATTTTTTCCAAATGAATTACTGGAAGAAGAGATATAACTACTTATACCTTTAAATAAAATAAGCATATAATTTTAATTGTGCATGATAGCATTTAAAAATATTGGTTTATATATAAATTTATTAGTTTTGTATTAATATTTGTTAGGATTGGTTTTCTTATATATATTTACATATTTTTGAATATATTAACGTAACATATTTTCCTGTGCACTGCCCAGTACTATATCGTTAAAGAAGGTGTTGTAATCCTTAAAAAGTTATATAAAAAAATAAGTATTAAAGACGTTAGCCACAGTAAAATTGGTGTGTTTTCTCTGAAAGGACTTTTCGTCAATTTAATCCGCTTTCGGTCCTTTTTATGCAAAAAGAAAAAAAGAAACATAATTTGCTAATTACAGTTTCACAAAGTGTCTACGTTGCCTGAATGTTTTCCAGCCTTGCCCTATTCTGTTCATTCCAAGAAAGAAACTCTCAGCATTCTGTCGGAGTTTTACAGCTCAAAAAGTTTAATTTGGAATTATATTAGCATTCATCGGACTATTTCGTTGCTATAGGGCGAGCATGGCAAAGTGTGATAATAGTATATTTCGTTTTTGACGATTGTAAAAATTAATTGGGAACATTAAATAAGAACTAGTTTATGAAATCGTGTAACAAAACTTTAAATTCGTTACTTACCCCTTTCTTTACTTGCAAAGATTTATGAACAATAAATTTTCTTTTCTGTTTGTTGAAATATGATTTTTTTTTAAATAGAGATCTTCTTTAGAATGTATTTGATTTTTAAAATTATATTCCATTGTGACAATAATTATGAAAATTTCAAATCTTTTAAAAGGAAAAACTACCGTAATGATTCTCCATCTTCAATTAATCAAGTTAATTTCTGTAACTTCGTTATATGAAAAATTAAATCATTTTCAAGACAGGAAAAATGTAGAGAAGCAAGTTAGAAAATGCAAGACAAAGAAATTGCTGGATGTTCTCTGAGAATAAAGAAAAATACAGATACAAATGGTATTCATGAGAACAGGAGAATTAAAGCGTGCTCATAAAGAAAAAAAAAAGAATATCACAGTAAATATTAGTTAAGTTGTTGTTAAATATAGTATTAACTTCGCTTTTCCATTAATTGCAGTAGTGTTGTTAATGTTTGTTATTGGGGGTTCGATTTAACATATACATATTGTAATGAAATATTTTTTATAATGTATAAATAAATAAACTGTCTTTCCGTGTAATATACAAAAATAATAAAACAAAATTAAGTAAAACATACTCGGATACCTTTGTCAATTTATATTTTCCAACATCTGCCACAAATTGATGATATTAAAATCAAAAGAATTTCTAGATCCGTCAATTATACAATTATTTAAAATAAAAGAACCTTTATGTTTAATTTGAATTAAGATTTTGTAATTACGATTTCCTTATAATAGATATGTGAGTGTTAGTATTAAGAAACAACACCTAAATGAAAATAAGTGCTTTTAGAACTATATTGAAAGTGAATAAAGATATTCATTAAAATTTTGGAAGGACCCCTGTTATATAAAATATCGTTCAAGATACATTTGAATTCGCCCAGTAAATCAAGGAAAATTAAACGGTGTTTAGGACAACGAGAACTTAGAGATAAATAAATAGAAAAATTGGAATGAAAAAATTTGAATGGTGTTTAGGACAACAAGGACCTAGAGACAGGAAAATAAACAAATTCATTGAGTTCAGTTGTTGATATATCTTCGAAGAGTGAATAGCCGTTTCTCCATCCTACAAAAGTAACACTCATTTTTTCCACAATTTTTTTAAATCAAACAATTAAAAATTAGATTTCCCATCGAAATGAGAAGAGCTGTGGTTTCTGCAACATTATTGTTCATTTAAAATCGTTTGTTTTACACATTTTTGAGGGCGGATTGCATAACTTTCTATACATACAACTCCGGTTTTACGAGAATCTTCATAATTTACTGCGTTCGAGACGATTTCCCGTTTTTCCAGGTTGGGTTCTCAGCAGTGTCCGCTGGCATTTTTAATTCCCGAGGAGGGCTTGTTCCATTTAAATCTTTATAAATTTAGAAAAAGACAATCTGATGCAATTAAAATTTTCCTATTATAATTTCATTTTGAATTAAGCTTTAAATGTGAATATCTTATTCAATAACATTGAAATTTGGTTAAACATATTTAATTACAAATTACAATTATGTAGAAACTTTTATTTCTAACCTCTAAGGGAAAATAATAATTTTGTAATTAGAAGTTAAAATCTTGATTCTTATGTACAAACTAGAAATTGACTCATCTGATTTTGATGAAATCTATATTAAATAATGGAATATAAATTCTGGACTCTAAATTCCTTCTATATTTATTTTTATTTGAATATTAAATTACTTATACATCAAAACCAATTATGAAGTGACAGATATTACTCACTTGCATAAATTCAATTTTAATCGATTATTGCATAGATAAATAAATCATAAATATTTCAAACAATATAATAAAAAATTTAAAATTTTAAATAAGCTAGCTGGAATTTAAAACATCTCTCGCCCACCGATACCCAAAGGCGATTATCTCTGGTTAACTAATTAAATAGCCCCAAAATTGAACTATTTGATTTTATTAAAGTTGAGTGTAAAGAACAAAAATCAGATCACTGTTTTATGAATACTTTCGATAATGATATTAAAAATGTAACTCAGTTGAGAATTTGTCACAAAAAATGTCTTTAAGAAAATGGTCTGTGCTTTATTAAGAAATTAAATTTAATGCTAAAATATCTCTTAATCACTTCAATTATAACTTGTCTCTTACAATTTTTTTCGATGGAATTAAAAATATCTGAAGCTATTAAACATTCACATTGTCACAATAAAAAGACAAATTTTCCATTCGTTTCATATATCAAGAGAGTTGTTGAATATTATAAATAAAGAACATCTTTACAATGCACTCAATTTTCAAATCATCTTTATTTTGAATAATTATGACGTCCAGTTGAGAATTTCAAAACTCGTTTATGAAAAAACTACGCTTATCATTTCACTCCCTCAATTTATCAAGTTAATATCTGCAACACTTCGTAGTAAGTCCTATTATACCAAAATAGATTAAGCCCAAATTACAGAGTAACTTACTCTGAACCACAAGCAAAAAACATTATCATTACCCTCCCTTATCAAAACTATAAATTCTGTCTAAATTAACAATAAATTCCTGACATCTGGGCCAACCATACCCATTGATTTATTTCAGTAATATTGTGAGCTAAGGTTTCAAGCCCGACCATAAAGTTTTGCGCTTCACAGTCAAGTCAGATAGAACACAGGACAAGTTGGGGGAGATTAATTAAGACGTCACCTTGTTTACATCGTCCCACTATAAGTCAGATTTTTATAGGCACGGTGTATCAGAGTTACATTAGAGTGCCAGTTTAATCAATATTTGTTTCTGTTAAAAACGTTTTTCGACTTTTCTAAAAAATTTAATATTATAAATATTTCTATTGTTTTAAACTAATAAGTGATATATTTTCTAATTATTTAATTATTCATATTATTTTCCAGATATAACACCAGTGACACTTTTATTTATCTCAACAATAATTATAATAAGTAAATATTAATATTAACATAAACAAATAATTTATGTAACATACTTTCCTTCTTTAGATTCTTAAACTTTCATATTAATTTATTTGACTCATCATAAGCATAATATTAGTGTGGTCTTATATTTTTATTTTTATATTGTTTAAGTATATAAGTAATTAAATGAATTCTCGATATTTTGTTTCGTTTAAAATACTTGCGCTTGGTAGCAATTAATATTTATAACAGATAAACAACTGCATTCATATTTCAATAATATTCAAACTAAACCCTTTGTACTTCAATCAGTTTTATGATGCCGCCAATATAGAGTCCATAATTTATGGAAATCATTACACTGGAGTTTTTTTAATGAAATATGTTGGCGCGCACTAAGATATATGTTGTTGCTTTGGTAGAATTTTTCCACAAAATGGTTAAACAGGATTTTTATACAGGGTTATTCAAATGATCTTTTTCGCAAATGGTTTATATACAAAGAGTTGTCTATAATAAACATATTTATCTACATTTACAAAAAAAATAGTTTCTTATAAAAAACCCTCCGTTCAAGTTCCAAAAAATGATAAATAAAAATAATGATTTAATACGAAGAGTGAGATAAAAAATAAGAAATTTGTCGAGTGCACAATATCCAAATAACAAGGATAAAAAAATTGCCGATGGTACTCTTGGCCGCTTGATTAATGATTCCGGCCTGCAATGACATATTTGACTTAATCTTTGTAAATAAAATCGGTATGCGACTACTTCCTAACGTATTTATATTTTTATTTTTATTATTGATTTTTTGAATAATTTTTAAAATGAAATTTGTGAATTTGCATAGCGTTCATAAACTTTAATCCTAATGTAGAAACATGTGTGGATTATAGATATGTGGATCGTAGTTTTTGATTATTTTCCATACAGTTTCGTAATAAGTTTCACCAAATTCTATTAATTTAATAGTTTGCGCTGCTTTACTTAAATGACGCCATTAATGGTTAATGGTATTTTTAAATATTGCTTATTTTGCTATTATTGTGAATTAAAGATTTAGTTTTATCGTGAAATTTGGTTCGCGTATTCTAATTTCATCTGAAATATCTAAATGGAATATTTGTCAATTGAATCTTTTCAACCTTTATTTCGTTTTAATTCGTTAAGAGGTTAGTCGTATTTTCCGTTTTAGAATAAAATCTTTTGAATTTTCTTATGATTTGTTTAGCTTTCGCCATTATTTAATAAAAGTTAGTTTCAAAGATGTCATATTCTTTTTGGTGTTCGTTTATTTCGTCTTCGTTTATTAAAAGTTCGTCTAATTTTTTCCTTTGCGGTTTCGACTATCTCTAACGCGCTGCTTATTTTTTCGAATCTTAATTCGGTTTCAATACGAATTGTTTCAATTTCTTCGGATTTGATATCTTTTATGTTCAATGTTACGAATATAATCCCTAAAATTCGATTTCTCCAACTTACCAACTATCCGATTAATTTTTGGGGTCGAAACATCCTTGTTACACAACTCACTTCGACTTTTTGTAGATATGCTTGATTATGAAGTGTAACAGAGTTGCCTCTAAAGCAAAATCAAATCTAGAAAGCTAGTAATTTTTATTTTTGTAGGAATGTTTCAATTAATATATAAAGGATTTCAGAATGAAGTAACAGATGCTAAGTTTCATTTTTAAAGGCATAATCCTAAAAATATGAGTTGACTCTTCAAATGACATCCACAGATAAGTTTATGATGGTAATTTGACATAATGGACATAGTTCGTAGAACCTGAATTAAAGGTGAGACGTTTTTCGGGCTCTTTCCCTTCATAAAGGAAAATGTATTTCAGAATTGTTACCTAATAAATTCTCCGAATTAAGGTATATGGGTAGTTTGTAAAAGCAAAAATCTCTAATAAACCGAAATAAAAAATATGTGAGAACCAAAAAAAAAGTAAAGTTCAGTTTAAAAATCTAGACAAATTCGGAGATCAGTTGTAGTTTAGCAACCGACTCGAAAAGTACTCTCGCGATAAAGTGTCTTCAGTCTTGTTAAATTTTGATTTGCCAGTACTTTCCTTAATTAGTAACAGAGTCATCGGTTTATTAATGAAGTCGGTGAGGTTTAATAATTATTCAAAGCATTAATCTAACCTGTTGTATTGTAAAATCACTCGATGTTTTTCCTCTAATTTTCACCTTAATCCTACCAGTTACATTAACGAATCTATTGTAAGAACTCAGTATTTGCTTCGCTCGGTAAACTTTACAATATCACATGTGATGGCATAAATACATGATAATCAGCACCCACCCACGTCGTATTACAGTAGAAACGTGTGTATACTGTAGTTTTTGATAATTTGTATTTTTTATAATCATTTAAGTTTAACATGGTTAAATTAAAAAATCGACATTTTTAATAAACTGTAACTCCATTTGTCTCATGGCGCCAAGGGCGTGTCAAAATGAGAGTTAATGGGAATCTTAACATTTAATTCGAATTCTTGTGAAAAAGTCGCAACTGAGGACTCGATAAACTTTTACCTATAGTATAGAATTTGCAATTGGTTGCTTTTCTAAAGTACGGACTAATACAATTTAAGTTAGATTGGGTTAGGTTTCATTCAAATAAAATAAATCAAATATCAAAGATATCGTATCCGTGTTTTCAATAAATACATTTTTTTTCTACTTTTTTATTAATAGGTACAATACAAATACAATTATAACCGGTAAGTAGATAATGAATTTTGAAACTGGTAATTGAAATATTATAAAAAAATAATCTTTTCTATTGATAAAATCTCATTGTAAAAAATATTACATTAGATCTAAGGTTTTCATATTGTAATACACTGAGTCCGGACCACGCTGCGAATCATCTTCATACATATCACATAAACACATACCAATCTTCCATCTACTAGTTATAATTCTCCATCTACTAGTTATGATGAAAACTGATTGTTAATGGTAATTCGACTAGCCTTATTTTAGTATACTTGTTTGTAATTCTCTTCTCTGTTTTCTCCAATCATGCTAATAACCCATTTAATAGGCAACTGTCCCAGTGGATTTATTGGCAACATCGTCAGTACACGTCTGGTTTGGGTCTTGTCGGTACATACGCCCATTGTTCTTAAAGGAAAATAAATTAGTCATAATTTGAACCGAGCAATCACTTTGACGGACTTGGAGGTAAGAGTGTGTTTTGGTAATAAGTATGAAGTATGAATACAGCAACTTGTAAAATTTAATTTTAAACAAGCTACT
This sequence comes from Hermaeophaga mercurialis, assembly GCA_951812935.1. Classification (NCBI taxonomy): domain Eukaryota; kingdom Metazoa; phylum Arthropoda; class Insecta; order Coleoptera; family Chrysomelidae; genus Hermaeophaga; species Hermaeophaga mercurialis. The sequence goes on from OX638360.1 coordinate 21,547,427, forward strand.
ACTCAGTGAGTGTCTTGAGGAAAAAATGCTAGATTTCGATAATTTACATTATTTAAAAAAATGAAAATATTAACTTGCACAATTTCCGGTAGTATTCTTAAAACTACTAGTGATTTTTAAACAACCAATCCTAACTATATAAAGAAAATAAAAACATAAGAGAAAAATGGATTACAATGCTGTTTCTCATTAGAAATATTTTTCAATCAGTGAGCTCAACTAATTTTTTATTCGATATTATAAACAATTATTAATTTGAAAATTGACACTTCGGTAAACAGACAAGTCCCTAATTGTTTCCAGCCATGTTGTTAGACGACAGTGTCTAATGTCAGGATCAAGACGTTCATTAATCATTAAACATTATTGATTGCGAATACAGTACCGCTGAAATATAACAATGAATATCTTATACATACATATATATATATATATATATATATATATATATATATTATTTATTCAAAATTCACCTATTTTCAAACTTGAACTTATCGAAATAGTTATTTTCTCTCCATTTAACGTTATTTAAAAATGTCTATAAGTACAAACCTATAATAACAATATCGTTAAATACAATAATTCCACGAATATCCCTCACTATATGTAGGAATGTTTGCTTTCAATTTGTGTTCTATGTTATGGTAATGCGTTTCATATTAACTGTGATTATTGTTGATGAAGTTGAAAGTTAGTCGACCCCAACCTGATGTAATTATTGCTATGAAACTCCAATCTACTCTACCTCCATGTCATTAGGAGATTCATTCTAATTGTATGTATGTGTTCTACTAATGTGTATAAGGCTACATACGCAGTACGTACGTAATCTGTATTACATATTTGACTGTTAATTAGACGAACCGGGATTTTCATTGGTTAATAATTTATATATAGATGTTGATATTAGTTGGTAATATATTGAAATAATGTTTAATATGCTCATTCCTCAGATTATAATAGAATCCTATACATAAAAAGGCGGACCTATTATATGACTATATTCAGCGAAAAGGAAAATATGAAACCAAAATATATCCAAGAACAGAAAGAAGCATATGACAAAAAACTGAAACGAAATAAAGTATAATAACACTAACAGAAAATTTTGGTAAATACATAATATCTTTCAAATTAATATAAGTATCCTTTTGTGGATTCGCCGTCTATTTTTGTCAATTTACTCTTTTATTTTCTTTGACTAACGTGCACATGTGTGAATATAAAACTATTAGTTCAGTAAAAAGAGCTTAAATATTCCTTGATCTACTCTTGCAATAACCGAAGCTTACCAGAGGAAATCCTATAACTACAGACAAGCAGATGATAGTGTATTAAACCATTATGGAAGGCGCTTTAAAAAATCTAGTGATTTGCCGAGTTAGAGCTACTACCTAAGTAGTATTTAGGGTCTTAAACTCTTTCAACATCTTATCCTGGAAGAAGTTTCAGGTCTTGTAGTGATTACAGGAAGCTTAATATACAGACAATTCCAGACCTGTCTACTATATTACACGAAATTTCTAAATTACATGATTGAAACTCTTGAAGGGCGATTATTGACATTTTTAATGATTAAACCATCCAACGATTTAAGAATATTTTACACAAGCAAAACAGAAGCATCTTCAAGAAATGAAAATTCCTTATAAAATAATCTTCCAGCTACAGAGTTATACGTCGTATTATCTTGAACAAAATCAAGAGTTTCAGTCAGTAATTTTGTACTTAGGGAAGTTCAGTGGCATGTAAAGAACAAAGAACAACGCTATACTTCAAACTACCAATTAATGGGATTTAGAACATCCAAAAGCTCATTATTGTTCCATAATACACATATATGGGATTTCATTGTGCCCACCTGCGAAAATAGTTGATAGTTTCCTAAGCTACCTTGTGTCATAAATATTTGTAAACAATCCTCACACTTCTGATATATTTTCTCCCAAAAGTATCTAACTCAAGTATAATTAAAGGATACCATCTCAACATTGTGTATAAGTAAACATTGCATTCTTTCTTTAATTTATTTGAATGTCTAGGATTCCCGAATCTTAGATAAATAGTTAGATAATATGTATAATATATTTGTTAATTTTTCAAAAGCTTTAGTTCGATAAAAATTTCTATTTTCTTTTAACTTGTTAGCTCTAGAATGCTTTTAGCTTAACTTTAGATTTGTTCTTCTTTGGGTCAGATTCAATGTTTAGATAAATGCTGAATTATTCGTTCAATAGACATGTTCTTTAATTTTTATAGTCACATGTATGAGGGTTGTAATTTTAATTTGAGGATAGATGCAAACAAAAACATTTAGAATTCAGAAAGTGGGTTTATTGTTTTTCAAAATATTCCTTTTGATAATTTATTCATTTTCCATGTGAATAAACTAGATTTCATAACAATTTTTCTAATTTGAAGAAGGCAACCTCTTCACGTCATTTTTAAATACTTCAACTGCATCTTTTGGGTTTGAAAAACATTAACTACGCAATTGATTTTTGATTTTTCGAAATTTATGAAAGTCGTTTGGATTTAGATCAGAGCTGAATATAGAATGAGTAATTAATTCTACCTTTTGTGTGGTTAAATATTTAATTATTTTTGCGTTAATTTTTCCATTTCAAAGAAAACTTCTGGCAAACAAATAGTTGTGCACCAATCAGCATTTACTGTTCTGTGATTTTGTTAAGAGATAGTAGCGACATGCTTAATTTTCGACACTAAACAAGCAATAATTTGCTTCCAAACGCTTCAACTTTCATCAACACTAACGATGTCGTAGACGAAATTTGAATTACCCGAGTTGAATCATTTGAGTGTTTCTTTGCACCATTTGAGCCCAACATGTTTTTGTCCTTGTGCTAAATTATGCAGTATCCAATGAAAACCAATCTTTCTTTTTGAAGTTGTTGGAAATTCATTACTAAGAAGCGAATTTAAATTCTTGATACTTCCAAAAAACAGTTGCTTGGACGGTGTCACGTTGCCAAAAGCAGTTTTTACATCATTCAAATACTCTTTTTAATTATTTTTTAATCAAAAATAAAACAAAATCATTGCTCACTATATTCAATATTTGTCAATTTTGGTTATCACAACACATCTCAAATGTTACAAATGCTCATGAGTCAAAGACCAGGTAATTACGGTAGTCTCATATCCCTCATTTCTAATAAATATTAGTTAAATGCAAATGCAGAAATAACCTACATATTCCATTCTGCCCCGTTCCACATACATTCACAATTTTCTATGTTGAAAACGCAGTTAAGTACCCAAAACTTGGCCAAAGTTCGACCTACTTCAGATAAGACTTTTGGGGCTTTTGGGAAAATTCGATCTTTCACCTTTATCGTAGCCTAAGGCGACACCCGGGAAATAAAAAGGAAAAATTGCTCAGAAAATATTCGCTCTACTCCACTTTATGCCCTGGTTAATAATCGAAAAGAGCCATAAATTTTTGCCTGTATGGGAGAAGATAATTGTCGAATATAGAAAATAAAAACTGCGATGGATTTGGAAATTTATTGTATAAAGGTAAGGGTTCGAGGAAGTGATGAATATATTCCGTAGGAGAGCGTGAACCGAGACAGAAATAAAATAAATTTTGATTAGCTACAATAATATTTTTTGTATTGTATTTAGTTACGATTTCTTTAATTATTTACCATGAATTTGGTTGTATTTTACCTCAATCAGTTTGATAATACACGTACAGAGCAAATATTTGTTTTTAGTTGACTGGTGAGACATGTAACCGATTACTATTAAGAAGCTTTTGATTAATTTGTATGTTTTGGTTTCCAGATTAGATATTTTATTTTAAAGAAACTAAAATATTTTTTTTATTAAGTATTTTTACGTGTATTCTAATTAGTAATTTTCTTACTTAAGTAGTTTTTATACCAGCTTTTTTAAATTGTAGATAAAATACTCCTAGTACCAAAAGTGGCCCATAATTTCAATAAACTCTAAAAACCCAAAATACAAATATTTTTGTAAATGTATTAGTTTCAAGCAAATATTTAGTTAAATAGATTAGATATATCTTTAGTAACTCAAAAAAACAATAATTTCGTTTTCAAGATAAATAAATTAAAAAAAAAACAACGGCATATTAACTTTTACCATAATACGTTACATCTACGGCATTCATTTTCAATTTCAGTGCCTGGTATTTCTACCACGAGTGTAAGTAATATTTTAGCATTCTAAGAAAATATTGTGTCCCACATATCCACCAGGGTAGTTATAAGTTCACTCAAGTTATTTAAAAGGGTTTGAATGGGAGAAATTATTCTGCCCTTGTTATCCTATATGTGTTCTTTGGGATTGATATCAGGGTTGTTTGCTGGCCTTGCCATCTTTTGCAAGGACCACGTTTTTGCTTCCGCTCGACAAATGCAATACAGTATCACATGTGGTATTCTACATACATTTATAAACAAATAACCAATCATATATATTACAATTGGCTGTCCACATATATTACAAATGTAATGTGATGTATGTAAGTAAAGTAGTGTCACTGTTCACGTTAATTTGTTTTTGATAAGTTTTCCTCTACATAACGCTCTTAAATCTATACAAGTGTTACAATATTATTACAATTATGGATTAATTGGATCTGTAGTTTTCTTTTTATGTTTTTAAACTAGTCTAAGACTAAATTTAGTTTCTACTTCTACACAAATAATTTTCAATCTTATAATAAAGAAAAATTGTAATATTTTATTAATATCTCTACAGAGTAAAAGCAAGGCATACATTTTTCTCGTCTCATCACATCCAATAAATTACGTGATTTAGCATTTAACACAAAAAAGAAGAAGAGACTAAAAGCGAAATTGTACCGCCATCAGTGACGTGACTATCGTGAAACTACAAGCCAACTTGGATCCAGCCACGATGTTCCATCACGAAGTTAGTTACATGTAGAGGATGATGACAACTGCACTCAATTTCAACACTCATCCAAATTACTCAGTGGACTAATACCGACAGATAAAGGGTGTAATTGAAACATACATAAATATTAAAATTGGGAGGTCCATTTTATACTCACTACTGATATTTTCTATTTTTTTTTTATAAATTCTGGAATTAACAAACGGGGTATTTCCGCTATTTTCCGAATATCATTCGTTGCTATATGGTCAAACATTATTTTCGAAATACTGCGTCATAGACGTTAAATGCACCGTTACCGGGTAAATTATTAATCATTATAAGAGTTGATACTTGTTGAAAATTAACTATAAAATTAAGATAATTGCTCTAAATATTAGAAGTGTAAATTTTTTTTTTGTTTGAGTCCTAAGTAATTGGTACACTATGAACTACTCGTATTTGTTTTATTTAGCCCAACAAACCAAATCACTGAGATTTAAGCCTGGAGACCTAGGAGGTGAAACTGCCGCATATTTATAGCAAAAATGAGGTGATGTACAGGCGAGCAAATGCCACATTTTTTGTCCCATCGCGAAAAATACCTTTTCTAAAAGAATAAGCAATTATTTCCTGAGAAAACGAAGATATTAATATCCATTTGGACTATTTGGAAGGATATAGGGTCCGATGAGATGGTTACTAATTATTACATTTATTAAAAATTTGTTGATATCCGCATTTATGGACAGCATGAGGTTTTTCAATACTTCATATATACGTGTTAGATATTAAATTTTATTTTTGGTTGAAGTCTTCCAAATTCTTCCATATCAGCAAATCCTTGTAATAAATATTTATTGAAAAAACTCCATTCTTCACTCCTTGTCCTGGATTCAACACATGTACTTTATGGAATCTGGAAGGATTCAGATGGTAGGGTTTGCCAAAGAACAAAATGGGTTAGTCCAATTTCAAAACTAGTCTTCTACAACCTGCTTCAATCGTTTCAAGTCGTCGCTTTTCGATTTCCAGTATTTTCAAGGAGCAAGTCCTTTATTGGTATTAAAAGGACGAAGAAGTACATAATCTCTCAAATGCTGAACAGCAGTTACAAACGATTCGGAAATAGTTCCTAATATAAATTTCGTGCGCTTGACTAGAGCTTTCATCAGAAGCATCATACACCAAAACCATACCAGCCAATCCTTTGTTATAAAGTATAACACTGCTTAAATGGTAATTCACTGACTCACCTACATAGGGATTTATCACCGATTTTCCAAGTAGTTAAACGTAAAAATATGCTATAAATACCCTCACTTCGATAAAAGAAATTAGCATCACCTATCTTTCAGATAGACTACAATATAATACAGTAGTGCATTAATTTTGAATCCATTTTTTTTTTAAATTCATGGTTCACTGAATAAGGCGAATTAAAAAATAAATAGCAATAATACTGAGATATTAATAGTTTTTAATAGTACATAAAAACGAAAATGTTTATTTAAATAAGTCGTCGAAAAATAAGAATAACAGGATAATTTAATTGGTGATTAATTTGAGTCTCTTCACTACATTTGTATTTTTCCTTTATTCTAATTATAGCAATAATGACATTACAACAAGAGAAATCATGACTAAAGTAATAATGGAAACAATCAAACAAATCATTGTGGCAATATTATAAATGATGATGTGATGAAATATGGAAGACAAAATAAATAGTTCAACTTAAGTTATAATATATTTAAAACAATTCTAATAAGTACTATTATAGAGCAAATTTAACCGAACTAGTCAGCTCTCGACTCTAAACATGATGACGTGGAAACAATAATCAGTGTTAAGGAATACTGGGCAAAATGTATTACTTCTATTTTTTTATGAATAATAAAGAAAACTACCTATATAATATTTTTTTCAAAAGTAATACATTTTACAGTGCAGTTATCGCCTTCCCAAATGTCCTACAGAGGGCGAAAGTGATCTTTACCATAGTAAGTGCTCCTGTAGCTCGGTTTATGCAGATGTTACATGGAAATCGGGAGTTATTTCTGGTCTATATTGGGCCTATAAACATCGAATGTCACTGTAAACGAAGATAGGTTTTTGTTTTGTTAGTGTAATAGTAGATCGTGCAATGGAAGAGGAGGCAGTTAAGGTTTGATGTCGTTATTTTCCAATTTGACATCGACTTATTTTACTAGTATAGAACTCCAATATTTATATAACTAAATTTAAATATTTATTTTAGTAACTTTAGACTACAGTTAAGTTGAATGTGATAAAAATAAATTTAATGGGTAGGAATAAGTCGTGTATTGATTGTAAATTTGCTTAATAATATCAAATTCTTATAAACTAATATACACGCATAATAGGAGCAAACAATATTCAAATCATTTTTTTGTGTTAGTAAAAATAAATATCTCATGAAAAACTAACCTAAAAGCTTACCGAATCATTTATATTGTTTTTTGATGATTGTTGTTTTGTATCCTAGAATTACCATTTTTATCGAACGTTTGCCATTCTTAGTTATTAATCTTAATACACATTTAATTCATTTATTGAGCGAGTATTTTACATTTGCATCAATTAAATCCGATATAAAGGGTGACGCATTAGTGTGTCAAAGCTCGATTAGTCCGCAGTTATTGAAGTTACGAAAAAAAAAGTTTTACAGAAAGTATAGGAAGTCTTGAGATTCACATTTTAAAATTAGTCCCAAATATAAAGGGTGTTCAGAAACGCAGTGCCAAACCAAAGTTATGTTTTTACATTTTTATAAGCCTCTTGCCGAGCTAATTTCAACGATGTATCACACTTCTTGTCTATTATGTTTAATGGATCTACAGCCACCTGAAAATCACATTTTTTTTAATTTAAATATATGTAGCAGCCAAACCGTTGAAAATCAATAAAAACGGTTTACATGTCCCTATCCTAACTTTTCAAGTTCTGTACTATGACATAAAATATATTTGATACAAAGTGATTAAAAATCAGATGGGATTTAAAATTTTTGATCACTCTGTATCAAATATTTTTAATGCCATAGCAAAGAACTTGAAAAGTTATGATAGACATGAAGTGTGATATATCGTTGAAATTAGCTCGGCAAGAGGTTTATAAAAATGTCAAAATATACAGTGTATTCAATTTGAAAAGATCTTATACAGCGTTCCTGAACACACTGTACATTTGGGACTAATTTTAAAATGTGAATCTCACTACACTTTTTGTAAATAATTTTTTTTTGTAATTTTAATAATAGCGAACTAATCGAGCTTTGCCACACTAATACGTCTCCCTATATATTATGTTTTAGTTATATTTAGTTTACTTTATGCATATCGTTTTATTTTTGTATCTCAAATTCTATTTTTGCTGAGTAATTTATATTTGATCTATGATAAAATTAATGTTTTAATAAGTATTTAATAGAATATTGTACAACTCATTTTTTAAGTATATTATGGTATTTACTGGAAAATTGATGATTTATTGTTCAAAAAATCAATGAAGCTGTGGGAACATACTTATTTTATTTGTGCACTAATTAAATAAAAAATAAATACAAGCCAAAAAATAATTTTGGAATAAGGGTGAACTAATATTTTTTAGCCCAACTTTTGTTTTGTAACGTACAAGAAATACTTGGGTATATTTATACCATTCTCCCTTATGTAATAATTACTTTTCATCGTCAATGGTAATATATGTACCCTCAAGTTCCTCTCTACTCATTCCTCTCGACCATTATGTGATTCAATTTCCTTCAGCATCCAACTTTAGGAAAGTCAACTACTACAATTGCTGGCTGGCATCCTATTACCAATTGTGCAGGGTTGGTGCAAAAATTCTACTCGAAAATAAATAACGAAGTACATGTAACTGTTTTCATACATGAAAGCATAAGTCTTGAATCTCTGAGTTGTATCAAGATACTAAATTAATACATTTCCTTGGTTTCTGCTTTTTTGAACATTCTACATTGCACTTACTCGAATGGTTTAGTCCTCTTGAGTCTTAGATGCAAGTATCTAATCCTATTTCAGTTGTTATGTAGCAATATTGATCTCTTCTTTGACCGTGTTACGTGTAATTTATGGCTGTACCAAAGTAATTTTTATCATGTTTATTAGTACTATGTTTTGGAAGGTTTGTTTAACTATATGAATGAAAGTTTAATATAGGTCTGTTCATGATCTTTTGCCGTACCAAGTTTTTCTCTTTCTTTACTCTAAGTATTTCTGCCACTTGTCGAAACGTTTTGACTTCCTTATCCAATCCGACATACTGCCTACGAACAGGATTGTAAGCTTTCAACTTACATCTGCTCAACATCAAAGATTTATCTACTTTATGTTAGTAACTACAGTTTTTGGGGAAGATATAAATTGTAAAATCTAGACAGAAATTTGGCGATTAAAATTTTTGTATTGTTTAGTAAAATAGAATGAACCGAAGATTATTTAACTTTGAAACTTTAGAACTCGAATCCAACCCTGAATCAACCCTTTCGAAGGGTCATTCCCTTCGATCATTCGATACATGCCTCGGATGTATAGCACCATTGGAATTAATTGCAAAGAAATTAACCCTTTCTGATCGTTAGCACTATTTAATTTGCAACAGGCCGCGTATTTCCATGCCGCCACTCGAATGGGGTGCAAACGGCCTTAATAATGAATTTGTGACAAATTTATTTCTAATTTGTATAGATTAATTAGTCGAAACAGAACTTTGTTGTTTGCAAATGGGGTTGTCATTGTTGAAATATCATAAAATGAACAATTTTTAATTTTGCTGTCGCTTCCTTTGTATTGACGTAATTAAATAGATCATGACAAACCTATATATTCAATGTATCTGTTATTTTATTTCAAGAGGATCGCAAAGAAGAGATTTTGACATAGGTTAAATATTGGGTAGCAGACTACCAGAAGATCAACAGTTGTTAGTGTTAATTATTATTATTTTTATGATGAGTGTGCGGGTAGGGAAGAAGGACTATTAAATAGAGAGACAATAAGTTGTCGCGGATATGAGTGTTGCGACGATTGATCCTTCGGGTGGCTCCCTCCTACTAACAGCAAGAACAAATGTCAAATCTGCCAATATAATAACTAATAACTTATTTTGTTTCTAAAAAAGTATTTGTTAACATAGAAGAAAAAAAGTTCAATTTCGCAAGTTTATTAATAAAAATAAGCAATGCGAATTTAAATCATGAAAACGCATAATATAATTACGAAAGGTTTTCTTTTTTAATTTAAAAGATAATTATTTGTTTACTCCTAAACATATATAATATATATCTCACATATGAAATAAAGATGCTTCTGTCCTGACAAAACACGAAAACAAATAAAAGAAACACACCCAAAAATGATTTACGACCATATCACCAAAACCAGCCGAAAACTCATCAATTGATTCTTATCGTCTTAATAAAATGTTTAATTTTAAACCAACCATTCGAATAAATAAATTGATGAGTGAAATAACGAAATCGGACTTGATGTGGTAGCCCATGGGTTCCCAGTCCAGCAGGTGATCTGATGGGTGAGACCACCCATGTACCATCTCATTTTGTCATTGCACACAGGTGGAAATGGTAGTAGTTCAGGTGTCTGGGATGTCACTTTGGAAATATTAGAGGTGGATAGGATATTTTTTTCAAAAAATACATGTTTTCTTGTACATAATATATATTTGTAAATTTAAATATATTGAATCCATAGAGTGATCTATCCTTCGTTAATTGTTTGGTTTCACTTGCAATACCTGAATTAATTACATTTTTTAGATAATTAAAAAAATCCAAATAAATGACCCTAACTAAAAACACAATTTTGTATCGGTTGTTAAAAAAAATCGTTATTATTTTCTTCAATCTATAGTAAAAATTATTATTACACTTATGTAACAAAATCTATAAAATGTTGGACTTGAAAGAAGAAAATTAAATGTTAAATATTTAAATGACATATTACATTGACCTCCTAACTTAAGCTTATATTTAAACATAAGTTTAGGTGTGAATATTAATACATTTTGTACTATTTTTAAGAAAAAAATGTGCGGATTACTACAAAGATTGAGAAGATTATTAGTTTTCTCAACAGTAACAGTTCCTTCCACATTGGGACTCAACTCTATGAAATTTCAGACTTGTCGCCCGACTAATAGCCGAATTTGTCATTTCGGTCGTTTGGGCATCATTTGAATTAAAAGTACGTTATTTTGTGATATTCTTTCGTGTAACTTTTAATGAAGGATGTTGTACTGAATGTGAAATTATTTCACTTAGTGAATAGTGCCATGTTTTATGCAAATAAACATTTAAGGTCGATAAATTAACCTCGTTTGTGGGCTGATAGTTTTTCGGTAAAGAATACAACATCAACAACAACAAAAGAAAAAAATGTATGTTTTAGAGTTTCGCTCTGCGGTGAATTGGTCTGTATTACATTTTATTTCTCATCAATGTTGTTAGGCCTTGTGATCATAAAATTAGATAATAGAAAGTCTCAGGGACATAACAAAAAACTAGAAATTATAAAAATATTAATGGAGCAGTTGGCTTATCTATACTAGCAAAATGATTTACTTTTTTAATTATGTTGGTATATTTTCAAATTCATGGAAATTAGCAATGCTTAAACTTATTTTTAAATCAGACAGAAAAATTAATTCAGTAATTCATTTATTAGTATCTATATGGAGCAAATAATTTCATTACATAATAAATCAATAAATTATTTTGATTATAGGGGGTATTTATAGGAAGGGCACTATGCTTTTCGCTATTTAAATAATAACGCAACCATTAATATTGCGTAAATAAATGTTTAATTAATCGATTAATTGATAACAATTTAACGGATGATTTTGTTAATAAAAAGGTAGAGCGGAAAAACCTCTATTAGTCTTACAACGTTTCGAAATTTCTTACTTCTTGCTTTAGTGGTAACTAATAGAGCTTTTCTTGTCTTGTTAACAGTATTAATTAGTAACAATAAATTTTAATTTAATTACGAAGAAATTAAAAGAAAAATAAATATTATTAGTAATAAATCATCAAGAGGCCATTTTGGCTACTATTTCAAGATTTCGTTAATAATATCAATATTTGGAAATATAAATTAAATCTATAGAATCTAACAATCTTCTGTAATTGAATTGATAGCATTTTCAAACATTAATTCTTCCAATTAATTGCAGTAATAAAGAAAGAAACCGACTAGAATACATAGGTAGTTTACAAAATTTGAAAGCTTAAGTTTTCCCTTCAGGGGCAATCAGAGATAGAAAGCTTTAACTATTTTGACATTTGATACATGTTTTTATAACTAAAAAATTGCTTATCTGTATAGGTAAATATAAAATTAATATCGTTTACTAAAATAAAACCACAACACAAAATCTGAAATGATAACAAACAACACAAATTTCCAATTATACTCCATGACCCAGAACACATCATAGCCTAATGAAACAAACTAAAAACAAAATTATGGATCAGTATTTATATTAGCAGGAGTGCTAACCAGAAAATGCACTCAACCAAACGATAAATATAAGGGGACAGTTAAGCGCTTTAAGCTTTCAATTTACGTATTTAAGCATAATATAATTAATATTTATATAACAAAAGTTAGTATCACTGAAAAACAGATGTTTTGAAAGGTAGTATATATATACTAAATAATTTTATCATATGTATTACTCGATTTACTAAGTAAAGAAAATTAGTAATCGCTTATTCATATTTTAGTCATATATTTATAATGATCCAAATTGGGATCTGTATTATTAAATAGTTTTAAAAATGATCTGTGGGGCTTTAAACAAATTTACAGAAAAGGAATTATTTATTAACTAAGGGAACTGACTAACTACGAATTTTAAAGAAGACACTCTAAACCTAGCACTTAACTAGAAAAAACAAGGATCAGGCAGGAACAAGACATGGACCAGAATATGGATTAATAAGGAACCAAGAAACACAGGATGAACAACGTAGAAGTAATGAAGACCACAATATGAAGAGCATGCGAAGAAAAGAACTAAAAGGTACACAGAGTCCCAAAGAGTAGGAAAAAATAAAAATAAATTAGTGAATGAATATGAGGACACTGTAAATGAGTACATATGTCGAATCTGGGAAAAAGTAGCCATCTATTAATAGAAGCAATACGATACAATTATAATATCTTTATTTTATGTACTTATTTGGTTAGATAAACTACCTACGTCAATGACGATAATTTTTGAGTATTAATTATTAAGGAACTTTTAAAGCGAAGAGCAATCTGAATATAATCAGGGTCACTGAGGTAGAAATTCCACAAACAAGCATAAAAATGTATAAATAAAGTGTTTATTTATATAAAAATACAGTATAAAAACCAAGTATACTGTCTAAGATCTTAATATAATAATGACCCCTATCGTTACCTGTCAAAATAATTGATGATTATCGAACTGTATAGAGGATTATTAACTTCTTGTTAATATTTAGAAAAATGTAAAATAATGATTAAAACAAATATACTCATAATAATTAATTGAATTTGAGAGCAAACCATGTCAACTTTTATATGTATTTTTTTTTAATATTCCCAAAATTTTAAATAATAGGAACAGTAAATGGAACAAGAATTTGAGAATTAGTTACTTGAAACAAAACTATTAAATCAGTTTAAAAAAAAGCACATAATTTACAATTTAAGTTTAAGTGTGTTGTTTATATATGAGTCAAATAATTATAATATGGAAACAAAAGAAGTTGAAAATTAAATATCTGAATCTACAATCCGGTTCATTCGTATACGGAAATAAAAATTTTATATTTTACAAGCCTAGAAGCCTGATGTAATAAAATCGCATTGCAAATACATAAATTAAAGGTCGAACTAGTTTTTTTGTTTTGAAATAATAAATGTTCAAAAAATTTAAAAATTAGACAAAAATGCTTTTACGGTTTAGAAAATTTCATCCATTAAATTATCCTTATTTATAAGGTTTTTTTGTTTATAATTTATTCTCAGTGCCAGCTAATAAATAGTGTATAAATTAAATAACTGTTTCAATTTTCGTTCTAAAACCTACATATTCTGTATTTTAAATATATTAATAAGATTGATATTGAAGGAATCTCACGTGCATTGTTCATAATTTATGATCGTTCCATTATTTTACATTAAATGTTTTAGTTAATTACTATTATTTAGAGTAGATCCATAGAACATTTCTATTTCAGTAAACTGGAAGAGGAAAATTGTTACAATTATAATTTTGCTTAATACATATACATAGTAGAACAGCATACATTAAATACAAATTACATAAAATACGAGCGGTAACCGGCAATCTACTGAAATTGAATCCAACAAATTATCCAACCGTAACCTATAGAATCCCAAATAGGCATTTCTGGAATCCCGGAGTCACAACATACCTATTTATTTATGTAAATAAAACCGTTTAATCCATGAAAAATATTGAAATACATTCTGCAATTGAAACACCCTGCCACATTGTTCTATTTTCTGTAGATAAAATATTTGTTTCAATATACATAGTGGAGCTATTTCAAAATGTTAGACTTGCATCGCTATTATCGCCTTCGATTGTATCGGAATTTTGCTTAAGCGTTCTTATTGATTCTGTAGGATTAGAATAAATACAAATTCTTTAGTTGTATGTATATAGTAATAATTTACATGTAAACAAATCTTTTAGGAATCTTTTATAAATGTACCTACCAAAAAAACTTAATAATAACATACTTTCTTCACGACCATTAGTGGAATGTATTAATTCCAAAATCATTTTTAATAATAGATTGTAAACATTCTCACTCATGAGATAGAATATTTATTATGAAATACTTGCTTCTTATGTATTTTGCATATATTTTCATTCTATAATAAGTTACGGAATGAATAGTCCATAATTTCTGTCGCTGTCTCTAAAAATAGCTCACAAAGCTCTGAAAGTGACTTAGAAATTCGTAAAAATGGTCAACAAATCTCTAAAATTGCTCATAAATATCTAAAGCGGATCGGAAATTTCTAAAAATGGTTCAAAAATACCTAAAACGGCTCAGCAATTTCTAAAATAGCTCTAAAATATCTAAAAAACGGCTCAAGGATATCTATAATGGGTCAGGAATTTTTAAAAATGGTTGGAAAATGATTAAAACCGCTGAAATATATCTCTTATTTTGTGTCGTCTGTTTATCCTCTTAGCCTTTTTTTCTATCTCTAATAATTTTAAAAACAGTTATTTTGGAGGCAATTCAACTCTTCAAAAACGGAGATTTTGAAAGGAATCAAAATAGGGTTTTGTGCTTTAAAGATAAATATTTTGGAAGGAATAGAATTCAAGTCCTATACTTTAAGATTTCGAAGGTAATCGAACTCGAGTTCTGTGTTTCACAAGTGAAGTTGTCACTAACTGACTGGCTCAGTATTTCTTCCTCCTCTTACAAGGATTGTTCACCTACCGTTATTTTTACTTTTTTCAATAGTATTCTGTGGTTGCTGCACTAAAAGGGAAGACCCACTTGTTGTTGTTTTTAATTATATCTTATGTATTTACTATTTAAATATCAAATGTTTAAATTTGTTAAGATTACCACATACTTATGTCAAATTTTATTTAATATTCGCCTTGTAATTTTTTTATTTTTAACTGCACATGTCAACTTTAAATTTATTATTAAATTTTTGCTGTATTTAATTATAATTAGATTTGATGAGGACTTACTATAGTAGAAACTAGTCGTCCTTATCTTTTACGAATATACATTAAAGTATTATGTGGTAACGTTTTCGAGTTTTTTTCTATACCACATTCGAGCCCATTGGAGAACCTTCTCTATCCCAATGGAGAAACTTCTTTCTCTATTATATGTATATCTGCCAGTCGGTTCTAATACTTATTACACTTTACTTACCTCATACCCATATTTGAATAAATCTTGGGTATCCGTTTATCGAAACCAAAATTTTTCAGGCAGAACTGACGAAATTTCGATAATAACAACGTATTTATTTTGCTTTTCTTTGGCAGTTTTGTCATGTTTTTCTCTAAATAATTATAAAAAGCCTTTCTATTTTAAAAATCCCAATCCATTTTGCCTTGTTAAAAAAGTACACGTACGCAACATTGCTGGTTTTATGAGTATAGTATTAAACAACCCCTCAAAATCCACGCCTTCTATCGAAACGGAGATGAAACACAATGGACTATATTTCAAATTTAGTGGTAGAGGTGCCTGAATTAATTACCCAACATTAACCCATAATGGGCGAGAGTGCATGGTCCAGCACCCGATAATATCGCTTTCAGGTGATTTAAAATAACAACGTACATGGCCAAGGCATTTTCTCTACTGTTATCACGGTTAATTCGCATAGTCTGGAGCCTGCTTTGTATAAAGGAAATGGTAAATGCCAAAATATACTCTACCGCTCTGATGGACAGGGTTAAACCATACCTATTCCAAAGATACTTAGTAAAAGAAGGAACAAATAATATTGGAAGTAATAATATCGACGTCTCTTTGGTTCCACATTATTAATTCTACTTTTTAATAAAATATACCAAGTAAATCTCAATAATATTTTTAACATTAACAAATAATTTATTACATAAGAGTTTCTACTTCCTTAAAAAATGGTTAGATGAGATGAAGATAAAATTTAAAACAAATTATATTATTGATAGCAAGGTTTTGCCATCCTTTTTTTTGTTGTTAGCCTGGTATGTTAACAGAGTCACCTCAAGAATCAAGAGTAGCGGTATTGCAACCTTTGAAGGCTTATTGTAGGTCTATTTGAACATAAAAGTAATTTTTATCTTTTTTAAATAAATCGTACAACCCGGCTCTTGTTGACCCCAGACTATTAGAGAGACTATTCTCTTTCCTGTTATCAAAGCAATTCTTCAGCCAATATCCACTTAGGTGACAGCTACAGGCCTAACGGTGAATATGGCCTGTACTGGTATGCAAATTTTATTAGCGATTAAATTTTATCTAGAAACTAGGCTCTAAAAGGTAGAGCTACACTGAAATAATATCACCATGTATAAATTTGAGCCCGCTCTACGTAATACAAGCTGAAAAAGAATAAAAAATGAAAAGCACAGAACAAAAGTTTTTGACTATGTAGAAGGAAATTACTTATATGACATATTTATTACATATTTTTATAAAAAACAGGTGAACTCATGTGATAATTCATTAGGAGTACCATTTTTCTCGCAATTTAAAAGAATAACTGGTTTAAATACGTTGAAAGTAGTTTATTAAACCGCAGAAATATAAACTCGAAATTAGTGAACAATAGTAATTACAATGCATATGACAACAAGATAAATGATTTTCTTATTACGTCAAATGATTTATAAAACCGTATAAAACTCTTTTCTGTGTTATATTTAAACTAGTAAAGGTTTACTGAAGTTAAAATAAATAAATGGGCAGTCCAAGTAAATGCTTTTCACAGATACAAACATTTTGGATTATACAACAAATTTGGTTATATATCCCGAAAACAATCCACAAATAGATTTCCCGAATTTAACATAATTGGTAAAGTTTGCAGTAAAACCGATGGAGATTCGAAAGTCAGGTTGTTTGGTAACCAAAGTGCACGTCTGAGTTCAAAATAACCCTCTAGCTATCTAACTAGTAATAGAGAGGGTTGTTCGCAAAATATAACACAATATCCGCTGGATAAACTATGAAATTGTATTATTGCTAGTGGTTTGAATTACGGTTCAGTATAGACACATTTCAGAGCAGAGATAGATGAACAATACGATGTTATAAACAAACAAGTTCTCTTCCAAATGTAATTAATCAGGTCATATGTTTTATTACCCGAGAGCGATTTTTACTACATACGATATTCTAGAACTTCAACGTTAGAATTTCCATATTTTAAATATTATTAATATATACAGATCTGGATATTCAGTACAGAAAAATTATGTACAGAGTTCTGGAAATATTTATTACTGCTCTAAGGATCTGGAAAAGGTGTATTTGATGCATTATCAAGACGAAATATTTGGGAAACGTTTTCAAGTAGATCAGCATCGAACTATTTAATATAACAAAGTAGATATGCTTTGATAGAGTGGGGACGGGCAATGCAAAAAGTTTTTAAATTTATAAAGGGGTAAGACAAGGAAGAATACTTAACACCAATACAGTCATGAACCTTCACAATTATGTGAAAAAGATAGAAAATGTTTGAATGCAGGAGTACGACAACTAAAGCCAATAACAATCAAAGACTTGCTGTATGCTGATGACATGCTACTAGTATCAAATAGTAAAATCAATTGCAAGAAGTAATACATAGTTGAAGTAGGCACCTCAAGGATTACGATATGTAAATCAATTTTAATTAGACCCAAATATTGGTAGTAATGAAAATACGAGAATACATATGTATCAACATAGAAGAATACACACAGACCACTTTAGAAAAATTAAGTATTTGGGACCGATTTTGGCTAATAAGGGTAACCCAGAGACAGATGTAAAATCATAGAATACTTTTAAATAAGGAAGAGAGTAGCCAAAACCACTTAAAATTTTCGAAACTGTCTTCGTACCCAATTTGACTTATAAAAGCGAATCACGGGGTACTCACGCGAAGATTAAAATCAAAGGTTATCAATGGTTCCGGCAATAAGAATACTAGAAAAATAGAAGGAGTAACAAAGATAGACAGAAAAAAGAATAACGAAATAAGAGTTTGACTAAACGTAATACCAATAACAACTTAGATGGTAGGGACACATGAGCGGAGACAATTTTTAAACAACTATGGGAAGCTCGACGGGACTATGGGAAGCTCGACGGGACTATGGGAAGCTCGACGGGACTATGGGAAGCTCGACGGGATAGAAAGGAAAAAGAGGAAGACACGGGAAAACTGAAATTAAGAAATAAACGACATAATAAAAAGGCTACAAACATTGTCTTCCTTACTCCGTCTATGATAATTACGAAAAGGAGCAGTCACAATATTCTCACATTAGAATTCTAATTAAATTATAACTACAAAATAAGATAATATGCTTACATTACATTAGCCATCAACAACCAATTATTAATATATTTAATTATTTATGTATATTTTGCATTACTCTTCCTCGATCTATCACAAAATGTAATATTTAAAAAAATAGAACGTAGACATTCATTTCTGAAAATTAAATATAAATTTAATTAAAGTTTTTTGTTTGTAACTGTCAAAACCAATTATGAAAAAACAAACAATTTACCCACGCTTTCCAATTTAAAACATTTAATTTTTTATTAAAAAATAAAATTTCCAGCTTTCACATTTCTTTCACTGTGACATTCATTTCATGTCTGCGTTTTACTTAAAATTTAACGAAGAGAAAACCATTTTTAATTGTAGCTAACAAGGCACTTGCTAATTTTATTGCAACTCTAATATTCCCATTAGTAACTTTCATTTTGTTTGAAAAACGTCCCCCGAAACAAGTGAAAAGTGACAATAGCAACATTAAGAGCACGTGTCCATTCAGAGGCTGTCAACAGTTGTGAACAGACGCTGGTAGAGCACATGCACGCCGAGACTTGTTAAGTGGCAATATGTACGCTAAACAATACTAGATGAATGTATTGTGTTCAAGAACGAGAGGATGCAATATTGTAGACATATTGTACCCGTCGTCATGTCTTCTGATATACAAAGTAAGCTTTGAATGAGGTATTCAGTTGGAAGCGTTTTCAGTGATTGTTTCTGTTTCAATGTATATAATTAAAAGCAGGAAATATTCAGAAAGAGTAAATTATTCATTTCTAAACTTTTATAATTAAATTAAATTATTGAAATTATATATATTATTTTTAATGGAATAATACTGAATCTGGGTAGGGATTATTCAGATAACTAAATGACCTACGTATATTCTACCATAATGTCCACACTGAAAAATCTTTCTAATAGTAAATAAGTACGAATTTAAAATAGTAAATAAGTACGAATTTAAAATTAATTCAATTTAATTTTCAGCGTAATTGGAATAGAAACATTTTGTCAATATTAACGAGGAAAAAAATAATTTCAAAAATATCAATTTTAAAAAATGCAAAGTAATGACAATTATAAGTTAATGTAAGAGTTGTTGGAAATATTATCATCGCGCTTCCTGATAACACCTCAATCTTAAATACTGCTACTACTATATGGTTCTTCCTTAAATTCGTGTAATGCTCGCACTGAGAAATTTTTAGACCAACATAAGAAATCCACAAATATCAGCAAATGATGGAGCACAACCACAGTACCATAGGGATGTTCGTCAATACCTTGACCTTTTCTTTCCAAATAGCTGAATTGGAAGGTTAGGATAGCTAGAATGGCCAGCGAGATCACCACATCTTAATTCCCTAGATTTTATTCTCATAGGATTATCTCTAGACCACTGTTTATATATCTAAACTAGAGGATTTACATAACTGTAATTCTAATTTATTTGTATTTATTAAAATTGATATTTCGGATGGAATTGAAAAAGCAGATACAGTGCTGAATTCCCCTTTGCATGTCCTTTTCAATTATGTGCCACATAAAAATTAGATAACGTTAGGTAAATAATAATAATTTAAATGAAACCAATAAAATGTAACTGACATCAAAAAGTCTACAGTTATCCAATAATAGTCTAATATTAATTATTTACTTCGATACTCTACCTCAAGTTGAACAGAGGTGTAAAATACTTATCTTCAATTACTAATTGTTGAACTGAAACTAGATGCACATAATTGTTAACATACTACATTCCTCCTTGAAAGGGATTTAAAAAAAAACAAGAAGAGAATGTTAAATAAGGTAACAAAATGGTATTTCAATAAATATGTTAACCCTAGTGGTGAACCAATGTATGGCTAGACCAAAACAATACTTACTTATTTTACGATATTGTTAGTAACGATAGTCTTAATAAGTTTTCTAATGATATCCCGATTGCAGCGATGCCGATGATCATTTTAGATAGAATCTAGTATAGTTAATCGGTTTATTAAACTTATTCACCAATTAACTTTCGATCTCAAAAATACACAAAGACAGTAAGTATTAAGAGAAAAATCAGAAATTATCACTTGGAGACGTAAGACGAATGATTAAAGTGAAGAACTACAATAAAATATTCTTAAGAAACGTGGATTAATACAGGACATGCTGCCACAAAGGAAAACTTAAACTTAAAAGTAAAAAATAGGCATTTGTGGTATGATGCATAAAAGCCTATACAAAAAAAGCGCGTAATAATCACACTTATTGGAATCATAAACGGATATTATTATTTGAGTCAAAAGTTTAAAAATATTATCATCTTAACTTTAACGTCCAGTTCTATGAAAGTCATGGATAATGCATCCTTTCATAATAGAGCCTCTACCGATAATAAAATATATTAAAATACAATTGGCTGTTTGATTATAATTAAAGAACTCTTGAGCTTATTTCAATATTGTTAACGCCCGAATTATTATGTTTAGCAAGAAAACACAAATATATAGGGTTAAAAAAATAGTTCGATTCCTCCATACCATGCAGAATTAAACCCGACAGAATTAATTTGAACTTAACTTAAAAGTTGTATTATTTAACATAATGCAGTTGTGCAAAAGTTTTCCTGGAAGCAGTTTTCAATGTTAACATTGTAAATGGAAAACATGTATAGGACATAATATTATTTATAACGGTAAGAAAATTAGAAGTTATGAGTGCAGATATAGTATCTTCATTCTTTCTGCACCACTATTCCAATTGATATATACAATATAATTGATATTTTTTTGTAATGTTTTTATTTTGTTATATTAATTTATATCTTTTAGAGTAGTTCTTTCTTTTCGTTAATTTTAACGTTTTTGTTTTATGGACGTACATTGTTTATTGCAAATATTAAATCTTAAGTTATAAGTCTCACTAATATAACTTATACAACAATTAAGTTTATTGCTTATTTTAGAAATATACCAAATTTTAAATACATGTATTAAGGTTTATTTCAATTTTTATTTTACATTAATATTTAATACATCCCTCGCCAAAATTCTTATGTATAGGGTATATATTATATCTATGTTTTTCCTAATTTTGAATATAAATTCAGAAAAATGAAGTATTCATTTGGCCTTAGCTTTAGAGGCGCTGACAATATTTTACAATCAACGATCCTATAAAATCTGCATAGTGATGACATAACTATAAAGCTAAAATATAAAGCTTAGAATTAAAAATAATATTTTGTTATGACAGAAACATTTTGTTTTGAGAAATAATTAATTTATTCCCTATTTAAGAAAACCCTTCTTGCAAACGATTACCTGCTTAGTCAAGTTCTAGTTAAATATTAGGTAATATTAAATTAAAAGAAAGTAATGAGAAGTTATTAATAAAAGTACGTATATTTAATTTAAAAAATATTAATAAATGAGTAAATTCTTATGCATTTTTTTTTAAATATTAGTCCATCTATGGTTTATGTTTACAAATATTTACTAACAATAAATTAACTGATAAAGCATGTTAGTTTGAATCTTTTTTCAGTGTTTATCCATCTATTAACAGATAGCAAGACTAGTTGATATCAAGCAAGTTTTTTTTTCAGTGCAGAATAAATTCTAGATCTGTATTTATAAATAATTAATAAATTTTTATGTTCTCTGAGCCGCACTCTGTATATTTTAAATAGTCAAAAATGAATACGTAGATCTGTACTTATTAATATAAAATTCCTCTGTATGTTTGGCTTTATCAGAATTAGGATTTCATTATAACTATATTTACTAATTCCTGTATGTCAATTAACAAGTACACGGCATTACCGGGTAGTTTAACCGTTGACTGAAATGAGTATTTTAATTTTACTGTTGATAGTGAATTATTCCGGTAATTTTAGTTTGCATAATTCATTGCCACGTTCAATTTCCGTTGATGTCAGGATACGAGATGTACTAATTTTAGGGTATTCAATGATGCTATTAATACATTAAAATTTATTAATATTGTTTGAACATAGAAATAATCAACGACAAACCGTAATAAAAAGGAAATATTAACAAAATTATACAAAAATTGATTGACAATCTGAATTAGCTACCTATTGCGTGAATTGAGCTATAAAACCAAAATGGTGTAAACCATTACAGAACTATTCAAAAGGACCCACTTAAAAAAATAAAGAAAAAAGTCATTCTACATATCTCTCATCAGAAGAACAACCAAAAAAACTTTCAGAAGAACAACCAAAAAAGCTTTCAGATGCCGGCTCATAAAAACCAGATTGAAAATGCTCTTTGGAATGAGAAGAAAGGAGAAAAAACGCAGCAATTTTTTTAACTGGAAGCAAACACCGTTAAAAAATGGTTCGATTGAACGCTCCAAATATCTTCCTTTATCCTATTAAAGAATGGTAGCACTAATATTGAAATATTATTGTTTGCCATTTTAATGCAATTTCTCCACATATAATTAAAAAAAATGTTATCTATCGTATAATTGATGACTTTTATCTATAACTAGAATTAAAAAATTTGTGTACTTTTGGTACAATATTTTCTACCTAGCCTGATCCAATTTAGATTGAGATAAATTTATCCGAATATCGCGCAAAATAGGATTACAAACTATTATTTTAGATAATTCAACGATAAATAATTTCATGGTTACGAGTATACTCTTCCATAAAAAGCTTAGTTCACAACAACGCCCCAGTACAGGTCCTGAATTCCCCATTATTGCTATCAGATTGCCGTTTTATTGGGTCTCATCGAAAATTCAAATAAGCTCGAATTGTTCTTCACATCTCATTTAACCCAGCACACCAAGCACTCGAAAAACAGGTTAATCATCAACACGGGAGTACGTCAACAGCACCTAAAGGATTCAAAACTTAAAATTAGAAGTCTTTATTTTACCCACCAACAGATTTTTACTGATGTGACAAAGCCTGACACATTAAAAGAAAATTGTTTAACGGGATCGAAACATATTTTTTATAAGAAAGACAAAAATAAGTAACAGATGGAAAAATGACACAAAGAAAATAAGAGAGGTACACGTGAAATAAAAAACTAGACAAAATAAAAAATCTGTTTATAAAAATAAATAATGTGTACTTTTATCTATATAGGTTTTATTGATACGCCTTCAGAATTGGATACAATACAGGGTGTTATTGAAATACACGTACATATTAAAATGGGGAATAGTATGTAATGACCAAAAACGATTGGCACCAATTTTAACTTCAAATTCTAAAATTTAAATATTGGGGAAGAGTCCCCTTTTCCGACCTACTAGTTTCCATATTTAAAGAAGTAAAATAAATCGAAATTGAACTTACCCATAGAAATTGCACTGTTGCCGTAGCAAAACCAATTAATTCAAAATAAAGTTTATTACAGTAATTGTTCAAAATGCTGTCCATTATTATTTACACACACTTGCAATCGTCTTTCCAAAGAACTTTGAACATTAGAAATTAGTCTTGGATTTTGTCGTAGTTCCTCGGCTACCGCATTAACTTTATTGGTTAATTGTTCAACACTATTAATAGGTTCATTATAAACCGGTTGTTTCATGTGACCCCACAAAAAGAAATCGCATGGATTTAAATCCGGAGATCTCGGAGGCCACTTAGTAGGTCCATTTCTGCCTATCCACTTTTGAGGAAATCTAATGTTCAAAAACTGCCGTACGTTTAAATCAAAGTGAGGAGGAGCGCCATCTAGTAGGTACCACATCCGTTGCCTTAATTGTAACGGTATCTCTTCTAGGAGTACTGGCAAAATATCTTCTAAAAAGTGGAGATATCCTGGCCCATTTAATCTGTTCGGGAGAACATAAGGCCCGATTAAATACTGATCTATTATGCCAGCCCAAACATTTATTGAAAATTTTCTTTGATGCCCAGTTTCCCTAATGGCGTGAGGATTTTCATCACTCCAAATATGCGTATTGTGCATATTGAACACGCCATCACGAGTGAATGAAGCCTCGTCAGTATACAATAATATTTTTAGAAAATCAGGAATATCAACACATTTTTGAATCATCCATTCACAAAACTCCACTCTCTTTTCTTCATCACCTGGATATAAGGCCTGGACTTTTTGGATGTGATAAGGATGTAAACCTTGTTCTTTAAGTGTCCGCCACACAACAAATGAGGACACTCCAATTTCAAGACCTAGTCTTCTACAACTTAATTGAGGCCGGTTTTCAACAGCTTCCAATATTTCTTCTTCGGCCGCCAATGTTCTTTGTGTTCTTGTTCTCCCTCGATCTGCATTGACACTCTCAAATTTTCCATGGTCTCTTAGATGCTGAACAGTTGAAATAAACGTACGACAGTCCGGAATTCTCCGATTTGGAAACCGTTCGCGATACAGGATTTGTGCTTGCCGAGAATTTTCTCCAGCTGCCCCATAAACCAGCACTATATCGGTTAGTTCAATATTCGTAAATAGTGGCATCGTAAAAAAATATTTAAAAGTAATCGTAACAACACTTTTTACCAACTTGGAAATGACGCGCTCGTGTTAGCCAGATTCGTAAATCAACTAAAATTTTAATAATCTATAGTTTCAAAAATGTATAGTTTAAAAACAATCATTTATCAAATATTCTAGTTTTTTGATAACGAGGGTAGTAAAAACCAGTCTTCGGAAATAGAAATTAATTCGAAAATCTTGGCAACATGGTTATTTTTTACAAGACTAGTTTTCTTATCATCTGACAAAAACTTGCATATTAATTACTGTTGATGTTTAAAATAGGTAAATAAACCTAATTTATATAGGTCATCCTCAACATATCAGTGAAGTACGTTTGTTTTAGAATTAATTTTCAAAAATTAATAACTCCCTTAATAAGGGGTATTTTTAAAAAATAATATTTTTCTACATTCAGTGGGGATCTGCGCAATACCCAGTTTTAATATGTACGTGTATTTCAATAACACCCTGTATATCTATTTTGGTTCAATTATATGTATATTTATAGTTAGTTTTTCTTTTCTTTTTTCTGACGTTCTATTACATCCAAAGTTATAACAATGTGAGGGTAGATAAAACATAATATGTATTAAAATTTCACTTTTCGTATTTTATCCAAAGTGTTAGGTAAAAGGTATAATAACATTTATATCTTGATGAAATACCACTTCTTCGTTTTAATGAAAAAATAAAAATAACAAAAAATGTCAATAAACGTGTTTCTGGGTTAAAAAGTATTTCATTCTGAAAGGGACGCCCATGCGAGTTAAGATATGCCATCTTAAATAAATAAGTGAATAATGAGTGAGCATGAGAAAACATCAATTACGGCGCAGAATTGTATCAGAAATCAAAATGGCCAGAGGTCAGACGCGTCAGTCTCAATTAAATTCGAAAACGCCGGTGATGGTCCAGATCTAGGTTGTGGTACAATATGGTTTAACAATGAAAATATATCGTTAATCTTCCAAATATATTTTAAGGTCAAACCTGTCTGAAATTGTATGAAGCGCTTTTGTTTCTTATCAACCAAAATATCGAAAGAAGCGGTAAGTTTAATAAAACCTTGTATGTAATTGTAATATAATTTAAAATAAAAAAATGTATTCTCTTACCACTCTTATTTAATAATTATATGGAATTAGTCATATTTGGTATAATAGTGCTTCTACCCCTTTTAGAATAATTACTTCATGAAATAGTAAATGACGATGAATCGTCTAAATTATTAACTTTTACTGACCTAACTTCCCCATAATATCAGGATTAAATCCACAAATAATCCGTTTACTCAAGTACAAACTTAGGTTATTCGTTCAGGTAGGTGCACAATATTAGCAATACATCTGGACAAAATTTATGTCTAAATTGTATTCAAGATAATCATTTTAAAAGCTTATATGATCCATATCCATATTTTGGAAAGAGTCAATAATTGTTCTTAGGCATCGGTATCAACTATTTTAAATAACTATTAGTTTAGAATGACACAAATCCTCGTATTCTAATATGTAATTTCATCTCATGTCACTCAAATGAAAACTATTTTAGATTTTAGTTAATTATGATCCTCATAATTTAAAAAATCTTTAAACAGTATTGTAACACTCTTGTCCAGTTAGATCACATTGTGGTTCAATTCTTAGGGATAAGGGATGAAAGAGAGGAAGGGTCAGAGATCCTGTGGTCAAGACACCGATCTGAGAATCTTGAACCTCCTGTTAAATGCATGAGGTAAGACATGGGTAGCGAAGGGTTATGGTTTGTAAAGGGTTAGACAGTTTGTGTACATAGTTGTTTGATATTCCTTGAGGACATGTTAATTTTAAATTAAAATTACCTAGATTGAATTTGGGAGAATTAAATTTTTAAAATCGTTATAGTGGTTTAGGGCATAAACATTTCGCCATTTTCTGTGATCTTTCTTCACGAGGTAATCCTTCTTTAATTTTTTTAAATAAGTATATCCAACGAGATACATTACTTGAAACATTTAAAAATACTGATTTGAAAATTGTTCCTAATTTGGGTTCTATAATTTAAGGATCCTCAGTTTTAATACTTGCCTTTCATTATTTTACTTTTTTTTTATTTTAGAATTTAAAAACGTACCGTTAATTTAGCTATTTCTATTAATTTTAAAATAAGGGCTACTCTTTCATCAAAGACAATAAAATTAAACAATATCTAAGTATGGCACGTTACGTATTATAACTTTTTTTAACTTGGAACCAAAAACATTTTTAAAAATCTATAGTATAAACTCTGTCAAATGAGGTGTAATGTGATTTAAAAAAATGAAGATATTGTCACGTGAAAGACGATCGATCACGTAATGGTTAAAATTTATAAAATTGCTATATGATTTTAAAAATGTTTTTTAATGATTTTTCTAAAAAGTGGAAAGGTGGAGATGATGAAAAATGTTAAATAAGCGCATCCAAAGGTTCTTTACATCGAGTTTGTTAAAAACATTTAAAACAATTTGCAATTTTAAAGTATTTTTAAAGCATTTTAAAATATTTTTAGACAACTTAGATAAGAGTAGTATTCAAATTTAAATCAGCTTTCTACTGGTTATAAATATAAAATGACAAATGATAAAAGTAATACAAAACTCGTAAGTAAATTATACCCAATGCTACGTAACAAGTACTTATAATTTATTAATAAAAATAGATATTAATAATAAAAAATAATAAAAAAATACGATTATTCTTTAAAATTATCAATTTTTACCGAAACTGAAGTACTAGTAGTAAGAAAACTTTAAATAAAGAATAGTGAGGGTCACAGACTTCAGTATCTACCGATTTATCTCTTTTTAATTTTTGGAAAATTCTTAATTTTATAGAATAAAGATGAACTCATAGGAACAAATCACAAGATCTTTAAAATATGATTAAATTAATATACAACAGTTCTCAGGGTGGTATCCTAAAAAGTAAGCACAAATTTGATTTTAAATTTATAATTAAGATTAAATTCTAAAATTAATGAAACATTTATTATTTTCCTTTTTAATTTGCCGTAAAAGAATTTTATAACTTCAATAATATTAGTAGCCACACTATCTACCAGATATATTTTTATTGTCAGTGACGGCCTTTACCAAATTTATTATTGGGTATCAATAAATACATCATAACAATACTTAATAAATTAAAAAAATTGGTTCAAATATCATTAATACTACTTTTGACACTAATACTTATAGACATAACTGATATGGGTTAATAGATATTTAAAAGAGAGCTTTTAATTAATGTATTGCAAGACCCACTTTTCTATTTAAATTTTTTATTGATGACGTCATCACGATCACAGAAGCGTCCATTTAAAAATGAAAATGGACGGGTTTTAGGATTTTCCCCTACAATCACTGATTTACGAAATAATGAATTTATTCCTTTCATTTGGTCCTGTATATGAACCATTACTTTCAAATACAACATACAAGGTTCTCAATAACTCTAAGTTTAAATTAACATCAGTGATCAAAATTTGATATTAACTTAATAAATTAATAAATAAGTTCATTGTAAGATTGATATTATTTCGGCCACGTTAATTTCCAGCTTTTTACATCTTATTGGTTATATTGGTGATTTGTTTTATAGATATAGAGTCATTCCTAGATTTATTAATATAGTATCCTAATTCCTTGAGAAATATTTTAATTATGTAAATGATCTACTAATTTTCAAAGGAGATAAGAAATTCCGAATACCTATATGTGTAGTTATGAAATCAATAATCATTTGTTCTTTATTATGGAAGTCGAAACAATAACAATAAAACAACAATGTCTGATTAAATGAACTAATCAAAATTTTGCCGAACACTAAAGCTTACGACATTGTAAAAGTTTTGTTCAAATCATCTTATCCTATCCCATCTCCTGTCTTTCCCTATAGGATAAATACACAATTTATTATGCCACCGTCGGCTTTCATGTCTTTGTTTCTCTGGACCAAAGGATTTATGTTCCATAAAAGAAATAGAACATTGGTTATGGCACGTTTCCATCACGAATTTTATTTTTACAATTTCCTTTATTACCGACAGAGTCTTGTCCTGAGTAATTGGGTAACAAGTAGGGATATAGATTATAGTATATAGTTATAATTTACGTTTTATATATTCAAAGGAGAAAAGTGTTTGTCAAAGTTTTTACCTAAAGATAGTTTATTTGTTTTAATGCAAAAATTTCAAAATTATTTTTTGTAACAGACTTCTTTTTTTCTCCTACCCATCATTTGTTTCTTCCTATTGATTATAGGAATGTAGTACCATTTTACTTGATTTTTAAATCATTTTAAATGAAGGTGAGATGAAAAATTTCCAGCCTACCAGAGAAAAAATAAAATATTTAATTAAAACTAATTATATTTTTAGTTAATTAATTAATCTCTTTATCGGTCAATATCCTTCACCAATAAAATTCAAAGCCCTTTTTGTCCTACAGCTGATTCATACAGTTTTTAAAAATGGGCGTTTGTGCTGGTAATATCTTCCAAATCGGACGCATATTTCTTTCGAGCAATAAATTATATTAAGTTTGAAAATAAACAAAATCCAAAGGGGCCAAGTCTGGCAAGTAGGGTGTGCAGGGTAGTATTTCAAAGTCTAGTTTATATTAATAATGAACTTATAAATGATACGACGGTTTGTCAAATAGAAAAAAACTTTTTTTTCAATTAGCCAATCCTTTTCTCCAAAATCTTCTGTTGCAGTTGATCAAGGAAGTTAGCATAATATTGTCAATTTCCGACAAATTAAACTGTTTCCACCTTCTTTGGAGCTGGGGATGTCTATTGTCTTGACTGTTGTTTGGCCTCTGGTGTGTTATAATAAACCCAAGTCTCGTCCACTCTTTTGAAATCCACTCAGCCTCACCGATTTCCACTAATTCAACGACCGCTCTAAAGAATTTTATGTACTTTCAGGATCATATTTTCCATGTAGCCGATTTTGGCCTACCTGGACACTCTGCGTTCCGAGTAATAGTACGGGAACGTGTAAAATCTGCGACCCAAGTTTTAATAATTTCCAGGGAACTTAAGCTAGTATTACGAGTTTCTCCATTATTTAAAAAACTTAATTGTATAGTATAGCGATCTCTTAGATACAAACCAATTAACACAATGTTACAATATGTCAAAGAAAAACTTATGACATTTGATGATAATAAATAAAACAAACAAATGATCAAAATTTTACCCCACTATAGGTCAGGCTGGAAACTATTCATCCCAACCTCGTATATTCATTTTGCAGGTCTATTGTGGTTTTTTCCGTATGCCTTATATACTTCTCCTTAGATTTTTTTCTTTAAATTTGTGAAACCCTACATTTATTAGGTTTCGTTACTCGCAAAATACATACTTAATGTTCTCGGAAGAACCTGTAACGATTGCTCTTCACCAGGTTTATATTATTCATGTATTTTCAACTGCAGGGTTTTTTAATGGCACTTGGAGTCTATCCATTCAGCCAGTTACTATTTTTTTTCTGTAATATTAAACATTTTTATACATTTAATCAGCAATCACACACATTCATACCACACCCATATCCACGCCGGGACTCGAACTCGGGACCACGAGAACCCAATGCCCGCCCTCTGCTCACTCGACCGCCGGCGTCAGTATTCTGCAGGGTTCTATGAGTACTCATACCATTGCTTTTAACATTTTTCGACTTAAATCAACGCTTAGGTTTCTAGTCACTAATATAACTTCTAGTAATTTTTTCATTTATGTATAGATGTGTGCGTTGATGAGGTAATTAAAACATGTTTATACAGTCATTTATTCTTCTTGTCTTCTTATCTAGGCTAAGTTCAGTTTCTTTCTAATTATCTAATCTGTCTCCAGTATTATGGTGACAACTTTAATATCGTCTCGTACGTTGCATTTTCATTAAATCCTCTACGTATATAGTATTACTTCCACCTGGAAGATAGTCGTATGGTTTACAATTTTTTATGTTACAAACATTCCTATCCTCTCCGTTCCTAGTTTATTCTACCATATTTTAATTTGTTAAAATATAGTAACGAACTGGAGGGTATAAGTGTCCTCCGAAAAAAAAATTTGAAATGTAATATTGTGAACAAAATTGATTAAATAAGAAACAATAAAAAGCGAACGGTATAGTATCACTAGAATATGGTTGACAGAGTTCAATTATTAAAAAAGATTTACCACCAACACGTATGGGGTTTATTTCATAGTCAGGTTTTTAATTTCTAGTGAATTGTTTTATAGTCGTGTGAACTCAGGATTTTTTCAACCTTTGCATTTTTTACGTTATTAAATTTTTAGGGCATATTTGACTAAATTTTGTTAATAATTTGTGAATGGATTAAATAATTTGATATTGAGACATTTTTTGGGTAGCCTCAATGTTAGTTATTGTTATTTTAAAATATTTTATATTGTATGTAAAGATATTTCAATTGATAAACTAAGATTATAGGATACACATTTTTTCTATTATGGTCACTTTAAGAATTCATTTAATGGATAGATCCTGGCCTAAAAAATATTGTTTACTCATAAGCATAAAATATTGTCAAGTCCAATGCAGATTTTTTATTGTTTCATAAAATAATTTGTTGAAATATACGTGACAGGCAGTTTGTGATCGGAATGGAGATTTTCCAAATTGATGATGTTATATATTTTTCTGTTGTAAACAAATTTGAAAATTGTGAATAAATAACACAATATTAAGCTTACATTGTCCAATTCAAATTCGAAATATACATGCTCTTTTATTGCTTGGTTTGCTTTTAATAAAAACATTTTATGATTAATTTCATTTTTTGTTGCAAGCTGAAACAATGAAAGCCTGATTGCGACAACCAAACAATAATTGACTTAATCGATAAAGTTTACAAAATCCTTGCAAATTATTAAACATGAAAACTACAAATGTACTTAAAACTTCTTAATGTATTTCCAGTGTACAGGTGAGAAAGATAAGGTGTAAGCTAAAGCATAATATTCTTAGAGATTATTAAGAGATGATTATGATATATTCACAAATCATTGATTTGACTCAGTTATCAGTTAACAGAAGAAGATTACTCGAAGCAATGAGAATATCAAAAATATCATAAACGACCCACTGTATTAGTTGTTTACCTATAATGTAATCGTAGATATGTAAAGAAGCTAATTGGCACGCATTGAAATTAATTGAACATCTTTATAGTTAAAGATTCTAAATACTAAAAATCTATTTCTTCCATAAAATAACAGATAGTGATAACAATTTCAGTATACATACTTTTCACAATATACGAACTTTTCAGAATATACTTTATGTTAATCTTGAAGAAATTATCTTACAAACCTTTCCATTTCCTTATAGGTTTAAATTTCTTATACAGAATTTTTCCACTCTTTTTTGTCTTTTCCTAGAGTTGTTGGTTCTTTCCATATCTTGTCTCTATGTTCTAACATGCTACCACCCCTTTATTTCCTGTTTATCTTGGTTTTCCCCTCTTCTTCTTTACCATGTGTTCGCTTCGTATACTCGTTTTATTTGTCTGATGTTACTCATTTGTTGTATATGTCCCTATATTTCGATTTAAGCTATAATATTCCCGTCTTCTATTATCAATATTTTGATTTGAATTGTATTTATTCTCATCCCTTTTTCTCCCATTGTTTCTTATCATCTTTTAGTATTTTCTTGTAGTTATTTCTCATTTTCTGTTTTAATAAGACATCATCTTCAAAAACTCCATGTGTTGTTTAGATTCGCTCTAAATTTTTATATCCTCATAAATATCGCTTTGATTTTACTTTTTCATTTCTTGATAATACTATAACTTAAATACTTTTACTGAATATTGCAGATACTTCACCGTTGTTGATTTTTTGTTCCATTATATTATCTACTTTTTTTTATACATTTTCTCCGTTTCACGCCAAATTAGAAGCAGTTGGCAATAATGAAGTCCATATGACGGTATGTGCAAGAAATTACAACTTTCATATAGTGTCAATTCGTGATGATTAACCCTTCTGAAGGGTTAGCCCATCAATTAGCACAGTAATGGGGTCTGGATTAATGAATCTAGTTAGAGTTGTTGGCCACAGGTGCTGTCTATCGCACACTTCATTATAACCAGGAACGGACTATTGCGACATTTATGCAAGTTTATGGAAATTGGAAACACGCTTTGTATTGTTGCAGTTGCTGCTGTAATTTTTCATAATAAAATAGATTTGCTTGTTATACTCATTTTACCAAGTGCATAGAAGATATTTATTTGTTTTCTCAAACAGACGTGAAAAATAAATTCTCCATTACACTTTTAAGATGTTAGAGAAATGGAATCAAGTTGGATAAGATTATGGAAAAATAACAATTTTTAAATTGTTAATGACAGCCTATAAAAAACTGAGGTAGTTGGAATATCACCTTCTAGTCAATCTGAAAAGTATGTATTTGATCAATTTCGTCAAATAGAACAGCAGGAAGTGTTTTATTATTTTCAAAACAATTCGACTGTTTTTCTTAATATCATATTTACTAGTTATATTTTTTCAAAGCCACACTATAGTTTTAATGACTTAATGATTTAATTTTTGTGTTTTATAAAAAAAATTAAAGTTATACGTCACTAACCTTCTGTTATAGAACTCGCGTTAATCATAATTATCCCTAGCTTTTCGTTTGGTTTTTTACAAGCCCACCGGCCAAAATATCGGCCTTAAATATAAGGTTAAGCATTTTTAACTTTGCCGAATTAAATTAAACACACCAAAAATAATAGTTCAATTTTTTTCATTGGCGCCGAACAAATTTTTTATCTTGGTAAAAAAATTATTTTTGTATATTGTTTATTACTAATATTATTTTATATTATATTTTAGATTAAAATATTTAGTATTAAAGCAGAATAGAAGACAACAAATGGAGAAATATTGTCAATATTTTTAACTATGAAATTGAGATGTATTCTGGCAAAGTCATGGAACTAAAATTTTTTTAAGATGCTTAGGAGTTTATTCTGTCATATTACTGATAATAAATTCCGTTTATATCATGACCCTGGGATATTTTTAACCAGAAAGTTTCAGAGTAGACCCCTTAACACCCTAAAAGTTGTTTTGTTTCACTCCGATGATGATGTTGTTATTTCAATATACAAATATGTATTAAAATAGTATATTATTTACCACCTATTTCTAGTAATGTTGACATTACATTGTATATTTCTTATTTTTAAAATCGTATTTGTTTTTGATAATGTGAAGTAAGTATTGGATATTAAAATCTCCGCCACTGCGTAATAGTTTAATTTACCTCCTTCTATTTATTAGCCTCGCATTTTTGGGTTATTATCTATTATAGTTTGAATTTTGATTGTCTGATCGCATGATTTGTGCCCATCTTGAAGGAACATTTAGGAGTTGAACGCCTTAACTTTTTTTATAATTGTTGAAATAAATGGCCAAATGGCAGCCTGCCTACATAGGCATCTATAATTTTAGTTATGACAGATGCTAACAGGGGTGTATTTAGACATAAATTTATTGTCAGAGGTTAACCAGATCCCATCTGGGTTTTTCACCCTCCAATTTAATATAATTATTTAGAAAAATCTTAATTTATTTTTTAGTTAACTCGAAAGATCCTATGGAAATTTTGTACTAAATTCTATATTTTTCTGACATTTTCTTTGTTTGATAATTCACAAATTTCTGAAATATTATTTATTAAGTTTACAATTCTGTCAGATTATATTTTATTCAAGAAATGCAATTGTTATTAACTTGCCTATAACAATTAAGATTTTGTTATATTAATGTAAGTTCCGTGTTTTCAAATTTCATTTTTAAAACTTTTATATGATTGAGGATTTGAATTGAAAGTTTTAATTTACATTACCAATCTGCTGAATTTAGTATCAATAAAAAATGCTATGAGGCCGGGACTGTATATCTTTTTTCATTGTAAATTGTTAAAACTTATGATCACACATTTGCGTGCAAAATCTTTTCATTTTAATCAACAATTTTATCAGAAGCGAGCATGTGGGAAAATTATAAATATTGTTGCTGGAGGGTATTAAATTATTTAAATATGCTACTTAAAACAATTATAAATATGTTCAAGGGTTCTTCATCGTGGGATTATATACAAAGTGTCTCAATAGAAAAGAGACATAACTTAACCATATGTAGGAGAGGCACATTTGATACAGGGTGTTTATAAGTTTTGCTCATTTCTTGATTTGCTTGTTACTTAAAACTCTACATGTATTTTTTGGAATTGTTTAAACAATACATGGAGGTTTAAAAAAAATCAATTTGGACTAGGTTTATGATACAAAATTTTTGTAATAGTATATTTTAACTTTTCTAAAACGGTCACTAATTTAATTACAATTCAAGTTTATTTATGAATATTTAATTAGTATAGCGTATTCAGAACTAGTTCTAAATTATTTCTTTATATCTCCAAAGAATCACATTAATATAATACTAATTCCCTGGTGTAACATTCAAAAAGTATATTCAATATTTCAATATTATCCCCAATTAGGTCCTTAAAAAGAAACAAAAAATGTCATCATATCCAGTATATTATATTTAAAAAAATATCATGACGTCATTACATACATGTTCATGACCCTGTAGAGAAAAAACATAAAATTAGAAATTAAACTGTAAATAATAATTAATTATTCCGCCTCTATGGACACATTGTATATGTTTTGCTTAGGTAGTAATCAAAATTACCTTTACACCAATTTAATCAGACACGAATAACTTTTCAAATATGGAGTTTCTAAAATAAAACTGTAAAAATTTGTATATCGATTTTTAAAGATACATTTGCACTGAACATCTGCACATCTGCCGTAACGATCTTATGTCATGAAAATCTGTTGACGTAAACGAATTTTAATATGGAAATTATGATCATGTCCTTAATATGGAGCCCAGTTTTACAAAAGCGTACACTAACGCTAATATTTTTAGTTTTCTCGTGTAAACTATATTTAAGTGGAACAAGAACACTGCAATTATATTCGCGTTAGAAATTTAGAAATTGGAAAACCAATTAAATACTAAATATACCGAGTTTCTCAAAAATATATAGAAATATCAAACCATGAATATGAAGTTAAAACTGTATTTCGAGAGTAATGATTTATTAATGGTATAATTTGATAAGTATTGACTCTTTGCTTTATGTTATTTAAAAAACTGTGAATTTCTAATTAATAGTGCAATAAATATAAAAGATAAATTATACTTATCTTTAATTTCCACAGTATTCCAAAGCTTTTTTTTATATGTGAATCGAGTTTCGTGAGTCGCATTTTCACTGACAGAAGATTAACAGATTTCTCATATGCGTACTTGAATTCACATCATAAACATTTAAACCAATAATTACCAAGTAATATATACACAGTAGGATTTCTGGCTATAGAAATTTTTAAATAATAAGATTCTCAAAAAATGTATATATTTAGTCCAAAAGGTAATCTAAAATAATTGAACTTCTTAGATTTAATTGTTCATTCTATATACTGAGGACATTTTAGATATTTCTTGATTTCAAATTTCTCCAAAAAATCTAGTTTTTGTGTCTTGTCACTTATTTGAAGTACCTCCACTGCTGTTTCAATTGATTTGTTAAGTGAAGGTTTGTATTGAGTGTCAATCAGGTGTTTTGTTTAATGTGTCTCATCTGGTTAATTGAATATTATAAGATTGTAACCGTTCACTGTATCTTATATCAGAATTTCTAAGAGGCTGGCCAATATAAATGACATTACAATCCGAAAAAGTGTCAGTATAATCTTTTTGTATATAGGTAATAACAAAAATACATTTCAAATAATTATTTGATGTTACAAATTTAATGTCTTTTCGGTGAGTTACATTAACGTCAAGCTTAAGTACATTCGTATCATCACTTTCGAAGACAAAACACACACGACAATCCATCGCCACCTGTGACGTGACTTACACTAGCGCCAGCAGTCCGCTACTAATTGATTCTAGTAATTAAACCTCACCAATCTGTCAACTCCTACGCTCCTCACGTCAATATCGAATAGAGAAAGAGACCACCGAAGTTAAGACATTCGCGTTCATTAACAATGGTTTCAATGGGTTCATGATGGCCTGAAGACATCAATGTTGCATTGTTACGACTATCCCGTCTTTTGTTTTACAATAATAGCGTCGGATTGCTTAGATCTCGATTGAAAAAAAAATTCGCAATATTCTGATTTATTGCGGGGTTAATGATGGTAATGATGGTAAGCTATTTGCAAGAGGGAAATGCTGGTAGGTAATCGAATAATTGGAATATACAAGACAAGACGGTATGATACTACGGGCAATACTGACAAAGTTATAGTATTGATTTTAGAATGAGCGCTCACATACTTTAGTCTCAGAGGATCAGAATAATACATTAACAAGCTCCTAGTACACTGGAAGTTAAGAGAAACTAGTAAAGAAAAATTTCGACACTAATCAGAATCCACAACGAAAGCAATATTGAATTTACTCCCAAACAATTTCCAGAGGTGGTGGCACTTAAAAGAGTGGTAGGCGTCAGCAGCATAAAAAATTATTTACAGTAGAACCAGAAACATTTAGGTGGAGAATAAGAGAAATTATAGAAAAATAAATAATAGAAAATAAGTAGGTCAACAAAACAAGGAAGTTCCTAATCATCTTAATTAGCGTTTTTTTATTATAACCGATTACTGAAGGAGAAGTGACAGAAGTTATAGTTTCACTGAAAAAATCAGCTTGTCTGTCACAATATTAATAATAAGATAATTAAAAATACTAGCAACATCGTTTTAGGTTCTCTAATAACTTTTATCAATACTATATTTTACATGTGTAGTTTCTCAAATGATCTCAAATTTGCTAATACCTCTGTTCCAAAAAGGTAATAAATATGTAGTTGACAATTATCGACCTATTTCCATAGTATCCGTTTTTTCAAAAAATCGTTTAAAAATTGCTAAATACCAGATGGGTTAAATAATAAAAAAAATTACTTTTTTAGCAACTGCCAGCTTGATAATCGCTTATATCGAGTTAAGTAGGGTGGAGAACATTGGAATCACACAATATGACCTGTCTAAGTCCTTTAACTGTGTTACTTATAGGCTTTTATTTAGACTCGTTTACTCTGGAGTGAGGGAAATGTCTTGAAATTGATTAAATATTTCTTATTGAAAAAGTTGGTACGTGCAACTGTGATCCGTTGAAAAAAGGAGTTAGTAGACTCTCAATTAAGAGGATCTGGATAACGACGATTCTAAAAATAAAAATAGTTTCTTTGTATATCTCTGATATCCTCTTCTTAACAAAAACGAAGTGGAGGAATTTGTGTTTAAAGATGACAACGATAGAACAATAAATAAAAATACCTTAATACATATTTCAAAAGTGAACATCGTTTAAAATGAAGATTTGAGTTCAAGAAACTGTTTACATCCTGTCAAATGCTAATACCTTTAGTTAATAGGATACTAAAGCAGAGGCAAAAGATAAATAAATACGTTTTATCTTATTTAAAAAGTGTCATCTATAGTGACCTAACAACCGTAATTATATGGAGTATTGTTATTAAATAAAAGTAAATCAAGAACAAAGTACTAAGCACTTGTTGCTATTTGAGCGTTTTCACACGATGCATTCCGATGAAACTGCGCCATGATAAATTCCATAATTAAAAAAACTGGAACATCCGCCTTTAATAAATAAGATTACTGATTCAATTTGGTCACGTTTTCACGATTTTTGTATTTTAAATGAGGGCTAAGTAGAAGATTTTCTGCATTGATTTTTTTCTTAAAACGATTTCGTAGTCTTATATCGTGAGGAAAAAAAAAACATTTTTTGCTCTAATTCTCTAATGGGTAGACATTTTTTCCACTCGTTTTTTTTGCCAAGAAGTTATCATATTTTTGCATCCAATTATTAAAAACCAAAAAATTTACACTTTTTGAAAGAATTAGTAAGTAAATAATTATTTATTTTTCCATATCATATCATTTTGTCCAATATTTAGAAAATTTTCGATTTTCTTTTATTTGTACCTCATTTCTTAAAAATAGGAATAAATGTACAAATCAATACCATTAGCAAATTAACATACAAATTATTTTATATATATTTATACCTACCTCGTTAAAATTTAAATGAGATCAAAAATTGCAATATAAATTCACTAAAGGAAATAGTGTCACACTCAATTGAACATAAAAGGCAGAAATTATAATTGAATAAATTGGCGCGTAGTCCCCTTGCTTAATTTGGAGTTTTATTATTTCCAGATGAGAACGTTTATTACTGGGAAATGTTAACGTCAAGGAGTATACTTAATACTACTAGTTATTCTAGAGACGATAATTCTATATTATTTTAGCACATTTCCCGAACACAATTTCACAGCTATTTAAAAAAAAACTAGTTAAACATTATACTATAGCTATGAACTTCTTCATGAATTCTGAGACAAACATTGAATGCGTGGCTCAATGAAGTAGTATTACAAAACAAATGCGGATAGATGTTGGTTTGTTTTTTTTTCATTCGCGCTGGCGATCATTCACATTATTGTGTTTTGTTGATTTTTAATTCAATGACATTGGTCATATAGTGCATCTAACATTTCATAATGCGTTTAAATCCTGTTGATATTGTTACAATTGTAGCGTTAATCTTTTGTGCCATACAAAGAGTGTAAGACAAATTTGGCTTGTTAACTCATTAACCAGGATACAAGCGAACAATAATTACCAGTCAATTAAATTACTCTTTTATGTATCTGTTTGCGAAACAGAAAAGCTTCTACGGATTCTTTTCAAAATTAACTCCAAGAAATGAAAAATGAAAATGTTGCTGAATAAAGCGTTAGCAGAAGACTTTTTGCTACAAGATGTAGTAATAGAACTATTGTGCTCTTCTTGTCCATGTCTGAATCATTTTTAAACTAATTTATTCAAGAATTGTGAACTGCTTTACATGTACTCTTTTATAAGTCCCCGTAACGACACTTTCTTCTTCTTCTTCTTCTTCTTCTTTTTCTTCTTCTTCTTCCTCTTCTTCTTCTTCTTCTTCTTCTTCTTCTTCTTCTTCTTCTTCTTCTTCTTCTTCTTCTTCTTCTTCTTCTTCTTCTTCTTCTTCTTCTTCTTTTTCTTCTTGTAGTTGGCCTGTATACTACACTATGAGCGAGCATGATATTTGTATGCAAGATCTCACTCAGCTAGATTGAACATGAACCTCATTGAACATGTTTGAGATGAGTTTGGACGCTGTATTTTAAGTTATGTATCAGCTCCAAGAACTGCCCAGGAGCTCAGAGAGTTGCTATTGCAGGATTGGAAAAATATCGATCAAAATGTGATCAGTAACTTAATTAATAATCCTTCGTCGACTTCAAGCAGTCATTAATGAATACACGATACTAGTGATATGTATAAAATGCAGATTTATTAATTTTTGAGAATAACTGTAATGTAACAAAAAATATGGTTTGTGACATAACATTGGATTTTTATATTTCATATTTTTGAGAGTGAGAGTTACAATTTTTGTTAAATGTCATACGGTTATGGTTATGTTGATAAAAATATTAGTTGCAGGTAAAGTATTTGTTTATTATTGGCTGTATTTTTATACTACTGATGATAGCAACTATAGGAACATCCGTGAATGCATTTTGGAACATAAAAATACATTGAGACTAAAAACAGATTATATTCTTTATAGATATCCTTACAATATATAATCTTTCATACGCTATACATATTCAAAAATGATATTCGTATAATATTTATTAAATTTAGTAAATATAACATTTATTCATGATATATTTAGTAATATTACAATCTATTTCAACAAATATGTAAAGCATATTTCAGGCATATTGCTCTGCGTCTGGGTATATAACATAATATACCTGGAATTTTAAATCACAGGCCATTTTCAGTTAAGTGAGGAGGGAATACTCCATGAAGATAGTTGTGCAAGCGATAAAACTGAACGGGACCAAACTATATCCACTCCAAAGTGAAACTGCCACAAAGTTTTAAACTCGTGATATCCTATGACAGTGCAGCACTCGGATTTTATACGGAAACCGCAAAATTGCACGTCTGGGCCAGATATCGAACATTTTGCAACATTTCATTCCGTACAACGAAATGAGTATCATTGTTGAGGCTATTCAATCAAATGGGGTTAGGGTTATCCTCTTGAATTGTCCTGATAACGATGTCTGCTTCATATAATACATATGACTATTGGAAATACAGGTATTGGCTCAGCAAATAATAAAAACAAAAAATACGACCCTATTAAATCCTATAGGCTGAAAAGGATGTCCATTTCTACGATTTTATTATTAGATATTATTTGACAAATATGATACGTTGCAAGTAGATAGAAAATTAACGACAAAACGATTATAAGAAATTAGTTCAGTCAGTATGGTTGGATATAAATTAAATTTCAAAGGAGAGTGTCAGAGCACAGTAACTAATACAATTTGGAGAAATCCATACTCAACTTCAAAATTATAAAAAAATTTTTTTGTCGCGAATCGAGTCTGGTATTCTTTTAATGTTAATAGTTATAAAATTATGTTTATCTAATTAAGGTAATTTTAAACGCTGAATTTCGTATTTTTCGCTTTATATAGTATTTATTACATCTGCGAACTTTCAAGAAGCACTTAAGCCCCTTGTGATTCAAAAGTTTACCACTGCAAAAAAATTATGTTCGTGTTCATCAGTAAAAACACCGATATAACAGATGAAAAATAAGGAAATCAACAATAAAAATAATTAGTAATTACCCAAGAAAATGTAATATTATTTAATACAATAATTAAATTATAATTTTACAATGTTATATAATAAATTGTGTTGAAAAAATATTTGTTTATAATATTGACATACGTGACTTTTAATCAGTATCGTAATGTTCGCAATAAGTTTCTTCAATCTGCTCTTCTTGTCTCCTTTTTCCTCCGAGGCGATCATGAGCCAAGTTGTTGCAGAATGCATGGTGAACTGGGAGAACAAAAGAAAAAAGATCCTGATGATTTTTGTGCTTATTTAAAGAGTGGTTTCTTGCAGATTTTCAGTTCTGTCCATCTACATACCTCCCTTCTACAACGTGGTGATTTTAGGTTCATTTCTGAAAATTGTTGTTAACTGTTACTTTCTTTAAAAATAATGCCACAGATATTCCTTCTCAAACCGTAATCACTGCATATTTCGAATTCTAGGAACCGAATCTTAAAAAAACATTTTTAAAGTTTCCAAACTAATAAAATCAGTATCTCTTATTTAGTAAATTTAGAGCTCGCCTTTACTACCAATGACTCCCAGCTATCAAGGACATACATTTGTTTGTCAGATTTTTTTGTTACTTTTTTAATGACGTGGCAACCACGCCATGCTTGACTATTATTCCACATGAACATAGTTGTCTTGTTGTGGACACAAAAATTATAAGTCCACAGTTATCTAGCATAATATGGTTTTAAACATGTCAGGACAGAGGAAGGTCGTAATAAACTAATTGTTCATCTGATTTTGCCTCAATTGCAGAATATTCTCTAAGACTTTTGGCACAATCTGCTTTAGGAAGGTATAGGTCCTTTTCAGTTTTTGCCTTATTTCATTCTTCCAGAATGCTGCTGAATAGAACTGAAACTAAAACAGGTGTTAAAAATATAATTATAGTAGCTTTCTTTAATTGGGTTTACTTGCCTTTCGAAAGAAAATTTAGTATACAATACATACAGCTTGTTTATGTTGAGATCATTACTTAGATATCTTATGTTATGCGCTTTTTGGCGTGAATAGTGGCTTGTGTACCTAGGGAAAAGGTTAATGTGCTCTTTTACCAGGTTATCACTTATTTCCCAGTACTCGTTAAAAATATTTTCTTTTCTCTTCAGTTATTAAATTGCAGCTAAAGCGATAATTACGATTGACCAAGGGCAGCCAGCATCTTTCGTCGCTTGTGCATTTTAACCTGCCTGCCAACATATTTATTACATTCATCATTATCTGAATCCTCGTCTATAAAAACAAACAAGAAAATTAATTAATTAAAAATATTTGAATAAAGTTTCATCCAAATCATTCTTCTTAAATGACTAGACATTCTAATGTGCTCTACCTTAAAAGACATGCATTACTATTACTAAAAATTATGTTTAAAATCTTATTTAACGATAAAACTTTAAATATTAAAATAAATATTATTAAAACAAACAATACACTTAATTAAAGAACTTTTATTAGTTAATGTAAATGTAAAATAATTATGCCCTTAGAGTAGTTATTTAATAGTTCGTATATGATCGCACTGAACTCTAGCTGACTTACATGACCATTGTAACACGGACCGAGACTATGATCATAACAGCGGATCAATTATTGTTCCTAACACCTACCGCACAATAAATACGAAGATATGCTCCTAGTGTCATATCTTCCGCTATCAGAATAATCCTTATTTATTAAAAAGTCATGGACGTAGTCTTGGTAGCAAGAAGTCGTTATGAGCTTTACGACGATAGTAAATATGGATTTAAAATTGATTTAGTGACAGTTCGGTTATACGGCTACATATGACTGCAGTGCCTGTTCATCTAAGGTAGATTATATTTTATAAGCTTAGATTTAATTGAAAAAATAAGAAAAGGAATCGTCGACTGATCGATTTATTTATATTCGTATTTTTGTTTAGGGCGAATACGTAATAAAAATAATTAATGGCGAAAAAATTTTTTGTGATCATTTTAAAAACTTTGGAGTAGTTTGCAAATATTATAACAACAAATATATTTAAAAAATATTAGAGTATTTGAAAATGTTAAAAATAATTTGTTACTTTACAAACCACGTTTTTTGCTTTTTAAACACTAAAAACGTTGATCACGCCATTGTTTTTTGGTTTTTAAATGTATGAAATTCGTTTGGACTTAGGTCAGGACTGTATGAAAGAGCAGTCATTAGTTCCACATTTTGTGTGGTTAAATAACAATTGTTTGTTGTTCTGCGTTCTAGCGTAGAATGATGCAACCAACGTCTTTTATTGATTTTTCTTATTTTAGAGAAAACTTCTGGTAAACAAATAGCTGACTACATTTGACGTGAGCCTGTTTTTGACTTTTGTGATATCCATCGGGAATATATTTTTATTATATCTAAGTGATCATACAAAATTCGGTTAATATGTTTCATATCAATACTAAATCAAGACTGAATTTCCTACCTATCTACCAATAT
Organism: Hermaeophaga mercurialis; assembly: GCA_951812935.1. NCBI lineage: Eukaryota > Metazoa > Arthropoda > Insecta > Coleoptera > Chrysomelidae > Hermaeophaga > Hermaeophaga mercurialis. Next base: position 21,592,237 of record OX638360.1, read on the forward strand.
CATATCTCTTATAGCATTAATGTTTACTGCCATTTTTGAGCTTGTTAGTCAACCTTCACAGAATTCGTAACTAAAACTGCTCGGTCAAATTTAAATTCTTAATTCCACTAAATGTCTTTTTTACGGTATTTCGTCGCCAAAATTAGATTATTCAAACACTCTTTTTCACTTTTCTTTAATCCAAAATAAAATAAAATTATTGCTCGAAAATTATGCTCGAATACATTGTGGGTCAAGACAATATCTAAGTGTTTAAAGTGTACTTAATTTTAATAATGTTATATGCGCGATATGGCAGAATATGCGGTAGAAATTCCTTAATCGGTCTACTGTGCAATGTCTTGTTTCATTGTGTATCATATGTAAAAAATCTTACTAGTTATTATACAGGAAACTACAGTTAATTAGACATAGAATGGTCTATTGTTCCTGCAAACGCTGCATCTTTAAATATTTGTTGACAATCCTGCATACCGGCAAACTCTGGTTAAAAATTTACATTTCTTAATCGTTCGATAGTCATGTTCTCCAAATTTGGTATTCGAATGGATGGTAATAAAATCTAACGAATGTCACGTTTAACATAAATCATAAAGAACTCAAACATGTGGTACTTGATACTTTAGTTCTAGCACCTTTTTTCCCTACAAGACAGTGTTCATATTTTTTTAATGACACGAACTAAAATTAAATTTGCTTTTATTATTCATTTAAAAACTTATTCAGTCCCTTCAAATATGTTGCAAATACTTTTAATCGTCTAAGAAAATATTTCCAGGCTAAATTTTAAATATGTATTGAAATTTTCGTTTCACCATTTTTCATTCCAACTTTTTTAAAACGGGATTGTTATGGATTATTTGCTCATTCTAATGAGAAATTTAATTATAAATGGAAAGGTTGTCTCTGGCATACAGTAAATATATAAAATGCTAAAACGCTCTCACATTTTGTAGGGAAAGACAATATTTAATTTTACTCGGTACCATTATTAAATTTGATTTTATATTTTACACAAAAATTAAAAAAATATTTCGCCTTTGCCTATTTCTTTTGAAAATCTTTTAACACTTGTGATATTTTTGACACAGAACTGACGTGTTAAATATTCTGCTTTGAATATTGTTTGTAAGAAAATATATTAGGGCCACATACATTTATATTTGAAACACACCAACCCGATACTCATTCGACGTCTTGTCAATGCAGTCAAAACAAAACACTAGAGACGCCTCCAAAAATAACCGTCTGAACACATTTTGTAAGCAATTTGTCAATTTCAAGTAGCTAAGTCCTGCAGATAAACCGTCTAAATCCAAGGGTTATTTAAAAAGGGAAAGCCTTACTAAAAGCACGAACGTATCCTTACACGTGCTGGTCACGTGTCGGCTGACGTTAATCCTTGTTTCAGTGCTGCCAATAAATGTTATCTATTGCCGCAGCGAATGATATTGTCAATATAAGGGAAAAATTGTAGTGTAATCTCCAGATAGTAAGAAAAATAATGACGCATTTTTTGATAACTGGATCGTCTTTGCTTAAGGGGTGTTAGTTAATCCTAGATATATTGATGTTGTCTTATAGGGGAGGTCTGTTTTGTCTGTAGTTTTATTACTCAAGAGGGATTTAGTTTTATTATAAACCAAGATTTTTTTATTGTAATTCCATTTTTTTACTTAATATATATTTAAGACTTCATAAAAATTTAAATCGAGCGCCAAAATTATAAACAAAATATATTTTACATATGCTAAATAATCATAGTTATTCCAAAAAAAAGAAAAAAATTAAAATTAAAATAAAAGTCTTCTACCAAACGATATCCCTTATGTTACTATAATGAAAGAAATAAATGTCTTATATAATAAAAGATAAATGTAGCTATAATATTTGTAACCATTTATAGTAAATACATAAACAATACCAATTTATTATATTGTGAGGGTGTATTATAAATAAGTTATCGTCGAAAACGGTCATAAAGTCCTTACGGCATTGGATCCGATTCGATAACTAAGGACCCTTAATAATGCGACCTCACGCGTCTACGTCGATTCACGAACTGTTAACGACAATTTACCTTAACGACCTTTGTTTACCTTTAACAATTACCAGCTAAATATACGGTACAACCGGGTCGGTACTAAGCCTGTATATACATAGGAACTTTGTTGTTATATTCCTCAGTAGCGGAGGTAGAAAATAAGTTTTTATAAATAAAACACTAGGAAATAATTAACTACAGTACAGGAATGTTCTTGATTCCAGAAGATATTATCTATCATCTTCAGTTTTCTTATTAAATTATAATATGAAATTACTAACGTAATAGATAAAATATACTTAATGTGCATACAGTCTGTATCTATGATTTTTCATCATAAACGTTCAAACCTATAATATTCTTCATTTTATAAAACATTTGGTCAATATTATATTTAGTATTTAGTCCAAGGGGTAATCCAAAAGAGGAAAACTTTCCATATTTACTTGTTCGTTTAATACTTTCTACTAAGGATATCGTAAATCCCTTTATTTCAAGTTCTTCCAGAAAATCAAGTTCTTGCTTCTTGCCACATTTACAAAGGATTTAAATTGTGGTTTCTATTATTTTGTCAAGTGAGGGTTTGTGTTTAGTGTCACTGAGATGTTTTGCATAATGTGACATATCTGGTTTAATTTAAAAATACCTATAGTTATAATACATTTGTTAAAAATAAACCTACATTACTCTTTACTCTAAAAGATATTGCTGAAGATGTTGATATTTTCTTTGAAATATTTCTCATAAAAAAAATAATAGCTTTGTATGATTTAATTTCTTTAGGTTGTTTTGCAAGTATAAGGTTAATGGCAACCTTTTCTTTTTTTTGTATTGATAAACTATACGTCTGGACATACTTCTAATGAGGTGATCAATTTCCTCCTGAGGTATCTCATCCCATGCTACTGTAACTTGTGCTGCTGAGCCGCTAGAGTTTTTTTAGGATGGGGTAAATTGAGTAACCTTCTTCCCATAATATCCCAAATGTGATCGATGGTGAAAGATCGGGAGATCTCGGTGGCCAAGGCAACAAAACAACTGGATCTTCTCACCCTTGCACAACCGTCATGCATACCCAAACAGAATCTGGACTAATCACTGAATACAATTGAATTCCATTTTTGGTCCCAATTTGCTCGTTCTCTACACCACGCTAGACGATCACATTGGTGCCCAGGGGTCAGTGGTAGCACAAAATGGGGACGGTATGAAAAGAGCCCAAAGGTTCTTATCCGGCGATAAACGGTTCGCGTCCCAATCGCCCTTCCATGTTCTTCAAACCACTGGTCCGCAATCGCCCTTGTAGAAGAGAAGCGGTCCCATAGAGCCAATAGTTTAAGACGGCGATCTTCGCGTTCTGTGGTTCTTCGAGGACGTCCTGTACCTCTCGCTCTTCGTGTACGGTCCTCTTGGTTCCATACCCGAACACAGGACTGCCACAGTGTTTAAACTCCTTTGCGTTCTAACCAGCCTCTCGCAAGCCCACAATTCGACCCATATCAAACTCGCTCAACTGCCGAAATTGTTGTCGTCTTCGCTCTCGAGGTATTGTGATTCAATTAAAGAAGCTTTTTGAATGTGAGTTTCGCCGCTTAAATGACAACTGTACCTTAATTTTTTAGTTTTAGAACCTAAGCGATTGTAAATGTGTTTGAAAAAGTTAACACAAAAACAGTTAGAGTAATATCGCTGAAAAATTAATCGTTTTTTATCTTAACCTAAACAAACATATACCCAAATAAATATTACACAATATTTATTATTACTGGGTGTTCTTCTTACTTAGTGTATTTATTAGATCTAATGGATGGTTCTTAGATGTAATTATTTGTTTTTATGTATTAAATCGCATTTTTAAAATATTTACTTTCACTGATATTGAAAAAGCTCTATGTATCATTGAATTATATGCTTCAATATTTTATGAACTTCGTGTTATGTACTTTTATCTTTACTAAAAGTAACTAGCACTAGTAGTAAATTATAAATTGTTATTTTGTTGAAAATTTACAGAAAGAGGTGACCATTTTGCATCTAAGGTGCTACAAGGTTATATTGGGATGATGATGTGCAACAAGTAATCTTTATTGGCGGTAAGAATACGAAGGTAATAAGAAATCTTACGAGTTAGCAAAAGATTATAGTACTGACAGGGAATATGATATTAACATCTTAACATCATTACTGCATACGTATGTAAGAAAGTTTAGTTGGTTCCTCATTATTTAGTCAACAGTAGTTGACCTTTCATTATCATCCTACATTAATAGGCCCATTCGTAAATACGCTTTCTTGATTTCAAACTAATTCAGAAATATTAAGCATTTACGTTACGTAAACATTTATCAACTAAACGAATTGGCTATTATGAGCAAATTGCTGTTATATAATGAAAGTTATTTAGAATATAGGTAAGCCGAGAAAGAGGGACGAGCGACGTTCGTTAATACTAGAATATACCGAAACAGAAAAGATATAAAGGTTTTTAATTACAAAAACCAATGCCCGTTATAGGGTATGTGCTTAAATTTTTTCCGTCATAACCAATACTGCGTTGTCTAATCGACACAACGGTGTATAAAACTACGAGAATGTTACAATATTTTCTCCATAAAGTTTATGAAAAATCATTATAAGTCAATATTATTGAAATAGTTATTATGTATACAAATAATCACGTTTATATTTTTTTAGAATTTGTGCTCGTTCATAAATTTTCGTCAGCGTTCGTGCAGATTTCGACTAGGTTCGGTTCGTTAATTTATTTCGAAATAATTCGAATTGTTGGTAATATTATAAAGTAACAAAAATCTCGTTTATGTATCGGTTTTTTGGTAGAAAATGGATTATATACCTATGTACATAATATATGGATAAATACGTTATTTCCGAAAATAAAATTAATTGCAAAAATCCTTTGACAGACTTTTATTTTCGAAAATACGTCGTATGTCATCTGTATGAGACGTCAACGACTCCAAATTAAATCTATGGTGTCAGAGAGATTTCGATCTTAATTATGCAATCTACGTTCAAATGTTGATCAAGTTTTTTCAAATAAATGAAGGAACCATTAAATTGCCACCAAGGTTACTGGAACTAATAACATTAGACTTTTTTAAAAAAAGAAAAAAAACATTTATTTCCAACGGGACGCACCCACTCACAGGAAATCTTACATTACAAATTACACAATGCTTATAAATTATCATCAATAATATCGAAAAAAGAATAGAATATTACAATAAAAAAAATGTCAATACAGACAATATTCCTAGAAATATTCATAAATTGTCACTAAAAAAATACACACAAAGTACACAAATACCAATATAAACAACCAACTTATAACTTATTTTACATTCTTCAGGATATCTTTAATATTATCATAATATATGTCACAAAATTGTGCTATAGAATTGAAATATTTACACATAACATATATAGGTGATCTTAACATTACATTTGTTCTTAAAATATTAAAATAAAATGTATTAACTTTTGATCTTGGCACTAAGAAATTAATTTCATTTAATAATGATACACAATTTTGTTGTGAAGTATTTTCTATAATAATTTTTAAGGGGTCTTCTAAAAAAATGTAGTATTTAGAAGTCAACCGGATAATATTATCTAATTAAAAGATAAAATAAGGGAATAAAAAAAAATATTTGTTAGGAAACCATCACTAGAATTCAGAAAGTGTTTATTAATTGCTTGGGACATTGTCAGGCAAAGGAAGGATTGCAATTGAACATTTACATTTTATTGGTTTTGTCAAATTTATAAAATGAATTATAAATTATATAGGTTGTATCAAGAAAAATATGGTTAATACCGTATAAAACATTTATTCGAAATATTTAGAGAAATAACAAATTTATTCTATGTACACAATTTTTAATAATTAATTAATTTAAATAACACTCATTTTTAATTAAAAATTAATAAACAATTATAAAATATCTTAAAAAGTGTATTGTATCCGTAAATACTCATTCATATTTCCAAAAATGAACGTTGCAAATATCTAATTAAAAACGTCTGTTTTCAAATATCCTAGTATTAAGGAAAAATAAAAAATATTTACATTCGAAATAGATATCTTTTGAAAGTATTTCTTTTTTTAAATTTTTTTTTATTTTATTCGTAAATTAGATTAATAATAATAAAAATCAAATAGAGCCAAAATATAAAATGGAAATTCGATTTGAAATTTTCATGGAATACAATTCTTTCAATGTGAATATTTAATGCCATTAGATTAATATGAAAGATATCCAAGATTTCCTTTATTATCGATTTTAATATTAACTCTAAAACAATCACTCGCAAATGTAGATCACATGCAATAAACTTTTGAGGGCGGTCGTAAAAATGTATCATAAAAATATTATGAAACTTTTTAAAAGATTTATGATTTTCCATGACATAAGTAGTGGGAAATGTAGATTAAATTTAGTTTTATTACGATCTGTTAAAGTACATTAACTCTTTGGAAGTTATAAAGTCCCTCATGAATGAATACCTAAATTTATGTCAAAACCAGAGCGAGCTTTTGGAACACATTAAAAATCGGGACTTATGGTTAAAACTAAAACTTCAATTTTTCCTATTTTATTGTCTTGGATATTTATTGCTTATTTGAGAAAGATAAATAATATTGAAATTACTATTCAGTGCAATATTGATCCAAATAATTGTACTTTATCTATTCATCATTATGTACGAAATGCACTGCATAAGCATTTTGTCTGCTACAATTTCAGTTTACAATGTAAATATAATTCGGTTATGACAGTTTTATCCTCATGTAATAATTAGTATTATGATTCCCATAATTCAAACCAAAATTACATTTTAAGCATCACGTTCATAGTAAAATATTTGGAAAAGTATTAAAGGAAATTTAAATGCATCTCTTCACAACCATCCTGTCATAAATTTCACAAAAATCAACACATGCTGCGGCTTAAAAAGTTTTAAATCTACCCCTAATGCACCCAAACACGTGCGTGTATATTATACCCACTCTTATGCATTAATCCACTTGCTAAATGAAGCTTTTCGGCCAAACGGCAAAAGAGAGAGGATTATGGTGATTAGTAAAGCATTTAGTGGATGGCGTTTACTTTCAATTTTTTGATATGACGTATATAAAGTATTACATGCAGTAAGTATTTTTTTATTTAAAACATTTTAATTAAATGAAAGAAATATTTTTAAATTAGTGTATTACCTCTTGACAAAATATAATTGTATCCGTATTTATAGTACGTGCAGCGAAACTAGACACATCTGCTAATATCTACCTATCGGAAAATAATTAATTCATACTCTAAAATTCCACGAGAAATAAATTCAGAATGCTAACTATATACTTACCCTTGAATCAATTATCATAAGTAGTAGTTCCCACAAGTTTTGTTTATAAAAACCAGATAGGCATCTCGGTAATTGTAGTATTTTAGAACTAATCATTTCTTTAAAATGTTTTAACGACCACTGAGAAATTATTAGCTAGTCATCAGGACAGTATTTAAGACCATACACCAGTATTTAAGGTAATCTTTATCGATTGTTACTGTTTGCGAGTTTTTACTTTACCTTTCTATGTTACCTAATCATATACGGTACATAACTGTATGACGACAAATAAAATCAAGTTTTTTAAAATATAGTTTAGAGGCCGAGATTGTTTTTTTCAATATCTTTTACTAGAAATGTGTTTAGTGCTTATTATGAGAAAAAATTGGAGATTAATTTTTTTACCGTTCCAGCTCTGCTGGCTGCTCCAAAGACAAACAATCGTTAGTGCGTATATATGTTGGATGGGTGAAAGGTAATAAATAAATCAAAGGTTCTAAAACACTAACTCTATTTAATATATAACATAATCTATAAACTATAAGTTTAGCTAAAAACGTTATAATCTAGCAGAAACACTTTAGATATCATTTGATTACCTCTGACGCATGAGGGAACAAAATAATCGGACCTCCTTCCGGAAACTTCTCTTCTGCATCAAGGACTATTACTTAAAATTCACTTAAAATTTCTCTTCCGTCTTATCAGCTTTATCAGAATTTTTATCCTACCGTGACTTAATCTCCTGTGATTATATTTGTTATAACTGACATTTAACGTTCCAATTTGCCAAAATACTGCTTACCAACGATCTTAATGGTCAGTTGTTAGATTAAGGACCATGCAACGGGCGAATTAATAATTCGGAAATGGCGGCAATTGACTTTGCGTTACGAAAACAAATAGCCCCAAGCTTAAACAGTGGCGGGAAGAAGAATTCTCATCCAGAAGTAATATTTTTGTAAAATGTTATTTTAAAAAATTGATATAAACGTACTTTTTCGTTCTGCTTAATTCGATGCCGTTGGAGGGATTTTTCTTTCTACTTTTAAATTTTATGATTTTAGAAATAATGTTTGTCTCCTTAGTTAGCCTTAAACGATAAACATAACGATATGAGTTATACCTGAGAAAACTACATATATTTATATTATTCATAAATCCCTTGATATTCTTGCTGACAAGTTGAATATAAATGATTTATTTCAAGTCAAAAGAAGACGAAAATATTGTGATTCACACGATATATAAAGATACGGAAGCAGTTTTAGTCCAATGGGTATGCAGTGAACGGTCCCTTCATGTTATTTCCCTTATCTATAGTTTAGTCGGCAAGAAATATTTATTAAAGTTACTGCTCATAGTACATAGTCTGATTTTGTCGCTTTAAGGATTATAAGGACTAAATGAGAAATAATAACTACAGCTAAAATATACCAGAACATAATAGAAAAATATTCAAGAATAATTTAATTCTATCCACCACAAGAATTAGAATTTTTGAAGTTGCTTTACTGAGCCGTACTCTCTTTTTAAAAGTCTGTTAAATTTCATACTCACTTTTCTATGTAGTATTGTATATAGCTGTAAAATGCATGAAATTTGTTAAATTGCACTATTAAGTTCAAGAAAATGATTGTAAGTAGAGATTATTATATCCAGTCGTTACGCCACTGAAATGTTGTGCGTGCCGTTTTTCGGGTTTTCATTATGGTCCTTCGTTAATTTGAGAACGAGCTAATCACTCTACAGTTATGTAGAATAATTTTTTCGAAATTTTTTGTAGGTAATGGATGGAGAATTTTTTCAAGAAAAATGTTGGAAACATTCACCACGAACCTTTGCGCAGTCTTGATAACTTAACGTAATCATGAAAGTAACGTATTTATGGATTATACAATTATTTACATAAATTTATCCCTTCATAAAAATCATGGAAAATCAATCACTATTGGTAATTGGAAAAAATCAACAACAAATATAAAAAATATTTACTCAATGACTGCATAACGTCTTTGGTGCCAGTTGAGTTATGGAGTTATTTGTATGGTATTTCTTCTTTTTCATAAAAACTGTATTTTTTTGCTTCTAAATCAAGTTTTTTAATAAGAATAGATAGTTGCATGGATTTTAGCAGTACTCAGGTGTCATTCATACTGTACTCATTCATAGCTGGTTTATAGATTTTTATAGAATATTTAGTTGTAATAGATATGTAGATTTAACATTTTTGGTTACAGAACTTTTCAGCGTTTCTTCCTTCGATTGAAAAAGAAAAAAGAAGATAGAGAATAGCCAGCATAAAATGGCACTTAGCACTGATAATACAGAGCATTTGTTAATATCCAGTCAATCCTAAATGAGACAATGTCAGTGTATGGAATCTAGTTTGAGTTTACGTACTATCACACAATCTGGATATTGTTGTGGTAATTAAGACCAAAATAACGAGATGCTAATTTATTAATATAATATACCCTCTTAAGAATCATGTGAGGATTCTAATTCTGTTTTTATTGAGCTATAACGGTAATTAGGTGATCTTTGCGGGATATCAGGCACTTCAACCCAACCTTATTGTTGAATCTTCATTATCCACAATATTATTGTATTTTTGAACCAGTTTCACTGGATTCTTTTGAACCAGTAAGAGAAGAGAATTAAGATACATTTTAGAGGTGACCTTAACAGATGCTAGTTAATATGAAAAATGTAATGTCGAACAGTTTCGTTTGGAAGTATGTGTCGAACCCCAGGGAAGAGTGGTAATATGACTTGGACTTCCTGGCTATCTTACTTGGCGTCCCTACTTGAAATAGTTTTCTGAAGAAGTATGTGGGTGTTGTGCATTATCTTCCCAGGAAGAATGTAATGAACCCCAGGAAAGTATAGTAACATGTCTTGGTCTTCCTGGCTTCCTTATTTGACGTCCCTATTTGAAATAGTTTACTGAAGATGTAAGTGGGTGTTGTGCAGTAGCTTCTCAGCAACTTATCATTCACCAGTGATTAATATCATGATAACTACTTTTTAGTTAATCTAGCGTTTCAGTTACTTTTCGCTTAAAACTTCCATTATTATGCAATATTTTTTCTTATTTTAATTTTGTTCCTCATCTTTATTTTCTTTGATTTTTTTAAATTTACATTAATCTTTGAACGCAATGCATCTTACAGTTTTTTTCTTATTAAAAATACAATTAAAATATATGTTCAAGAATAATTTACCGATCAACATCATGCAAATGTTGGTTACCGACTATGGTTTGACCGGTCGGTGATCGAGTCGATTTATCAAAGCGATTATGTAAATCTAAATTGTGCATTTTGTATGCGTCTTGTTATAAAGTTTTGCATAATTTGTGTACTCTGCCGAATTCAGTGACACACAAAATTAAGTTCAAGTTGATGGAGGAACATTGGGTTAAGATCCGTTTCGAATCTCATTATGTAATTTTAAAATGTACATGTACCTCAGAAATATAATTCGTTGAAAATGAACTAGATAAATATTTCATGGAAATATTTAAGAGACTTATGAAGGACAAAGACTAGACATAATATATATATTTAAGTCCCATTGAGATATTCTCTGCATTTCAATATATTTAAGTTTAAATATCATATTAATTGCTAGCACACTGACTAATTTGAATAATTAATGTTAAATTAAACATAGAGTTTAGAAGATTTTAAATAATTTTGTGTTGCAAATCATATTTAATATTAAAAAAGTAAAATTATATTATTCTTATGATTATAATAAATTTTATAATAAATAACAAACTTTATGGAAAAGAATAAATCGATGTAAAAAAATCATAGAATATATGTATATTCATACCTACATTGAAAATTTAAATTATATTTGAATAGAAATCTTCCCTGTACATTCCCTGTTATTTGGATTTATACACAATTGTTCATCCAAGGTAAAGTGAATCTTGCTACGATATTGAATTGTAGATTCATGAACTTATATTGAACATCCGTATAATATATGTAGCATCTACATAATTTTATTTATGCATACGTTACATCAGAATTAATTTGTACTGTATATTCGTAACATAAATTTTTCTATTCAGGGAAGTGTAAAGGATTATAAAAGGTGGAGCATCAGCATTTCTAAAAACTTCTAAAGTTTGATAATGAATACAGGTACAAATTTTAGTTTTAAAGTACCTTCTATATTTTCACTTAATTAACATACTGTTTCAGAATATCTTTATCACTATTTTATGAAGTAATTAATTTAATACAAAACGTAATTATCTGCTTCAATGAAAGAATTATCTAGGTTTAGCTACTTATTTCCCTAATGGATATGAAACGATTATGTTTCGCATAATGTAGAATTTGTTTTTAGCAAACAATATTAGAAACACGTTTTCAATTATAAAACTTTATATAGCACCAGAAAATTTTAAATATATTTCTATCTTATAAAGTCTTTTAGATATGAATTCTATTAAATATGAGAAAACGTGCGCTCTTTTGAGAGATATTCAATTTTTTGGTTCTAATTTCTACATTTTCCGGATTATATAAAAAAAATGTTTTTTAGTTTTAACTGGTGTCTTTAAATTTTGTATTCGACTGTTCGTGCTCCTACGCCAACCGGAAGAAGTTTAAGGCTTTTTAAAATTATCTTTGATACAGCCAAGCCCAGCTCTAATGTTTTGATAAGTTACTTGGCTTAGTGAATCTCTTTCGATATAGTAAGAAAAAGTACATGGGAAACATCCACAAAGTATTAATTTCAAAGGATGCAGAAGAGATATACCAATTAACAAAAGCTAAAGTTTGAATTTGTGTAGAGTGTAATAAATAGCTAAAGAAATCAGGTTGAACGGATTCCCACTTAAAGGGGTATAATTAAGAAGAAAATTTTAATTGTCTATTTAAATAGATTCTTTATTTATGGGATAAAAAAATGTGTTATTCAGAATAGAAAATGTAATTGTTACGTGCCTAATTTTATAAAAATTTAAAAGACCAAGCCTAAAATCTTTAGCTCCGGTAAAGAAAATAATATTTTTATTAATTATTTACTATAACTAAAACAGATATTATTATTATTATTTATATTTACTATACAAATGAAAAATAAATTAAGCAACCCATTCAATAGTAATAGAATGTACCCATGAGCCGGTTGCATTCATTATATGATGTAATAAAAATTCATAACAATTATAGCACTATTTATTTATAATTTAAACTCCTTAGGCCTAAAATAAATTAACGCTTGACTGGACTTATCTGAAAAACGTAACTTAAAAATTACAGATGATCGATGTACGTCGTCGGTTCGAAAATTCTCCCAAATTGCCCACCGACCTAAAATGGAAGTATATCAATATTAATGAAGTTCATGAATGTTAAATTCATTTATTTTTTGTAGTGTTTATTTATTTTCTCGTTTAGGGATGTGTCAGAAACAAAATTTGTTCGGGACAGATTAAAATCAACATACCTACTTTGAATATATATAATGTTGTTGAGCTATGTTAAACGAAACGGTATCTGATCAAAAATATGTAACTGCTTGAATACTCATCAGAGAATAAAATACAAAAATATTCAATTACCATTATATTTGTTGGGTATTTTGTATCTAATAATTAAAAATGTAAATAGCACCGGACTTAAAATCAATATTTTACCTTTACAGCAGTAAACAATAGGTAATATTGTAAAGGCTTTTTACGATAAAGTTGAAATTACGTCACAAGGTAAAGAATTGAGGCGATGTCATTTCTCAGTTTTTTCCTTCACTTAAAGATAATACTGTGACAGTGCTTCCTTTTAATGAATATTGTATTGTGCTTTGTGTTAGGTTATTTTATGTTTGAAATATAAAAGTAGTTTTGAAACTCTAAAAATCTATACTTACGTCTCTTAGAGCAGTAAGTGGAAGTAATGAATCTCCATTTTGGCGTTCGCGTTCAAAATAGTTTGTTAAGTCTATTACCAGTTGCTGGGATGTACTACTTAAATGATTATGCATTTTAACCAAAGAAGGAATATCAAAATATCGATAAATGACAAGTATTTTGACAAGATCCATTTGGCAATGTTATAAAGTATTGCCAACTTTAAAAATTTCCCTTGTCCGTTAAGTGTAAATCGCTTTTATTCTTAGTTTTTTTTTGCTATTCTGTTGACTACAAAAATAACTAAAAATGACGTCATTTCAAGTTTATCGTGAAAGATCTATACCTAATACTAGTATTTGTAAATTGAGAGGGTGACTTTTAGTCCAGTTGCAAAATCAAACAAGGCTGTAACAACAACTAATGGAGATTTATCTAATAATATTTCAATTTATTCTGTCTACAAAACGTTAGAAATTTAGAATCTTCCACAATAATTGTTAATCGCGACAGTTAAACAACGCTTCTCTTTTTTATTTTGTTACACAGTAATAACTTGTTTTGTGTATATATGTATTTATCAAAATCAAATTAAAAGAGATACTTGTCTTTTTTTTCAATCTGAAATAACCATTAATATTTTATTTTAAATTGACAAAAATAATGTTAAAGTAGAATGCTTACTTTGAAGGCCAACTAAATTGCAATTATTAGTGATATAAAATATTTAAATATTAGTTTAATTTCTTTCTAAAAGATAATCCTGGTTTTTTAATTTTTGGTTTTGATTTAGAAGAGTTGGGGAAGAAATTGTTACTATTAGCTTGATCGTCCTTGTTACCGTTTGCTTATTTTCTGTTCATAAATTACATAACTAGACATATCTGGAATAAAATGAAATCAATGTATTGTTTGTCAATTTTGGTTTCGTCTTTTGCTTATTGTTGAAATTTTAGAATTTTTTTTCTAAAATTATTTGTCTGTGTCCAAATTAAAAAGCATTTTTTGATTCTTGCCTAAAGTGACCGGATTTTAACATTGATTAAAAACGCATTCAGTCGCAGCATTAGTTCCTAGTAAGGACAGCGGGTATTCCACAATTTTTAGTGCGTTATTGTGTGGAACATGGTTTGTTTCAAAATGATAAATATTTCTAACCATTTGTTTTCTATTGTGATTTTTGCTAAGGTCCAAGATTTAATCTTTTCCTTATCAATATATATTTTTAATAATGATACTTCATTAAAAAGATCATTTTCGGAAATATTACTATATGGGAAATTTTGAGTAATATGATAAAATGATATTTGCGCATCATTCAAATAAAGTTCTTGTTTTAATGGTACCCAATGAAAATGTGAAAATGTTCAACATCATTGTTATGTACCGTTCACTGTTCTAAATAATGTATGGATAATTAACGGAAGAAAATGATTTTTTAACCGCTCTTGACACTGACATTAATTATTAACTTCATTTGCTACTTCGATTACCGAAATTTTGTTACCTTCAATAAGGTATAGCATTTTGAAAACGAGCTGCTTAATTATGTGCAAAAGATCCTTTTTCAAAAAACTCTTCTAAAATTCTAGGACATTTATCTTCTGATAGAAAATAGGATTTCAAAAGATCATGTATTTTCAAAATTGTTTGGTCAGTGGCAAAAGAGCTAACCAGCGTATTTTACTGTATCCAAGTATTTTGTGATATTCGACTTCTGAAGGTTTACAAAATTTTTTTAGCATTTTAACCCGCACTGTGTATATATAGAAATAAGAATATCTTTTAATAACATTATTTTGCACATCTACGGTTATGTATTATGTACGCTGCACAATCAACACCAAAAATGTTTTGATTAAGGTTTTTGTTTAATTTATAAAAACTATTTTATTTGTATCTCTTCTCGCTTTTCCTCCAAAATTTGCGTTCGTGCTGTCTGCACAGTATCCTATGATTTTATGTTGAATTTTTCCAAAATATTAATAATAGAACTAAAAATTATTTCAGAAGTTTTATAACGATCATATAGTCGTAGTAGGTATTTTAAATATTTCAACTAGTACTAATGACACTAACTCTCAGTAAAAACAGATTAACAAATATGTTTAATCCGCTCTCGGTGATATAAAAAATTTCATCTGTTTGAAAACATCATATATAGATCTATAACAAACGGTGGATTCCCTGCTTAAAATAGAAATTTATTGTGTACATAGTCTTCTGTAACTCAATATTTCTCTCATCATTCTCCATAATTCATAATCAATTTTGGTTTACATGACGAGAACACAGATTCGGTAAGTAAACACACAAATTACGCACTTAAAGATACTTAAGTTGGCGTTCAAAGCAAACATATCATGAACATGAACATCGATGTAGGTATAACAGATAATGATGGTTCAGGATCCGAGGATGATTTGCACTGCAAGCACACATGCTGAATATGTAATTTGGTGATATTCGAGTAAGTATTTTCCTTATTTCTTCTAGCTAGTTAACCTTGATTTTCCGTCCGAGAAATCGAATGGAAAATAAACACATTAATCTTGCAGTAACGAGTTCATTAAATATTTTGCAAACATACAGGGACAAAGTTGAATAACTGCTTTGTTATTACTAGTATTATTATTAGGTAAAAAGATCTGGTATATGAAATTAAGATACACAATTTAAAATTATTTTGAATTATACAGGGTGTTCCGTGATTCCGGTACGAGAATGGGAACCTATGTATACTATTTCAAATTCAGATCATTTACATTTGCCTTATTCTATTAATATATATACAGGGTGTTACTATATTCGACCGACAACGCTTTACCCCAGAGAGCTCTCGTTAATTTATGAATTTTGATATGGGAACATAAACCCTTAAAGGGCTTAGTTTCCGAGATACAGGGTGTTAAAAGTTTGAAATCAAAATTAAAAATTTGTCATAAATCAGAAACGCCTCCAAATTTTTTTTTCAAATTTGGTGACCAATACGCTCTTTAAGAAAGTAATATTTTGACATAAACTGACTTTTGAAAAATTTAACCAGTGGCGCGCTATCATGGTTTGTGGCAACTTTTATCCCCCCTATCTTTTACGCCACTGGAACAAATATTTTTTTTTAATTTTTTTAAATTCTCTGTTCATTTTTAGGTAAAAAAGTAATAACCTTTTATGGAGCTAAAATGAACGGTGTTGTAGATATTTGATTCTGAACAAAAGTCTGCAAGTACTTAGTTAATTCACAAATTATGATTTGTTGTGTAATTTGCCCGTCGGCGTTTTGCTAAACAAGTAAGTATTTGCTTTTAATCCATACTATTAATTCGATTTCGAATAATAACTAAGCGTTAGGCGTTAGTTGAAAAAAGAATACATGCTATTTCTGAGATTTTCTGAGAACTTGATAAAAGTAAAAATCACAATAACGCAAAAGCTATCAAAATTAAATTCAAACAAATGTATTAGATATAACAATAATAAAATTGACAAAATTACAATAGTTGTTCAAACTGTCGGCCGTTAACTTGTAAGCACGTTCTACACCGTTTTCTCATTGAAAAACGTGTTTTTGAGAATAACTCCGGATTGGACTGAATGAGTTCTGTCGCAGCTTGAATTCTCGCTATTAGATCTTCTTCAGTTTCAACGATGGTTTCGTACACTAAGGACTTCATGTAGCCCCAGATAAAAAAATCGATAGGGTTTAAGTCGGGTGACCTTGGAGGCCAACATTGGGGTCCACCCCGACCAATCCATTTTTCTCTAAATCGTCTGTTTAGGAAATTTCTAGCACTTGCAGCAAAATGAAGAGATGCCCCATCGTGCTGAAACCACATGTGTTGTCTAATATTTAACGGTACATTTTCCAACAATTAATCTAACACTTCTTCCAGAAACCGCGTATAAATATCTCCATTTAATTTATTTGGAAAAAGGTAAGGCCCGATTAAACAATCCCCAACCATACCCACCCACACATTCACCGAAAATTTATGCTGAAATCCACGTTCACGAACAGAGTGTGGATTTTCTTCATCCCAAACGTGACTGTTTTTGGAATTAAAAATGCCTTCCCTGGTAAATTTGGCCTCGTCTGTATACAATAAATAATTTGGGAAATTTCGATTTTCACGACACTTTTGTACATACCAGTTTGAAAATTCCATACGTACCGGAAAATCTCTAGGTTCTAATGCTTGAACCCTGGTGAATTTGTAAGGACGCAATATTTGTTCTTTTAAAACTTTCCATACAGTATTATTGTCCACTCTTAATGCATGGCCTAGAGTTCGAGTACTTAAAGATGGCCTTTCAGAAATATTATTTAATATTGCCTCTTCCAGACGCACAGTCCTTGTTGTTCGTGGCTTTCCAGCATTATTTCTATTAATTAACAAGTTTCCAGTTTCTCTCAGTCTTCTTTCAATACTTCCAAATGTAGAATGATGTGGAATTCGACGATTGCGGAATCTTTGTTGGTATAAACGAGCTGCCATTCTACCATTTTTTCGAGCTTCCCCATAGATAATTAACATATCGGTCAATTCTTCAAATGAAAAATTCATTTTGTAACAACAAAATTAATTTAAAAGCTAGTTTAAAACTGTATTGTTTAATCTACCAAGATCTTGTCAAATACACGAACTATTAAAAATTTGACACGTGCCTGCTAGATCAGAATTTAGAAATATTGAGTAGTTACAAATTATCTAAGTACTTGCAGACTTTTGTTTAGAAGCAAATATCTACAATACTGTTCATTTTAGCTCCATAAAAGGTTATTACTTTTTTACCTAAAAATGAACAGAGAATTTAAAAAAATTTAAAAAAAAATATTTGTTCCAGTGGCATAAAAGATAGGGGGATAAAAGTTGCCACAAACCCTGATAGCGCGCCACTGGTTAAATTTTTCAAAAGTCAGTTTATGCCAAAATATTACTTTCTTAAAGAGCATATTGGTCACCAAGTTTGAAAAAAATATTTGGAGGCGTTTCTGATTTATGACAAATTTTTAATTTTGATTTCAAACTTTTAACACCCTGTATCTCGGAAACTAAGCCCTTTAAGGGTTTATGTTCACATATCAAAATTCATCAATTAATGAGAGCTCTCTGGGGTAAAGCGTTGTCGGTCGAATATAGTAACACCCTGTATATATATATATATATATATCAACGTTCTCTAGGTTAAAACAGGTTGACGAAAAAAAAATTTTTTTGGCTATTTTTAGGTTTGGAGTATGATTTAGTGTCATTCTCTTTCCTTGTTGAGTTGTTGTGGTTTGTAATACTGCGCAATTTGAAACTCGAACTTTTATTTTCTCTCTTATTTTAAATAGAATTTTGTTATCGACAATACATATTGAAACGTAATAAATATTACATGATAAAATTTTAGAAAATATGATAATGAATATTAAATCAATAAATATGATAACGATTCTAAATTATTTTTTTTTTTTTTTTTTTTTTTATTTTATTGCAAATTTACAATCTACTCAAAGGTACACAGAGTAATAAGTAAATGGATTGATTTCTCGTTAGGTGGCTTGAGGCGGGCACCATCCACTGATGGGGCTCCGGAGTCTATTCTAGAAGGTCTTCTGGCCAATGACGTTTTAGTCTTCTGCGTTCCATAGGATCATTGTATAGGTTAGCAATCAGTGGATTTGAATGATTCTCGTTACGATTTTTGCTTCTTTTAGCTGACTTCTGGATCACTTCATTGATAGTTGGAATGCCAAGATCATTATGTAGTGTGTGGTTGCTTACGAACCATGGAGCATTAGCTATCGTTCTGAGGGTTTTAGATTGGAACGTTTGCAGAATTTTCGTATTCGATGGTTTGCTACAACCCCAAAGCTCTATTCCATATGTCCAAATTGGCTTCAGTATTGCTTTATATAGAAGTGCCTTATTTTCTAGCGACAACTGTGACCGACGTCCAATTAACCAATTCATTTTTTGGATTTTTAGCTTCAAGTGTTCTTTTTTTGCTTTAATATGAGTTTTCCATGTTAGCTTTTGATCTAAATATAGTCCGAGGTATTTAACTTCAGTTTTCACTGGAATTTGTATGTTATTGATCGAGACTTGTGGGCAAACAGTGTGTTTTGTAGTGAACGTGATTTGTGTAGATTTGTCATTGTTAACTTTTATTCTCCATTGTTGAAGCCAGTCTTGAATCAGATTTAAGTGATGTTGTAACTTTTCTGATGCTCTTCTAGGATCTGGATCTGATGCCAAGACTGCCGTATCGTCTACGAAGGTGGCAGTTAGAGTATTGTCGGTGGTCGGAATATCAGCAGTATATAGCAGATAAAGGAACGGACCAAGGACGCTTCCTTGTGGAACGCCTGAATTTATGGGTTGGTAGCTGGATAAACAGGTTTGAACTTTGACTTGTAAATATCTGTTGCTTAGATAGGATTTGAGTAATAGGAAAATGTGATCAGGTAATATTCGTTTTATCTTGTATAGCAGCCCTTGGTGCCATACTTTATCAAACGCCTGTTGGATATCTAAAAATACTGAGGAACAGTAACTTTTTTGTTCTAGTGTTTCTTTAATATGATTTACTATTCTATGGCATTGTTGGATGGTCGAATGCTCTTCTCTGAAACCAAATTGATGTATGGGTATCAGTTCATTTTTAGGTATCACTTCATTAATTCTGTTGAGGAGAATCCTTTCGAAGACTTTAGATAACTGTGGTAGTAGACTTATTGGTCTGTATGAGTTGGGTTCTTGCAACGGTTTTCCTGGCTTCGCTAACATGATTATTTGAGCATATTTCCATTGTATTGGGTAATGAGTAGTCCCTAGTATTCTATTGTAAATTATGGCAATAAGTACAATGGCTTTTCTTGGTAGATATTTTAAAACCTTTCCGACAATAAGATCATACCCAGGAGCTTTATGTGGGTTTAATAGTTGTATTTCTCGATAAACTTCTGCTGGTGAAATGGCTCTTAAAGGAGGTGATAGTTGGTTGGGAGAGCTTAGAAATGTTTCTACCTCTGAATCTGTATTTGGATTAACTGATGGTAGCGGCGTAAAAACTTTAGCTAAGTGTTCTGCAAAAGTGTTACTTTTTTCTTCGTTTGTTCGAGCCCAGTTTCTGTCAGGTTTTCTTAGTGGTGGAATTGCAATAACAGGTCTCTTAAATTTTTTTGTTGCTTTCCATATTGTGTGATCTTGGGATGATAGATTGGAAACGTAGTAATTAAATGTATCATTTCGGTTTTCACTTAAAGCGTTTTTTATACGGTGAGTTAGTCTATTGAGAGTTGATTTATCTCGAGGATTTCTAGTTGCTTGCCATTTCCTTCTAGCTCTTCGTTTCTCTGCTACCAATTGCCTTATGTGAAGCGGGAAGTTGTGTGATTCTGCTGTTTCTTTATAATTTATTGGTGTTGATTGCCAGGCTGCATTTTGTATTAGGTTTGTTATATATTCTACAGCTTCGTCAACTTCTTGTGGTTCTTGGATTCTATGATTTAAGCTAATGTTGTTATTGATTATATGTTGAAATTGGTCCCAGTTTGTTTTGTTGTTACATAGCTTTGGAATTTGTGTTCTCCAGATAACGTTTGTGCTCAGAGTTATTACAATAGCGCTGTGATCTGAATCCAGATCTAGATTGCTTTCGATATGGCTGTGTATATCTGAGATGCCCTTAGTTACTGCAAAGTCAATTAAATCTGGTATTTTGTTCAGGTCTGTCGGCCAGTATGTTGGCTCTCCAGTTGACATAGTTTTTAAGTTTAGAAGCTGTATAATCTGTAGTAGGTTTCTTCCTTTTGGGGTGATTAATCTTGAACCCCAGTCGGTATGTTTGGCGTTCCAGTCACCTGCAACTAAGAAATGTGATCCTAATGGTAATAAAAAGTCGTTGTATTCTTCTGCAGTAATGATGTGCCTCGGTGGGCTGTATATTGCTCCTATAGTTAATAACCAGGGAAATGTCTTCACTTTTACTATGGTGCACTGTATTTTGTTGGTAATATACGGTTGTAGTTCATAATGGTCTATAATTGATCGTATTATAATTGCTGTGCCTGCATGTGCTGTACCATCGGGATGATTTGCATAGTATGTATTGTAGTAAGGTATTTTTATTGTATTATGTGCAGTACAGTGACTTTCTGATATTAATAGTATATCGATTTTATTAATATTTAGAAACATTGTTATTTCATTTATGTGATTCTTTAAAACGTTGGCATTCCAGGCTGCAATTCTTAATGATTGAGGCATTATTTTGCTAATTTGGTGATGACTGTGGTTAGCATGTTGAGTATCATGCTGTTTTGATTAAGCAATTGTGAAAACATTGTTTTAAATTCGCTCAAAAAGGTAGTAAATTTATCAGTTAGGTCGTTATTAGGATTGTTATTCACTGCTGAAGCATATGTGTAATTGGGTACATTTTGATGTAGTCGTTGACTGGATTGTTGGGTTAGTGTGGAGTTAGGTATACCGTTGGCTCTGATAGGAGTTTTGTTAAATTGTTGATTTGGGTAGTTTTTTGATCGCAGTTCTTTATAGATTGAACATCCTTTATAATTGGCCGGATGGCTGCCACCACATAGGGCGCAAGTTGCTGGTGTATTTTTTGATTTAGTACAGGTTTTGCTGTCGTGCGATCTTCCACATTTGACACAATTATATGGCTTGTAACAATAGGATTTAGAGTGCCCATAGGACTGGCAGCGTATGCACTGAATTATATTATTTTTTTTGGTTCGGGGAGCTTCAATTCTAATATTGGAGTTTATTAGATTTCCTATGTCGTAAATTTGTTTGTTGTTTTCGTTTGGCTCTAAGTCGACGAAGAACATCGGCAAGGGTTCTTTGCTTACCCTATGCTTTACATTAATAATGTTTCTGACTTTGTGTCCTTTTTTTTCAAGCTCTTTTATTATTTCTTCTGTCGGGATTGAGTGATGAAGGTCACGTAGTACTACTCTGTATGATCTTTCTTGTTTGATCTGGTATGTATGGTGTATTATGTTGTTATCTTTTAGATGTCTGACTAATTTTCTATAGCTTTCAATGCTGTTTGTGTTTATTTTAACCGTATTATTAGATTGTGCTTTGGTAACATATAATTCATCTTCTAGGACTTCAGAAAAGTTATCAATCATAGCTTTGAAATTTTTGACACCGTAGATAAATATTGGTGGAGGTCGGGGATTTTGATCATTGTTTGGTACATTCTGAGAGGTGCTTTGGTTGTTATCTTCTTCGAGAACTTGAAAAGAATTGTATGTTTTGGTGGTCTCTTGTGGTACGTTATCTTTCTGTGTTTTTATACGTTTTCTCTTTCTGGCAGTGACTTTTTGCCATGAAGGCGTTACTTCTTTGTCGTTTGTATCATCCTTGTCGCTTTCCATAGATTCATCTGCTGATGGTAAATTTTCATATTGATACATTGGATCTGTATCGCTATGTTTGGCTGCATTTTGTTGTGCGTAAGAGGGTATTGTATTTAGGTTGTGATTAACTAAGGGTGGCGGTTGAGGAGCTGCGGGAAAGAAGCAGTTGTTAGGGAGAGAAGGGAATTGATCTTGATAATTTTGAAAGAATTGGGGTTGTACTATATTATGCTGTGTTTGCATTGTTGGTGCTGCATTTGACTGTTGCATATACATGTAGTTTGACCCAGGGCCATTCCCGGTTGGAAACATTTTACTCCTCTTTAGATTATCTTTTTCTCAGTCTGTGCAGTTGGTTCGCTCCAGTCATTATTATTGATAACAAAGGAATTTTGTTTTATCGATTCAATTTTGAAGGTCGGCAACGAAATAGTTTCTAATAATAATTGTATAATGTAGTTCTATTTCAACAAATTATGAACTGCTAACACTCACCGGTGTGGTGGTTGTTGTAGATTCACTACTGGTTCACTTTCACTATTTAACTTTATCGTTGAATGGAAAATATAATAATATTGACAAAAGGTTTAAATAATAGGTGATAGCTGGGTGGTGGTTCAACTGCCCATGATTCTAAATTATAAACAAAAAAATTTGGAATCTATTTCAATATCGAATGTTTTCGACGTTGTGTTCAAATATATGGAATTAAAAGTAATTTCCTTATAAATGTCAATTAGTACGTTCATATGACACGTTAATTTTTGTCATCAATAAGTCTAGCATCATTTGAGGTTATAAATATTCAATCTTTATATTCATTTATATTGTAAATAATGTGATAATTGAAACCAATTTGATATTAAAAAAGGATATATCATATTATTCGTATATTTATATATCGCCTAATTAAATTATAATTAATAGCAACTTTTATAGAAAATCGTAAAAAGTCAAAAGTCAAGAATTAAAAATATGTCTGGAACTTATGCATTCTACATTATAGAATAAAGTACAGAGGTTTACTTGATATAATTATTTAATGTGAAAACTTGTTTCATAAAAAAATCCGGGATATATAAAAACTGATTATGTACGAAAAGTTTAAGAAATATCGAATAATAAATTGTAGTTGTTAGTTATAAAAAAGATACATATCATACTTTTTCGCTCTTTATCCGTTTTAGACGTCGTAAAGTTAACATAAACAATTTGTTAAGAAGTCATGACTTACTCTTTAGTAAAATTTAGTTGATTACCAACTTTCAAAATCCCATTAAATTAAATGACTATTTCATTTTGAACATCCAACAGTCTTATCTTTTATTGTTAGAAATCCGCCTCTTTAGATTGATTAAAAGTTAAATACTTTTGCTGTTTTAAAATTTAAAATAGCCTGAAACATTCATAAAAGTATTTATATAAGATAATTTTAAATTAATTTAATTCCCTAAACCCCTGGGATTTATTTACATACTTATTTTTTTTATGTATCACATGTACTTCCCTTAGCATTGTTTCTTGTAGATTTTCCAAATAAACAAAACAAAAACTGTTTTATGTGAATCCGTATCTGCTTCAGGGTCTTCAGAATTATTAAATAGATTTTTTCGCCTCGAACTAAAGAGTTAATTTTTCTCTATGTATTGATTTTATATTAGAATTTACATACCATTGATTGGTGTAAATAAAACATCATTTGTTAAGCTATGTACACTGCATAGTTATGTATACTGCATGTGCATGTTGTAGACATTTAAAGAAAATAATGTCCATGTTGAGTTCCTGCGAGTCTTATAATGAACAATTCGGACAGTTCTAATATATTAATACAACTTTTACAGAAAAACATAAACTTAAACTTTTATGATTTAATTTTATTATTCTCGGTGTTATTTAATATAATAATATTTTAAATACCTGCATATTTTTTTCTTCCGCTATAGCTACACACTATAGTTGCAAAGTATTTTTATGTTCCTGGAAATAATATTTCTTTTATGTAAAATAGATTTACGTATGGCAACTAAAAAATCGATTAGCAAGCGAGATTCTTATATATCTCTTACCATCAAATTAACTGCATACTAAAAATTTAGGATAAATCGTATATTTATTGCTGAAAAATAATTGTGTAGCAAGTAAAATTGTTTTCTAATTAACTAAATTCTATTAGCTTCGTGAGGTGCAAATAACTTCACACTAATTTTATTTTTAGTAGAAAATACTACTATGTCATAATGCGTCGGGAAACAGTAACAAAGCCTGCACAGAACACGAAGCTAGTTGCACTGGTAGTCGAAGCAGTCACTCAGTAAAAAATAAACAAAATTAATAATTTACAAAAGGAAGAAGTTTAGCTAAAGCCATTCTTCCACTTTACCCATTTGCACTACAAAATGGAAATAAAATACAAAGAAAAAAACATAAATTTATCATATAATTCTAAAATGCGAGAAAGAGAAGGTAAAAATCGACTCTTTGAATTTTCTTTTAATTACGTTATGAGAAAGATGTATACAATCTGCTAAAAAATTGTTATATGTTACACTCATACATTTCATTGATGTCGTTTAAGATACTTAATATGGTTTTGTTCCTCCTAAAAATGTTTTAAAAAGAATTTTATAATTAACCTTTTGCCCTCAAGTTTGTATAATATTTCGTCCTGATGATGGCATTGTATTGCCGAAAGCGCTCGACCTGTCTGACTTGAGAAATATATATATATATATTTCTTTAACACTAATCTTCCTATTAAAGAATTTTTACACACTTGAAGTACAAAATGTGGCCTTTTCTTTCAATTGTTATATAGTTTCACACTTTGGTATGTAAAAGATTTTAGAAACAAGAGTGTCTAATGTTTTGGGATGTGAAGGAGATTTTTACATCTGACATCGTCGACATGTACATCTGGTTTCTCGATGCTGTCAAATTTTACTTGGTTCTGAATCGACCAAATATATAATAGATAAAAAATAAAACATTGTATTAACAGAAATTGTAATCACAACCGAACCTAAAACATGACAACAAAATATATAAATTTTTAATTAATGTTTCTATGATACAATTTTGACCTACTCTAATATACATTCATGCAAATGTAAAGTGGATTTTTAGATTTTTTCCAAAAGGAATGAACCATTAAGATTATCAGTTCATTTTTAGACACGGAATATCGTAAATATTGCATGCATGCAACCCTGGAGAAACAAATCCTGCATTTTAACATCTAGTAAAGTTATATTTCCTGCCGTAAGTACAGAGTCAGAAATTATGTCACTTTGTATTTTACAGCCTTATGTCGTGACAAATAGCAATGAGGTACGGTAATTGGCTTTAATCCCAGCTATATTCCTGTCCCTGTCATTATATATTTGATTTAATGAATTATAAAGTCATATTTCATAGTTGTCTGGTACTTAAAACCGGGAACGGTCATTTAAATCAATTCAGGATGTTGTCCGTTTCTCACCATAAAGTACTATATTCCTATTTTAAAAATTTATTTACTATTCATTGATAACTTATTTTAGGATTGGAAAAGTAATATATCTATATAAAAGACTCTATATACTTTAAGAAGGTTAGTAAAAGTTTAGGAGTGTATTCTGAATTATTAGTTTAATTTTCTTGCTTAATATTATACAGTATCAATTGATTATCCGACATATAGCACAATAATATATGTCAATACTTATTTGTTAATCAAACCATATATTTGCAGTTTTATTTAATAATGTGTAAATTATTTCTTCAGTATAAAAAGAACATCTAAAAGTTTTTTCTTATTCTTCATATCTTGGCCAAGTGATTAACAATCCATCCTTATTTTTACTAAATACTACAAAATAATATTTTCACAGCATACTTGTATACAAATCTGCATAACAGGTATTCTATGTGTCTTCAATTTAAGATATTCTCATAGGTACATTGGCAGTACCGTAGTTTTCAATTTTTACTCTCAGAGATAATGTATTTGTTGCTGAATATTATACATATATTATTTACTTTTTCTGTGATATAATTGGTCATTCAAAATAATAACATTACAAAATAATACATAGGTGTTTGACGCATAATTAATTTCACTATTTTTTAAGTTCTTTGAAAAATTAAAATAACCAAAACAATTAACCTAGTAAAATTTGAATGTTTTGATATTTCATGTTTTATATTTTCCGCCATATATTGCTCCCTCGGATTGACATTGCAATTTTTGTTTACTTGTCTAAAGCTTGTTTTTTCTTATCTTCCAACCACCATTTTGTGGTTTTTACTTTTTTTCTTATCCATCAGATTTTTAACTAATATTACTTGATTTTAATGCAGGAGTAAATACTGTATTCATTACTTTATGAAAATAATTTGTTATTTAATCTACTTCAGTTGGTGAATGGAAAATTAAAGCAAAATAAAACTTTATTTTATTAACTTGTATATTAGATCATGGTTTAATAAAAAAAATACTTAGCATAAAGAAAGTTATAATAACAACAAGGTTTAGATAAAACAAAATGAGTGATATACATTATATGCCAAAAAATATAAATTTTAAAAATATAACTTTATTTTTGAGATATTGAAATATCAAAAATAGTTTTGTTACTTTTGCTAAACTCCTTTTGTTTTTATTTCATGTAATGCCCATTACTATAAATAATATTTTTTATCTCACGATTTTAAGATGTCTCTTTTGGGATACTGATAACAACAATTAGAACATTTTTAAGTGTATGAAATCATTAATCAATACCCTATTTTAGTTGGATTTAATTTTAATTATATAATATAAAGTAAATAAAATGTGAAAGAGGACCAAGCAATATTGTAAGATATTTTATAGTTTTCTACAATTGCTGGTATCGTCCTAAATCCGGCACTGCTTCAACCATAATAATTCACACCATATCTCCCAGGATATTGTGAACATGTGGTAAGCAAGATCCCACACATCTCAATAATCATAATGTATTTGTCATTGATGAATGATTATGCAAAGTGCATTTTTTCATATTTAGTAAAAGTTTATCTGGGTTCGGTTACATTGATTTATTCTTAATATGACATTTTTGTGAATTATGGCAACTCGTAATATTATATTTCTTCCGGCTATTAACGATAAAATTGAGCATTTGAGAAATTTAACTTTAACATATAGGTGAATTAAATATACAGCCAAAAAACATCTATTATTTGAATTTTATTACTAGTGATATAGAATTTTCAAAATAAAGAACCCACACTTTTTTAAAAACTATTCATTACGATTGACTTACTAATGAAATATTGAAAATATACATTATGAAGTATTATTCCCTCAGGATTTTCTCATTTTCTTAGTAAATGTCCTATCATCAACATAATGTGAATTGCATACAAGATAACTTGGTTTCGTTTCAAAGCTAGTCATTTATTTAATGAAAAATTACTTTTATACAGACGATTACGTTTACTGCAATTTGATACTGAAATTTAATGGGAAATACAATAAACTCACTTAGGGTAGATATGTAACAACTTTACATATATTCACATATATGAAACCATCCTTCATGGCCCACAGAAGCCTCTTAGTGAAGCTAAAGAAAATTGCTAGAGGTTAAGAAATTATATTGTCAGAAATATACTTTTTGAAAGCGTCATTCTTTCTATAACTATTGCCAAATTTTTAAATAGATTGTATAGAAAAATACGTCGATATTATCGATTTAGGTAAAAACATTGTGCATTTTCTGAATAGTGGTTAAAAACGAATTCGTGCGGTGATAAAACATTTATTTTTGAAGCCTTAAATGCTAAACAAATACAGACGGAGTTAGACGAAATTTATAATGAGTCTTTTCCTTATTACACAGTTGCAAACAGTATGTCTGAATTTAAAAATTTAGAGAAATAACAGAGAAAATAAACATTTCAGTCGATTCGTAAATTACATGTTACATTAACATTTGGACATGAGAAAACTTGCTGCTAGATGATTGCCACTACTTTTGACAATCTACCAATAGCGAAAGTAAAACATTTCTCAGCAATGCCTAGATATGTTCAAATGCAAGGTAAATGATTGTTTGTGGCTGTAGATGAAAAGTAGATATATTACTAAGCTCCGAAAGCCAAAGAGCAGTTATAGAAGTGAGCAAAACTTGGTGAGCAAACTCCAACTTTTAAGATTTCCAAAGAATATTTTTTATTGATTACTTGTAACACTTAAGAACAATAACAAGTGAAATTCATAATTCCTTATTAGAGAGATAGATGAAGAAATCAAAATTAAAAGGTATTATTTGACAAAGACTAAATTCTTGTACCTTCAAAATAATGCACCTTCTCTAAACCCATAGGGAACTGGAAGAATTACGATTCCGGTTAAAGGAACATACACGGTATTCACAGATTTGATTCAGTCTGAGTTATTCCCGTTTCAAAATCTTAAGAATTTATAAGCTGGAAAGCAACTGCCATCAGTAACTAAAATCATCGAAGCTGCATATGAATATTTTACAAATTTCAATAGTTCCTGCTAATACTTTTCCATTAAGAAATAATTTTAACTTCAACTATGCTAACATATAATCTGCATTGGGATTACGTGTTAGTTCGAATTCTATCATCATTTTCTATTTGTAAGAATCAATTATAGAATGCTATTATAGCAGATTTTTTTGATCTGTAGTAGTTCGTATTTCTTCGGAAATTTTCTACAAATTAACACCGATTTTTCAGGTATTAATATTTACATATAATACAAATTATATGCTCTGTGACTGGACATAATATAGCAAATAACAATTATAACAGTGAAATGATATAAATAAATTATTATTATTAATATTTTAAACGCATTTACTGGCAACATAACTAAAGAAAAATTGACAATACTTTCACACGTTCTGTGTAAAATATTGTGATCAAACATCAACACAACAACTAAATACTTGTTTTGTGCACAGAACCAAAAATATAAATAGTAAAATAGATAGTTCTGGTTTTGTAGAATTAAAAACGACTGATTAAATACTATAAACTCGATTTCAGTAATCCATGGAGTGCGATTCATGTTCTGTTCAAATAAAACGCGTCGAAAAGTAAAATTCCATATGACATGGAGTCCCACTGTTTCCCTCATTTCATTCATTAAATATATCAAAAGAAAATAAAAAATTAATAGAAACGAAATTTGATATCTGATATATAGTCATGAACCATAAATAACTTAAATAACACATATGGTTAAACAACATGTACGAAAACGGGTCCAAATTCCTCATGAAATTAGAAGAAAAAAGATCACAATTATGTCCTAAAATTGATTACTTTTATATAAACAGATATATAGAGTTGAAATATATCTATACACTCATATTTTATGCTTGGAGAAAGAAATCTGTTGTAAATGTCCAAAATCACTTCAGTAAATAAAATTATTATTATTAAACACTAGCTGGGAACATTTCTCTAATTATTCAAGTACACTTCACTCCAAATTTCTCAAGTATATAATCTCAAACTTAAGTCCGTCTGAAATAAATAAGTTTAAAAGTTAAAGTGCAATCTGTGGTCCATTACAGAATTACTCCACTCTTGGTCTATCAATGAGAGATATTATTAGACGTTTTGTTCATACACTCGTGCTAGGAAACAGTACCAAAATTTTAAAATTCTCATGAGTCCACCCTGATCGTAACTTTCCATAACGTCATTAATACAATTATAACACTAAAAATAGAAAGACTTTTTTTAAAAATGGGTAAAAAACAAAGATTTCGTTTGTTTCATACGACGTTCAAATCTGCTAATTGGTACAAATGCATTAAAGGATGGGAATTCCGGAAGTTACCTGTTCTTCTATTCTTATATGATAACGGATGCAGAGTCTCTTCGACGTCGTGATAACCGGATCATTCGTTCCATTGAGTAGAGAATAAAATAATGCTTAGCCAAGGGCTACAGTCCGAACACCAAAAAAAAATATCTGCATAAAAATGTCCGTGTGGTAACTTCATTTCGGCAAACATGATACCTCCGCGAAACGTGCCTGTTCACCAGCATATGTTGGCCGAATTTAAAGATTTAGACCTTGCGAATTTCATTATGTACAGGGCTGGGTTTAGTACAATTTAGTTATTTCAAATAAGGATCTGGCAAGTTTCTTTATTTCAAGGAAAGCTAACTCTTGTTAACCAGTAAAGAAGAAACTAAAGGTCATACTAAAATGAAGTTCGGTGCGATTGGTAAACAATAAAAATTTATTAAATGTCTAAATATTAGGTGTGTGAATTAAATCTGTTCAATATTTTTTTCCAAAATAGATTTCAGTGTGAAAAGTCGTCTTTCGAAACGATCTATGTATTGAACCATTTCTCTATTTCTTCATAATCGTTAACGTGCTGGAAGTAAATGTGCGATTCATTTGAACAAGTGATAATGGGATGGAGCAATGTCTGGTCGGAGGGTGAAGTAAAACGTCCCAACCAACTTTTTCTAAGGCTGTCTTTACAATCCGTCTAACATATGGCTGAGCGTTATCGTGCTGGAAGATCACTTTGTGGCATCTCTTTTCATACTCAGGTCGGTTATTCTTCAATGCGTTGTTTAAACGGATCAATTGTTATTATGATGGATTGGCTCTATTTTAATAGTTCACGATACACTACATCCTTTTAGTCCTATAGTTCTCGCCGTTTACTTAGATGTACCAAATCGAATCTAGTGTTATTTTAACTCCGCCCGAGCGACAACCATTGGTCAAACAAATAAGGTTCCATTGGCAGTGGCGTCGGTACTTATCGTACATTTATTTATTAAGTAAATGTGCAAAATAAGATAAGTTTTGCTAACGTTTTTCTCTACTACAATAATTGCTTGTCAAATGGTAGTTGTAAACAATTGCATTATTTAGCTATTAATAATTCTTATGAATTGACCGAAATTAAATAGTGCTTAATATCCACTTTTATTTCATTACGTATGATGCATTTCGAAATACTAAAGCTTTTTCAAATACAATAAATAAGAAAATGTGTTGATAACCATATATTTATAGTTGTTAAACGCTACGTAAACAAAGAATTAAAACTTAGAAAGCAGGTAAAATTTAAAAACCGGAAATCCATTAGGAACCATTACATACAAATTAAGTGAACATATTTTATATAGAGAGAATCGTTTAAACGTTTTAATATACATTAAATCTATATTTTGATAAAAAGATTTTAGGAATTTTTACAATTTAATTTTTTTTAAAAACTTTATTTTATACCACATTATACCTATTTACTATGTGGTTTTTGATTCCAAATAATTATGCAAAAAGTAAAAATGTGATGTTAATAAAATCTAAATTTTATCTTACCTATCACTTCTGATGTTTTTATCTTTACATCTGTTAGAGTGTCTTGTTCACTTTTAACCGTTTTAAAATAATTGTACACTTTAAATATAACTTCACGAGTTTGTCCGTGTAGACGAAGCTTACGCTTGTTTTCACTTTGATGAGACATTATCAAAAGACTAAACCTAGCCCGCTACTGAGTACTTCTTGTGATTGGGTGTTCGATCGAGCGCACTTAACCAACTGCTGTCTTACGTGAAATAATAGATATTGCTGTCTCGCTTGTCTAGTACATCTAAGTAAACGGCGAGAACTGTACCATATGTACAACTTACGTTCTCTCCATGAATATTTCGCTAGGCTGTCGATGTGGGTGGTTTTTCGTTGGTCGCAAATGGATTTGCTTCATTTGGGATTATCGAAATAGATCTTCTATTCGTCTCCTGTTTCAACACGTTGTAAAAAAATTTTTTTTTGCTGTGCAAGCAAAATTTCAAACGTGGTTTTCTTTCCATGTCTCTTTCTTTCAGTTTATATGGCACCCATCTTCCTTCTTTTTAAATCGTTCCATGGCTCCAAACGTACAAAATTTATTAATCGATTAACATTCAATAATAGACCGAGCTCGTGTTGCATTTAATCGATTATCACCTGCAATTCCTGCAATTCCTGACCTGACGAGCTTTGTCATCGATACTGAAATCTAATAAAGAAAATGAGTATATTGTAATACTAAAAAAAGTGATAGAAAAGGACTGCCTCACGTTATAATATAAGTTTTATTTTTAATATAACTTCAGAATCATCCTCTTTTTTATTGGTTTGTATAATGTCCTTTTGTTTCAGAAAATATGATAGACCAATTTCTTTCAATAGCTTGCCAATTACAAATTGAGGTTTTAAAATAGTTTTTCTAATGCACTCTCCTTAATCCTCCCCTGAATAAGCAAGTCTCCTTTCACGTCCAGAATTCATATTTTCCAAATTTAATTGTTCGAATGACGTAAGATTGGTTTTTTAATTAAAACATCACTCCCTTTAGGATCTGACACACTGAACGATGTTTTTCATTTTTTGATTACCGTCTACGCTATGGCATTAATTGCAAATTAATTTGTAATTCATGAGAATTTAAAGTTTTATTTTTGTTGGGCCAAGCTTGAAACTATAGAGTAAGAAGAAAATGTGCTACGCGAAATTATATCGAAAGCAATTTATTTTCAGATCAATATTGCATTGAATTTTTGGCGTGTTATGTTTTAAGAAGAAAAAAAAATTAAGACCCTCGTTTTAGGTGCCCTAATTTTTAATGGAAGGGTATTCTTGAAAAATATTATATGAAGAAACTTAATAAAGTATAATTAGAATTTTTAGTTCATTTTCAAATAATTTTTAAATATAAAATATTAAGAGTATAATACAGTTTCAAAAACATAGACAAACACATATGTATAACTGAAATCGAGCATTTCGGAATACAAACTTCTAAAATTGTTATTAACACGATATTTAAATAATTCTGAAATAACAGTAATTTTATAGAAATTTTACATCTGTCTTTTTACATTACATCTTAAAATAGATCGTTTTATACTTCGTGTTGAAGCTATAAATTTCCGTTATACCCCCTTAAATTTCTAAAATAGAAACACATGTTGCTATATATCAAAAACGACGTGTTAATACTGCAGAATGTCTTCACCCCTTACACGATCTATTAAAAATTCCAACCCCACACTTAACAAATAAATTAAAATTCTTCTAGTTCTAAAACACCTTTCCATAGACGTAGGTAAACATAATGGGATGTTAACGCACACAATAAATGTATTCTTAGTTTATATATCTGGCTATATGTTTATTTATTTCATTGAGTAGTACTTTCGCACAGTCAAAAATAGTGGAAAAGGCTGTATTTAGAGAATTTTTCTATAGAAAATGTAATTTCTTGATAATAAAATCTGAACCACTTCATTCATTTTAATCTGCATGCCTTCCAAATTTGAATGAATTCCTTAAAAAGGTTTAAATTTAATTAGCAAAAAATCGTTAACTCCGAAGAGTGGATGGTGTCTTGAAAAAAATATTGTACAATATTTTACATTTTATTTGAGTTAGTTAAGTACCTACCTTAAATATTGTTCAATAATGAATAATGTGATTTGTTTTTGAACAAAATTAAATCCCGATATATTTCACATCCAAAATGAAGCTTCTAAGTAGAATACAACATTATTGAAACAAATCTGATGGTCCCACTTCTACGATCTGTTCTCCGTTCCATCCGGCCCTTTCCACTAATCTAACTCACATATAAGCCGTTTCGGAAATCCCGAAACCCCATAAAATTGCGTGCGTACATTAAGAAGAGATAACCAAAAACAGATATTGAGTGGCAGCCGTTAGTGATAACGGAAATCATTTGTCAAATGTTTCGTCTCTGCCAAATGGTCGAGACCGATGGGATCCATAGCTTAAGATCTGGTGCGCTTAGGTGCCGCTCGAAACTTGTCGAAATAACTACTAAAAAGGGCCCGTTAAATGGGATGTGACGTATTTGCACGATTCGGAACGTAGTAGCCAGGATTTATGGCTGTTCACTTCACAGTTGTTTCATTAGGCGATTGTTTTGCGCCAGTTCACTGCCTTTAGCAATATATGTACAAAAATATATTTTTGATGCTAGAAACTAATTGACTGTGGCGAGCTGGTTAATATTTTAAAGGAAAAATACCTCTTTTGCACTCGTAGAGAAGAGGCGCTATTTTTTAGTTACTCATTTCAAAGTACTATTTTTGACACTAGTGTAATGGACCACAGGAAGACTGGATACAAGCAGGATGGTGATATATTTGAAGCATTTTGACTTTTAACATTTATTTATTTCATTTATACAGTTTTATTGAAATATTGCTGTTGGATCAAACTAGAAGGATGATCAAAATATTAAAACGAGTAGAAAACATTGTTATAGACGGACTTAGATGTCCTATAATAGCTCAAAGTGTAAGTATGAATAAATACTAAAAAAAGTAGAAAAGACATTTCTAGTTGGATTCGGAAATATTAATAAAACATTAGAGTTTAAAATTACAATTCTTATCGCTAAAACGCTTAAGATTATCCTTCTAAGAAATTTGGAATTATTTTGGAAAGTTTGGAGAAAACAAGGTTAACCGTTAAATATAAAAAGATAAATTCTACTTATCTCCTTCGTATTACAAGGTTTTTTTAAATATTATCAGTCTGACCAGGTTTCGCCACTCACTGTGACATTTTCGAACACGAATACGATTGACAAATTTTGACAAATGGAAACAAATTCATTTCACAAACATTTCAACCAACAACCATTAATCAATTCATACAATGTTCTTCTTTTCCAAACAATTTTTGGTTATTATTATATAGGTATTTAGTCCAAAAGGTTATCTAAGATAATTGAACTTCCCATGTTTAATTGCTCATTCAATAATGTATATTGAGGATATTGTAGGTGTTTCTTTGTTTTATATTAATCCAAAAACTTCTTCTTTCTTGTCACTTTTATGAAGTACATCCACTGTTTTTCCATTGTGTTATTAAGTGTTTAGTGTCAATGAGATGTTTTGCGTAATGTTACTTATCTGGCTGTTTTAATCTATAAGCTCGTAAGTGTTCACAGTAGCGTTTGTTAAACTTTCTACGTGTCTGGCCTAGATAGATGGCGTTAAAAGTCGAAAAATTTAGTTTGTAAATACCCGATTTTAAAAATTTATTAATTTTAGGTTTTACATTTAATAAAAATGAACGTATACTATTTTTTACTTTAAAAGATAATTAATTCAATTATTTTATTTATCTATTGAAGTAAAATTAGATATTTACAATATATTCCTGTCTCCAGATTTCTCAATTTAAATTGAATATGTTATGTAGGATATGTATGATATTGCCAAATATCTATATAATATAACTGAAGTTATAAATAAAAGACTACAAAAATAATAGAATTCTAGTGTAATAATTCACCAAGTGAAAAAAAGTTTAGAAGTAGGTACTTGAAACTCTTTTGAGTTTTAACCACATTTATTAATCAAAAACCACCCTTTAAATTATTATATTCATCAATTTAGCTAGGGGAGACCTCGATTTAAAGGAAAATATACACTTTACAATTTGCAAAGCTTCATGGGGTTACCCTCAACAATTCATTTCATCCACAAACTAAATAATTAATTAGCAGCAAGCCCTCTAACGATCAAACACAAACCTTTCATGCATGTAAAAATATTTCACAAAAGCATACCTACCGTAAATTGACTTCGAATTCTTGCAATACCGATGTTTGTAGTTTCATAGTGGCATATTGAGTTTCGAGTGTTATTATATCGAACCCCTGATATTTATTTTGTAGGTCCCACTTGTTTGTCTCTCATGTAGAATCATGTTCGAAATGGGTATGTGACAGTGAAATTTTATTTTAGACTGTATCTACGTACGAGTATATGCAGTCGATCAACTATATTTCAATGTTTGTGTTAGCGGTGAATTATGCAATGTTAAATTGGTAGAGGCACGTGTTTAATTTTGATTAAATAAGGAGAGGATATATAGGTTTGTTTTAAATTAATGAGGGTTAATTTTTAGTTCTGGTGATTTCAATGCTTTTCAGTAATAAAATAAACAAAAACTTCTGGAGTTACTTTAGCAATCTCAATGCGTATCCGTTCTTTTAGTTCATTAATAGTTTGTGGTATATTTATGTACACTTTACCTTTCAAGTATCTGCATAAAAAGAAATCGAAAGGAGTTAAATCAGGTGACCTCGGTGGCGACTCAATTGCTACTCTTCGACTTAACCACCGATTTGGGAAGACGTTGTCCAAGTAATTAGCTGTGGCGCTTCATCAGAACAAAGAACTAACTTTTTTAAAAACGTCGGGTCTCTATTATTTTTTTCCATTAGAATTTCACAAAATACAACTCGTCTATTAAAATCTTCTTCCATAAATTCCTGCATTAAATTTACTTTATAGGGATGTCTTTTTTAAGCGTTCTAAGAACTATTTGATAGCCAACCTCGTTGTCTAACGCTACTTGCCGTAAACTGGTAAGGGGATTATCTTAGGAGAATATTTAGTTTCTTGTTTTCAGATATTTGTTTTCTACTACCTTTTGGGAGGTCTTTTACATGA
The DNA here is from genome assembly GCA_951812935.1 of Hermaeophaga mercurialis. Taxonomy (NCBI): domain Eukaryota; kingdom Metazoa; phylum Arthropoda; class Insecta; order Coleoptera; family Chrysomelidae; genus Hermaeophaga; species Hermaeophaga mercurialis. The sequence continues at coordinate 21,629,425 of OX638360.1, forward strand.
TCTGTTGCTCTAATTTGTTTCTCAATTTTGCTTACTGTGTATTGTGTAATTGGTTCTTTGTTGGTATATTTATTATTGAATAACGTACATACTTCTTTTTGCGTACGTGCTTTATCTCTACAACCAATTAATAATAGAATTTTAATTATTTCCGTTTCAGTTGGTATCATGTTGATAAAAGAGACAAAAAGTTTTTGATTTCGTCTACTACAATATCATTAACCACTTGACTTGACTTGAATTATGTTGATGTCAGTAACGGAATTTAATTAAATTAAAAAATCTGTTCGAATGTCATTAATACTACTTGAGACAATAATAGATATTTAAAAGACCTTTCAATTGATGTATTGTAAGACCCACTTTTCTATTTAAAATTTTTATTGATGACGTCATCACGCTCACAGAAATGGCGTCAAAAATAAAAAGGTGACCTCACGAAGCGCCTAACATCGCCGATTTACGAAATAATGAATTTATTCCTTTCATTTTGACCATACTGTATAATTAAAGTTTATGCTAAATTAAATAAATGATTAAATAACATAACACTTACGTTCCTATTAATATTTCCACTGAGTTATGTTGAAAGATTGAAATTCTATTTTTGCTTTTTATTAGGATCGTAAAAAGTGATATAAAGTTTACAACTGGTGCATTTTAGTGTCCTTTGTTCAATGCTAAATTCAACGTCCTAGAAAAATATGAATCTGTGAGAATATTATATTTATGAAAAGACGAATAAATATGAAATTATTCTCAATTGATAATCTTCTAAACAATTAGGGCTGCAAAAAATATATATTCAAGAGCCACCAGAGGAATGACAAATAGGCAATATAAGTCCAATTTGCAATAATGGATTGCTATAATTATAGAGAGATTACATTGACTAGTAATTTAGTACATACACGGAATAATCTAATAAAAAGATTATGCTATAAAATTGGTTCAAATTTTAGGGGAAACAAATAGATGTTAACAATGCATAAGCATTAACGGCGAAAAAAAACAATTAAACAACAAGCTGGAAGGAAAACAAGAAAAGAAGTGAAATCGTGCAAAGCAGGAAACTGGAATCTATAGAAACAAAGGAAATAATATTACGCAAACGAAATGATTATAATATAGGAAGAGAAAATAATTACAATGAAAAATAAAGATAATTACATTGATATTAAAAATAAAAAAACACCACAAGATAAATTTAATTTAATATACCAAAATTTGCAAATAAGAAGAAAAAATTTCTGAAAAATTTACTCGGAAAGAAAGAAGTATACTAAAAGATGTGAGAAGATATACACAATTTATACTTCAATATTTTTCTGTGGCACAGAAATACTAATATTGACAAATAAAAACACAGAAAACGTAACATCGAAAAAATTAGGTTTGTGAAAAAAGGGAATAAATTGAAAAGGATAAAATTATTAATAAAAAACAAAAAATAAAACAAAAAATTAAGACATTTACACTGAAATGGAAAATAAAAAGAATTACAGATCATAATATAGTTCGATACTATTATTAAATGCGACACTTTAAAGGAATATTGTAACTAACAGTGTATTTTTATTACTATATTTATTTGTTAGTTATTTTAAGAATTCAGGGTACATTAATGTTAAATTGAAATAGGAAGTGAAATAAAAACAAAAATCATTTTTCGACAAAATTCCAAATCTACACATATATATTTCTAACAAAATTTAATGTGTTTACCTTCCTTCCATTCCGTTGAAATCAAAATCATATATCAATAATTTTCAAATTACTCAACTGATTGTGTAAATATCCCAAGGGGTAAACCAAGCGGGTTACATTTACCATTTAGAATTTCAACCCTTTAATATGTGATTCCATGCTCCTCGTAAAATCGTATATAAATATTTTTATTTGATTTCCATATGTTATCTTTAGAGGTTGTTTAGATAAGAAATTTATGTAACCCTTCTGTTTTCGTACTTTAGATTTCAGATAAATAATGGGGATGTAATAATATATAGGAATGAGATTTGCTCTCCGCGGCTTTGTTTACTTCGTGGCTTAGGAAATGGCGAGTGAACCGGAACTAGCAAATGTTGATAATTAAACAAAATATAATAATTTTGTGAGTTTACTTCCAATATAATAATAATAATAATAATAATAATAATAATAATAATAACAATAATAATAATAATAATAATAATAATAATAAGGTTTCGCCTTTTTATATCTTATCTTCTTAATATGTTTCATTTTTGATTTAATTTAATATCTGTTCCGTAAGACCACCAGATTACTTTAGTTCTAAATCCAAATTTTCAATAGCATTTCTTTCTGTTTATTTTATTTGTTTCCCACTATTTTTACGGCGTTAGTTGGGTATTCCTTAATTTAGTGGTTAAAATATTTCTGATCCTTGATCAATTCTCCTTATTTTTCTCTGTAATTTCTATTTTAATATTATACTTTTTAATTTTGATTATAAATTTTCTCGTATTTTAGTATTACTTGCATTTGTTCTAAGTAGTTTTTTGTTTTTTAATTCATCTTAATTTTAAAATTTTTAGCATTCTGTCAAGATTGAGAATTTGATTTATCTCGTTCATGGTTTTATAAATTTCTTTTAAGGTATCTTGGTTATTACTAATATTTGGATTTTGATTTGTTTTTGGAATTTGTTTGCTAGTTATTTGACTGTAGGATATATTACTTTTAATTTTATTGCTTTCAAAAATGATTGGTGCATTCTCATTTCGTTTTTTATTTATATTCGTTTCTATTTTTTCAATGTATTTAATATATTCTTCACAGGTTTTACTATTATCTGTGTGTTTCCCACCACAGTTACAATATTTTGTTTTGCTTGTGTTCGTTTTTATTAATTTGCATTCTCGCGTTGCATGTTCTTCTCCACATTTTACACAATTTGGCTTCATGCTACAATTGAATTGCGAATGCCCGAATTTTTGGCAATTGTAGCATTGAGTTACCTTACTTCTTCTTATACAGGGTGTCCCACGACGATTAAGACCAGTAATATATCAGAATTGGGCAGTAGTAGAGAATTATAATTTTGGGGGTGTAAATTAGAACAAATGTTGCATCTTTTCTTGTTATTGTGTTACCCAATGAGGTATTTGTTTTTGGTCACGTGACGTCGCATTCAAAATTATTAATAGCTCTTGAATTAATCACTTTAGACCCCAAGTGTGCTAGTTTGTTGGAATTGTTTTATCGGGAGGAATACAGAAAGGCACAAATATACAGGTTGTCCCATTAATTATTTTGAATGCGACGTCACGTGATCAAAAACAAATACCTCATTGGGTAACACAATAACAAGAAAAGATGCAACATTTGCTCTAATTTACACCCCCAAAATTATAATTCTCTACTACTGCCCAATTCTGATATATTACTTGTCTTAATCGTCGTGGGACACCCTGTATATGCTTCCCACTTAATTTTAATATGATCTATTTCTTTTATTTTATATAAATTTTTAATTTCTACTAATTTATTTACAGTTACTAAATAACTGTAACTTTCTTGTAATTCATTGTATCCCTTCATAGGTACAATACTATGTATTTTTAAATTAGCGCTCTTTTCTAGTTGTATTTTTGTTGACTCTGAATTAATATTAGGTATGGCTTTCATTACCGTTCTTTTGAGCCTATCACTTTTATCCGAGTAATTGAAGTAGTTTATATTTTTATCTTTTAAGTGATTCATTAGTTTTTCCCTAAGTTCTTTTCTATTTTCAGTGAATATTTTAATTTTATCTGAATTGAATTGCAAATTTATTTGATTGTAAAGCATTTCTCACCTGACGTACGAAGTACTGGTGACTTGTTGGTTTTCCCTCTACAATCACTGGTGATGTTTTATATTTTAATTCCTGTACTTTATCCGCTTTATCCGCTGGTTCCTCATCACTCAACAGTTCGAATCTATTGGTCACTTTTATTCTTTCTTCAAAAATTGTTTCCTTTGCCTTCTTATTTTGTTTTATCCATCCCTCGTCCGTTTCACTAGATTTTACTTTAGACGTTTTTTGTTTTTTGTTATTTTTTTTCTTTCTTCTAAAACTTTCATTTCTGCGACTTCCATTGCCTTAAACGGTCCTATTTCGTCTGGCTTTATAAATAGCCTCTTTTTCCAACTTAATATCGTTTTAATTTATTCTTTACGTATTCCTGGGTTATTTAGTTTTTCCATAATTTCTGGGTCTGTTAGGAAGCTTCGTTCTTCTCTATCCCTTCTTCCCTCCGTATTCTTCAATATTTCTTCTTTTAAGTAGTTTCTTTCTTCGTTGCTTGACTTTTCTTTCTTATCCTTCCTTATCTTATTCCTGGGTCGTCCTTCACTTTCCGATTCTCTTCCTACCTTCATTCTTCCCTTGTGTTTGTAGCCTTTGCCTTTAGAATCAGTTGGCTCCATCACTATATCGAAATTTTTTCCCCGAAAATTGGGCAATTTGGGTTATTAAGACCGGTAGTTCTTCCAATAACTGAATGAGTTAAATTTATACTTTTATTGAATTAAGCGTATTTAAACGTTGATAAAATAATACTAAAGGAGTCAGTTTTGAGATTACCCATGATTTGTCAGTTAGTTAAACTCTGTTGGTAAAATAAACTAGCTAATTTAAACTAATTTAAAATTTAAAATAGGAAGACTTGGGTTTTCTATCCAAAACGGTTTGTACAGGATGGATGACCAACTTATACTCCAGAGTTAGGAATTCCCATTAATTCGAGAAACAATTAAATAACTTTTGTTTAAAAAGATATTGTCCGTTGCAAAATATAAGAAATGGACTTTCCAAATCCCTCGATAAGCTCTTCATGGGCAGGGTAGGCATTAGGATTGTGAATAATAAGAATGAATATAAATAAATCCTAAAGAATTATTTATTATTTATCATTTTTGTTAATTTAGTTATTTGTTATTATAAATGCAATACTATTAAATAAATTAAATAAAAAGAGATGGGTACGTTTACGTTTGTTTATTTCAGGCGCCCTGAGATCAAATTCGGGAATATATTCTTCACTTTCTGAATCACACATCTTAACTCTGTCAAATTCAAAAATAAAATAATATCTTAACGCGATTACGATAGCACTATTGTCGAAGATTATCCGGTATTAAGCAGTTCGCCGAAATACAACCCTGTTACAAATAGTACTAAACATGACGAAAGCGTACCAATGCAGCAGAAATTTCTACTGAAAGTCTGACGAATGTACAAGTAACATAAGGCTTAATATTGCCTATTCGAAATGGTTTTAATGTCATACTATCGAAATCGCTGCCGTTCTTTGGGGATTTGGGAAGTCCAATTATTATATTTTGCAACTAACTATAGATAGAAAGAGTTAAATTTATATTTAACAGCATATATATAAAGCGATTCGTAAGGTCAAACAATATCACAGCTATATTTATTAAATGGTAGATCCAACTTTTTAGCATCTGATTTCAGTAGGTACATTTAGACTAACATATATTATATGGGTACCATGGATCATTGGGATGGATAATAGTTATTTTTCATATTATTTGGATAAGGGCATTATTAATATACGAATACGGTTAGTTGTAATCTTTCATTTTTATGCAATTTTCTTTACATCATGACTAACACATAGCTCAATATCACCATATTTTTTTTTATTACAACTATACCTTCCTTTGATTTTAGAAACATCACAAAAAAGCTGATTCGGACTGGATCGTCAAAGTATACCATAGAATAGAAACCCCAAACCACACAAGTCACCTTATATTCAGTGTTAATATTTCAAACAGGGCCCGACGAGAGTTCAGTATCCTGGTAAAGCCGCCATCTGTAATTAGGATCGGTCCCTTTGGCTTTCATACGCCCTTTTCTCGCCTAACTTCCTATGATGTCACGTTGACGAACTACCTTTAAATTATCTAATTTCGTTAATTAAACTATTCAGGTATTGCTCGATTTCGATTTGTAAAGGGAGTTCAGCGCTTATGTTCAGCGAAGCGTAGTTTATTTCTGTGAGATATATACCTACAAAACTTTTATTTCTAGTTAGTAAATGTTCTGGAATTCACGAAAAGTTGTTAGTCCCAGATATTTAAGCAATTAATATTTTGGCAAAAAATATTTCTCTGTCAGATTTAATTTTACGATAATAATGTGAAAGTCATTTAATCAGCATTTGACGTACTTAAATTTATAATTTTCAGTTTATTATTTCTTAAATATATATATGATTTGAATAAATAAATTATTGACTTAAGCTTGATTTAAATATTAACTATTGTGCTACTTTGGCTATTATACTAATTGTAAAACTATTACGAGTTTATCATATTGTCTTTCTAACTAATGCACATTTTAACTATCACTACTTTTGCAAAATTAAACTAGAAACTGTTCAGTATCAAAACCAATTCAAAATTGAATCCCGTAAAAATTCTATTTTATATCCAATGCAACGACTACCATTTCAAACTAACAAAGAATTCGAGGATTAGCTGTCATTTTTCAGTGGTATTTCAAAAAAGTTTTTGACAAGCGCCACTCATCCCCACCAACCTAATGATTCCATAGGAAATTGAGTTTCCAGAAAATACATAGTTTGATGTATGAATGAGAAGCTTATACCAGTAAAAATCCACTGTAGCGGGTGGTCGCCCTAAAAAAGTCATGAGCCTTGAAGTAAACATTTTTTCAACTACTGGAAAACATGTTCTTAGCTTTATATAGGATTTTTAGTACAAATACCGTTGCACGTCAGGAGTGACGTACCTCTTTCGTCATAGTACTGCCAACTAATTAAAATTTCCCTAACTAAGATAAATCATACGAAACATCACGAAAATTCACGAGGACTCATGAACGTAGTCACAGTACTAAAATACCGAAAAAGTAATCGTAATTATTTTGATAATTTTAGAATTATTTCAATTATATTGGCTTATATACGTCTTATTCTTTATAATATAAAGTTTATAAATTATTATTATATGTTTAGTACTCAAAAAACCATAATTTACATTAAATAATTTTGAAATTTTCTACGCCCATGAGACTCGTATTTATGATGAAGAAATGACATTGTAGCGATTGGCATGCCTTGATGCGACGTTGTCGAGTATTTAGATTGAAATATTTCAACGATTTCTGACGTCCGGCCGTCAACCAGTTGTGTGTTTTCACCACGTTTTCGGTAATTTTATAATATTGTCTTTATTTTTTTGCTTTGCTAGATAGTTAACTTATAAAAAAAACTGTTTTTTTCAAAACAAACATAGTGTGAATAAGCTGATTATTGACGTTTATTTCTACAAAATGCCAAAAAAACTAAATAGTCGTTGTAAAGAGGTTGTATATTCATTAATACAGTACTTTGAACTGGAGCGTGATAATAATGGGCCACTATTACCCTTAACTGCCGTCACAGAGGTAAGTTAAAGATTATACAAATGTCTAGAAATTTAGACAAGCCGACAACACTGCAGGGTCGTGATCTCATAATTGATATATGACGTGCAACGGGATTTGTATTAAAAATCCTATAAGTCTTCTTTAAATAAGAAAACTAGAAACATACAGACTTTACTAATACCAGTCAACTAAGATTGGTTAGATCCAGCTTTAACCGACTAAAGTTGGAAACGTTGAGACTTTTCGGGCTTTAACCGACCTGAACTGAGTCTAACCAATCCTAGTTGGATAATTTAAGTAAGGGTAGATTGGATTAGGTGTTAGTTAGTTTCGACCTTCCCAACGCTTTCACCTTTAATCGGTAAAAACTAATAATAATAATAAATATAACTTCAACTTCAAATTAATCAACTAGCATTGTTCAGACTCTGTTTAACCCGATGACAGGTATTATAGGTTACACCCAATTTTAACCAGTTAAATCTAGGATTACTCTTCATATTGGCTTTAGCCATTACTTATATACTAGATATGAAATGTTTATCGAAATACTTTAACTTTTTAACTATTACGTTGAAAGATGAACTTTTCAGAAATTTTTAAAGCTTTCTAAAAGGGTTTCCACTGATATAAACAGACTTTCAATCTACTTTGGCGTTAAAAAGTAAAAGGTTTTAATAATAGTTACTTTTAAAAGAAACAATAAAGTGTAATAAGGAGGGAATTCAAGAAGATTAAAGAGGAAATTATCCATATATAAAAAATTGTTAACTAAAGATGAAACCGAATCAAAAGACAAAATGAAATCGGAAAAGAACAAGAAAATGGAGCGATCATAAAAAATAAAAACAGAGGAAGAGGTACTAGACAGATGATAAACTATTAAATGTAGGACTAACAATATAAGAAACTTACAAGTCGGTAGAAATATACCAAAAGGTGATATACCAGAGAGAAAAGACATTAGAAAAATTTTATCCAAGCTAAAATCCAATAAAGAAAGAGAAATGTTGAAGGGAGAACTGTATCAACTGAACAAGAAAATTTGGTTAGAGGAAAGAATGCCACAAAGCTGGAATGAGGCGCTAAAATGTCCGCTGCTATTAAAAGGGAAAAACCGAATGAGCAAATAATAGAGGCATTGCTCTACTCAATATCATCTGCAGAATACTAAATAGAATAAATAAAAAAATTGGCGAATATCAGAGCGGATTCAGAGCAGGCAGAGGAGTTACCGATCAGATTTTTACCTTAAAAAGATACATGTGGAAAGACTCCATAATGAAAGGGAATCTTTGTTCGTAGATTTTAAAAATAGATAGATATAATAAAAATACCCTCAAGGTAAAAATGACGTTGGAGAAAATCCAAAAACTAACATAACCGTTGTAGTTAAAATCAGAAAATGAGGTGGATGGGTATGTCACCTTAATTGCGCAGGACAGAATGCCAAACATGATATTAAACGGAAGAATTGAAGAAAAGAATAAAAGAACCATTCGCGATAAAGTATCAAACAACATGTGGCATCAACCTCCAGGAGTATTAGCCTTCGTGTTCTGTGTAGACTTTGTTACTGTTCCCCGACGACACTTTAGGAACAACACTGTTAATTTGAAGCCAACAGTGAAAGCTGGTGTAGGAATCACCTTTAGGGGCGAGAATCGACTTCCCAACTTGTAGTCAAATTAGGAAATCTTTTTTGGACTTCAAAAATGAGGAAAATTCTCGCCTCTGCCGGGATTCGAACTGGGGATCTTTCGATCTACCAGTGAGCGGCTCACCCCCAAAAACATTTATTATCTCGAAAAAATGTATTTGTCTATATTACTATTTTGTTATTTGGTATTTTTTTTCTTTAAAGTTACTGTGTATGAAAAATATTGGAAATTAAATTAATATTTAAGTAGCTCACCATGTATAAGTTTCCGCTAAAAAACGGCATATGCTTTGAATGGTGTACGATGCACCACCACCTGATATCCGCCAACTACGATATTGCGTGGCGGTTTTATCGCAGTTATAACATCTTTTGGACGAGAAAAGACCCCTTTTTATATTTTACGGTTATAAGGATAACAGGATAGGTTACTTTTTTATAGATACTGTTTACGCCAGAAAAAAGAAATAGCTCTATGGAATAACTCTGGTATACAAATGTAGGCTCTCGATATCGCAAAGGCAATGACCCTTGAAATTCGGAAGTTAGGGTGTAAAAAATATATACATGCCCTTTTAGATAATCAAATGGATTTATATAAAGGAATCTTATACTAATGAACATACGGTGAATAATATAGTCACACATCCGAATATTTAATATTTGGAACAATTTGGATTGTGACACAATTTCATCAGTTTCTGTAAATACTTTTAAAAACAGAGTTGATTGTACACTATTTTATTTATAGGACTCTACTGCGCTAAATATTTAATTTTTAACTAATTAATTTTCATTTTTTTTTTTTGGTCAGTAATTTTATATTGTCTTTCTTCTCAGATTTTGGGAATAACAAACAGGAACTTGTAATTAATAATAATAATAATAATAATAGATAGTTGAATTTCCAGCATCTTTCTGTGGAATGTTGGAATTCCATAATAATAATAATAATATTTTAATCACCAAATGAAATAAAATACAAGTTCTAATTCTAAATAAATAATTTTAAATAAATGTAGAACAAAGAGAAAAGAATAAAAAATAAACAGAAGCCATAAATGCTAGGGCACTGGTATCGCTAAACATATCATTCGTATATAATAATAATAATAACAATAAAACTTTCTATAAATAATTATTATAATACAATCTTCAAAAAAAATAAATAAATAAAGTAAATAAATAAAAAATCCATATATTTGTATAAATCAATATTCAGTCTAAAATCAGTAATGCTAAGAGCTAACGATACCGCAAAAATCGTAAACTGTAAATCATTCAAAAACGGATTCAGATAACTGAAAGATGTAGATTTGTATTTGTAAGTGCCAGAGAAAAAGAAAAAACTATCAAAACAAAAAAAGAAGTACGTGGCAGATTTTTAAAATTTAAAATTTTGATGAAACTTTTTTTACTTTTAAACACTTAGAAGTAAAAATTAGAAAATACATATACGCAAAAAATATAGAAATCTATAATGCCATAAAAGGGTGACGTACTAATGTCTCTAGCTAATGAGGGCATTGTCTCAATATGTTGAGAATTTGCGCCAAAAATTAAGATTAAAGCAAAAAGTACATTTTTGAAATCAGCTGTAGTTTAACTCTCGTTTTGACCGATTTTCAAGTTACATGATTGTCATTTCGATTTATTGTTGTGTTTTTATAGCTTGTCAGTATTTTTCTAAATTAGCCAATTAATAGTAAAAAAATCGGATTATTAGTGATCTCGGCGCAGTTTAGTAATAATTCAATTCTCTAATAAATTTCGTTAACTTTGTGAATTTACTGAAAAATTATCATATTTCTCGCCCAAATAAATATATCAGAAAAGTATAGGTTTTCGTTCTGTCGATTCCTTAATCTAACCTGTGATAACTATATCCTTATACTGGTGATTCTCCTGAATCACAGTTAAATTCTGTGAGTATATACATGAATGTGGTAATTGCCATTTTTTTTATTAATACAATCAGGCTATTGTCTAATTAATTCTGCATGTTCGTATTCATTAATTAATTTTATCGCAAGGACTCATATGCTTCCGCTCGACATAAAATACTATAATTCATGTTTGACTTTCAACCAATACTAGCAGTTAAGTACAACAAATTAATATGACGCCCTGCAGTAAACACACCGCCGTTACAAAAATATGAAACTATGAGGTAAGAGCAAACAATTCATTTACATAAAAACTATGTTCATTTAATATTTATTTCTAAAATGTAACTTGTAAACTAAAACGTCAAAGCAAGCTTCTTTATTAAAAAAATAAAAACCTCCTTTTATTTGTAATCTGCAGTATAATATTGAAATAAAACCTCTATCTTCCTTAACCCAATGTTCTCATCACGTCCCCTTAAAACAACATCGTTGCGAACTAATATCCTTTCTTTTTTATTCCACTAAACAAAATCCCGACATCTGCTTGTTCTGATCATTATTCCCCACTTCCCCCTGCAGCATTCTCTCGGAAAAGTCTATTGAGGTGAAATCAAGGGCTTTGGCAAGGTTAACTACGCCAAATTGAACTTTCCTAGGGAGACACAAGTAGCAGCTCCCCCTTTCGAGGGTCAAAATGTCTTTCATTTCGCGGCTTTTTATACCTCGATGCCACCCTACAATATTAAGCCGTTTTATGCTCGTATATGGTCACCCACGTGCCATTTTCTTGGACGTAAAGAGCAGCGTGGTATTTGGATGAGCTATACAGGGGACAGCTGGATTTTATGTATCTTCATAGAATATATAAGAATATTCCTAATCGGATTTTTTAAATATATATTCGAATATTTGGTTTCACATTATAGATTGTATTTTCTTAAAGGTACATTTTATTTATTAATAATTAACCTACTACGTTTTTCAATCATTCATATTTTAAATAAAATTTTTGTTAAAACGAAATTTTAAATGACCTGGTCGTTTACATTTATTAAATTAATAGCAAATAATAATCGAAACTCAAATTTTTAATCCTATTTAATTTAATATTCTAACACTTGTCGGTATTAAGTACTATTTATAAAAAAATCACAACTGCTTTTAACATAAGTTGAGTTACGGATTAACGGAAATTAAATACGAGCGGCTCTGATTTGCCTATATCAAATTTCTGTAGTCTTGGCTTCTTGAGCATTCTGGAAAATGAATTCTTTATGTTGACAAACATATTCGTGAAACTATCAGAGCTGTCAGCAAACAAGTAAGGTTATCCTGCCATTTCAGGATCTTGTCTTGTGTATTCAGGCAACCAGAGTTCTAATAGATATTGACCTTGACCCAACTATTATAAATGTAAAATTTAACATCTTGAAAACAAAAGGACCTTTTTCAATAGCAATAGTTAAGTTCCGTCACGTGAGGTTAGAAAGTATTAATTATTTTTAAAAGTTGGTTTTCAGTTGTTGAATGGTAATTTTACGCATCTATTTCTTCCTTTATACATTTGTCCTGTTTTATTATAGTTCAGATTATATATTTCCTAATTTATTACCAATTTTCTTAAACTATATCAAATCCATGTCCATATCCGCAGTCTTGTGCTTGTATTGAATCTAAAAATTAAATTGTACTAACATTTCAAATACATCCGATGTAAACAGTGACCAGCGCGTGTTAAGCGCAGGCTAAGTATTTATTGTAAATATTTTTCAGTATAAAAGTTTGTTTTATTCTTAGTTTTGGAGCATCTATTTTGTAGCATAACGTATATGTTGTTGTTGTTGTTGTTGTTAATTTCCTTTTGTTCCAGTATTATATTTGAGCATAATATGATCCTGCTCAAGTTTATGTGCTACTGTTGACATAATTAATATTTGAAATTTGAATAGATTTTCGAGTGAAAATGTATTCGACTAACCAGGATGAATTAGAACTTGTTGAATTCGCATGGTATAAACTCACTATTCATTCTCCTCAATTTATGAAATAGGAACTTTCGTAAAAATTCTTGAGACGTGCCTATACATGTTGATGTTTTTGACCCGTGGCAACGGTCTGGTCACCCTCTTGCGAATCAGCAGTGTTTTCCTTTTCAGTATTTCAGACGTTTTCTTTTCAAGTTTTTCAGGAAGCCCTTCAATTTTACAGTTCAACCAAGTTTGCAGGACTCGGAAATTGTATTGAATTATGTATGAAAGAAGTAAGATGATTAATGATAATGGTATTCATGTCTGTGTTTAGTCGGTTATCATAGATATAATGGGAAAATATAGGAGATTTTCTATAGACAGACCATATATCTTGGTTGGAAGTTGGTGAAGTTGTTCGGGTTTAAAAAGTTACGCTATTCATCATTTTTGGATTTTTTCAGATGTATAGTATTATATAAAGATTATTTGTAATTAAAGAATTATATACTGCATGTAGTTTCTGCCTCTGAAGCAGTTAAGGACGACGGAAGGATTATTTCCGAAGACCAAGCTAAAACAGAACAACCTAAAGAAGCAACAAGGAAGAAAGATTTAGTGAATTTAGGGGAAGGTCAATTAACGACAGAAGAAGAATTATTAGAAGCAATAAAAGAAAAACAGGTAAAGCACCAGGAAGAGATGAAATATTACCTCTTTACAAAATGAGAGATAAAAGGGAGTACATGTAATAGAGAGGAATCACATTATCTAGCTTTCTCTGAAAAAATTAGCAAGTATAATAGAAAAACGGCTAAAAAACTAATACAGGATATTCCGTGTGATTTCAGGAAATCGAGAAGTACTCAAATTCTGAGTTTGGAAAAAGGACGATAAGAATAAAATTGGTAGTTAAGAACAAAAATGCACACATTTGCTATATATACTCAGAAAAATCCTTTGATAGAATTAGAAGGATATAAAGTATATTTGTAACATATTGGGAACGAGAAAAGTAAATAAAGATACAATTGAGAGTTACACGTAAACGATACAAGACGAAACGGAAGAGTGCACTTAAGTTGGTTATGAAATATAGGAGAAGAAAGAATTTATGAAGCAAAAGAGAAAAACAAAGAAAAACATTGAATTAGGGAGTAAAAAAGATGCTGACAAAAGAGGGATATAATGGAATGGTATAAAAGAAATAACCCAAATGGAAGAAATTGTACAAAAAATCGAATTAAACAAAATCCAAACTCAGCAAACGAAACGTGGAAAGTCTTTAAATTAAAAAGAAAAAGAAAAATATGTAGTTACTATCATCATTTAATATCATATTGTACCACTATGGATATATGATTAAATTAATTCATTTAAAAAAACTTTTATACTCTGTGCTGTAAAAACTGTTTTTGGTAAAACAAACAAAAATATCATAAAAGATTTCTTAACTTTTTCTGAGGCTGTGTCATTAAAATATTCAAATCATATTGGAGGTGTAATTTCTTGTACTCATAACTACTCTAATCTCTTGTTATTTATTTGAACAAACTTGAAGCTTCTTTTAAATGTAATTTCACTAAATGGCCCTTATTTAAACTCTCCATCGAATCCCTTTATAAATACCCCTCTTCATTATACCTAAGGGCACAACTGGCTTACATTAAAGCAACATCCCCAGTTAATGTGCATACAAAGGTAACAGGTCCTTTTACAAAACGATTTCAACAGAAATCCGTGCTTAATTTCGTTTTTTGTGTTACATTAAACCCAAGAATTTGTGCATGGATTAAAGACTGGATTTGAGATAAAAGGTAATTACTTATAAAAGGGATTCTGCTTACTTCGGATGTTGTATAAGAGGAAAAGAATTTCATGCTTCCATCATATTTGAAAAGCACATTTTAATGCGGAACCGAACATTTTCTAGAAACCTTTGAAGTAATTACAGATAAAATTAGTAGCAAAACATAATTTTTGACAGACATCTTCTTTTAGATTTATGTAAGTATATATTATCCTTAGTATTTTATTTATTTTTATTGCTTCCCTGATTTGTAATGGAACTGTGATATTTATTAGTTGTTATTATCTCCATCAGTTCATTGTAAATACATGTCATTGTCTCCCTTTCTACATTCAAATTATTTCTGTTTCGAAAGCCGTTAGTTCTTTAATAATTATTAGGTGCATTCTAGAGTATTTTTTAATTTAATAGCGTCGGTTTTTGTATGCTTATTTAGTAAATGTTGGTTATTAAATTTTGCTTTGAATTTGTTTCTTTACCTTTTTTCAAGGAATGAATAAGTAGGTTTCATTAATAGCAATAAGGTCTTAGTTTCTTCACAGCTTGTTGGGTAATGAGAAAAATCTATTTTAAGAGTATCTGGCTTCCTTTCTATTTAAAAAAAAAGCAATAAAAGTAGCGATTTCAGAAGGTCATTATTTTTACGAATATTTAAAAATACAATCCATGCAATTAAACTTCCCGGTTTATAATTATTCCGGTGAGCAAACTTTATCCAATTAGCAATATTGGAAATCCAGTAATGTGTGTCGTGATCAAACTGATCTGATTACATTACAAATCATATCATTCGAACTATCCGTAGCTAATGTTGTTTTTTAATTAATCGTTGTTTGTGGGTCCTTTGAATTTTGCATGTTTCATTAATTTAATAATGGTACTACAAATTATAGGAATTTGTTTGTAAAATTTAAGTTTAATCGTGTTTAATTTTGCTGCTCTCTATGGTGATTTTCGAAATCGATATATATCGGCTTATTCCAATCCAAAGACTTAACATTATATGAATATATTTAAAAATAAAAGAATTTATTTCAGTTTGTAAAGCTTTTATGTACAGCTTCAGTCATTTGAGAAAATAATACCTCTGTGTCCCAATCAAGACATCTCCTACACAAAGCGACATCTTTTTATTTTACGTTCATTATAATAACACGGCAATATCCTATTATAATTACCAATTGAATATTAGATCTAATATGAATTTTACTCCCACCCAAATGAGAAAATCTACACTAGAAAAAATAAGTTCTTTTTCATAACTATTTTTTCTTAAAAGAATACTGAATTAGCGCTAAATATTTGTTTACTAACCGATATGATGCAAGTATAAATTCTATGTACAATGGTTGTCGCATTCTTAATACCACTTGCGTGTATTGAATATAAAATATTAAAGTTTGAAGTGCATATTTCACATGTATCCCAAATGATACATCCTTTTGGTTGAAGCAAAATAAAAACCCTTAACGAGCGTGTATTGACTCTTTCACTGTAAATCAAAAAAAAACAAAAAAGTGTTAAGATCTATTTACGTCGTATTATACTCTTACATATCTAATTTAGATTTAAGCATTGGTTGGTTTTCATTAAAAGACATACATAATGAAGCAGCAGAAAAATAGTTTTCTGTTCCACATGTATTTGTAATCTCCTCTGGCTGTCTGGGATAATTTCAAGTAATTCAAATTAAAATTAAATGGTTTTCTCTTAGTGTAACTCCTTTGCGTTCGGTCTTCGAGCCAAGTGTTGTACACAAGGGGAAAGGAGGGACTAGCGGAACAGGCATTGTCTCGCTTTAACATCTCCATTTCCTCTTGACACCCCGTCATTATAAGCCGAGAATTGCCTCCCACTAGCCCACACAAGGAACAATTACAACGTTGCCTCAAATATATCGTGATAGTATGTGTGAAAGGGGCTGAGAAGTGTTGATGAGTATGTAATATTCTAATATTAAAACGTGTTTATTACAACCGGCAACTATCTATTATTTTTAAAACGTTAAATTAAAGATCATTTAACCTTCTGAAATTTGGAGTCACGTAAATTTAATGGATTTAATCAATTGTCTGAAGTGTGAGTCTCAAGAAGAAGAAAAACGCTATTATTTTACGAAATATCTTAAAGAAGCCTAATGGATGATTATCGGAAAAAATAAGACACCAGGTATAAGTGACTAAAATGTGAAAAAAATCATTTTTCGAAAAATAATTTCTATACAATAAATTAAAAAATAAAGCAAAAGCGGTTGTATCTAAGTCTACTTATTTATTGCTTTATCTGGCAGACAATGAAAATTAGTTTATTATGAGTTCCCACAGTAGACAACCTAATCAAAACGATTTACAATACAATTAATGTTAAACAAAAAGAAATTTTGGTTCATACATTTTCAAAAAAACTAAAGTTATTATTTTAATTATCCCAATTAAAATTTGGTATTTAGACTATGGAGGTATTTTAGAAATTGCATCTTTCCGATAAAAAGCTCCTTGTCAGCTTTTTATAACTTTCTTATTTCATAGCCTTTAGCGTTTGCCTCTATTTTCACTCTGAAAACTTTCTCGTTAATTTCCCTAGTTTCTTTCCTCTTAACAAACTTTTTTTAACACTTCCTTGGAACAAAAAGCAAATTAAGTATTAACCAAGTCTCCGTGAGAAATTTCTCGTCCTCCAACACATGCCGAAAACCGCACGAGATCTCATAGACCAGGAAAACCCAAAAACGTTTTTATTCTGTTTAAACTTATATTTACTTACATGCTTAACATAGTTAATAAAACTCTTTAAGATTTATTATGCATATGAATTTAATGAAATCTATCACTTAAAATAAATAAGAAAATAGAAATCAAAATTGGAATTAAAGCAGGTTTAGTAGGATTTCACAATAAAGTAATTATGTGTGTTTACAACTCTGAAATATTTTATGTCAGGGGCTATTGATAATATATTGAATATAAGTACCTATTTAAAATTAGAACATTTATTAAAAATGTCTGTAGTTTCTCCAGCTTCAGACACATTCGCTACCTGATGTCTAGATTTTTATATTTTGTTGACTTTACTAAAACTAGAAGCTAGGCGCCTCCAAACTAATTTTGGATTTTAATCCAACAACCCTTTGCATCAGTTACATCCCTTATTTACATTTGACTGCATGAAAGAGTGTATCGGAGCGAAATATTCCATTTCCAATATCACTTGGTAGCTTTGTATGGGCGAAATAACGGATGAAGGGAGCTATTGTTGTCTTGTCAGCTTTCCTGAGAGGAGCAGGAGGAGGCCCATGCGAAACACGACACCACATGCTGCTGGACCATATTGAAATTTTATCAGATATATGAATATAAATTTTGTTTGGAGAGACGGAATAGTCCGTGTGCCCAAATGTTGTTGATCACTAACGAGAAACATTTCATATAGGAGGCCTGCTTCAGCTAAATTAATTTAATTGTATTCAATATTTCTATTTTCTGTCAAACTCTTAATTTTATATTAAATTAGGTGATCTGAAATGTAATATCTGATCTCTTAAATGACTTTAACATCTATGTTATCTTCTAACATTTGAATGGGTTCATATTAAAGTTAGTAACTAAACTTCTGGTTCATATTAATTATTCATTTGTTAGTTGTACAGGGACGTACCTATTTAGACTCATTTGAAAATATGTCTAAATCTACAATAGTTTAACTTGATTATTCTAGTTTTATTCTGAAGGAAAATTTATATTACGTAAATCTCTAATTAAAATGTTTAGTTCTTCTTCTAGCACTGATTTAGCCGCAAGGTTTGTGAGAAATTAAGACATCATCTACACACACTAAAATTTATAAATAACTATTTTCTTCTCTCTCTCTCTCTCTCTCTTTCTCTCTCTCTCTCTCTCTATACATACAGTGTGTCCACTTAAGTTCGCACCATATGGAAAACTTTTTTATTAGTGGTTGTATGAAAAAAAGTTATTCTTTATAAAAAGTTCTGCATTGTCTAAAACCTAGAATACAGTCATCAATTATCAAATTTTTTCAGTGGTATACGAGGTTTGTCGAAAAATGTAAATTTTGTCCAAGAGTAAAGTACCTTTAAATTTGGCAATATCGAAAAATGTTACTAAAAAAAGTTGATCAGAATTAAAAATTACGTTTAAATATGCAAGTACATCCATTTAAATTAAAACTTCAGATTATTTTATTTTTTACTAATATTTCTATTTTGAATGAACATTTATCTCTTGTGATTACGAAACACATGATAACCTTTTAGTTTTTCGATATTTTCTAATAATTTTGCAATTAAAACGCGTAATAAGTGCACTACAGTTAAATTTGCATTATTGTAGACATACGTTTTAAAAATAATTTTATTAATGTAAATGGATGTACTTGCATATTTAAACGTAGTTTTTAATTCTGATCAACTTTTTTTAGTAACATTTTTCGATATTGTCAAATTTAAAGGTACTTTACTCTTGGGCAAAATTCATATTTTCTGATATACCTCGTATACGACTGGAAAAATTTGATATCTGATGATTGCATTTTTGGTTTTGGATCATGCAGAACTTTTTATAAGGAATATTTTTTTTTCGTAAAACTAATAATAAAAAAGTTTTCCTTATGGTGCGAACTTAAGTGGACACATTGTATATATATAAAAAATGATTATTTTTAAAATATTCTTGAAGTCACGGTAAAAGGATTCCAGTCTAAAAGTCTTTCGCTTTTTCTGATTTTCATCCTTTTGGTTGACCTACATCTTTCTCCTCCTTCCGTTTTTTCAGTTTTTGATTCAGTTCTGTTTCTTTGGTCTTATTATTTTCTACATCATCTTTCTTTTTCCGTCGTCCTTATTTTAATTATATATTAGGATATTATTTCTATTTCAAAGAGTGGTTCTAGATTTTTAGGACTAAATTGTACAGTTCTCTTCCTATTCTTCCTATAGCAATAATTTTATGTTAAAATTCGCTTTTGTTAAAAATATAAATCAATTGTTCAACTACAACTACCAATTTCTTCATATGTTTTATCATTTTCTGTTGTAAATTTGTCATTACAACTTCTTTCAATATATTCAAAAATAGTTATTGTTTGAAACACTCAAATAAATATATTCCTTCAGAAGACACTTCTCATACCGCCCTCTTTATGTGATATTTATTATTGTACAGATTATTAGTTAATAATTAATGAATTATTAATTGCTACGCGATAAAATATAATATGAAATGTCCTGCGATGAATATCACTGAAATAAATTGTGGTATCGGTGAATTGTCGGCATTGAATTGATGTGATACCTACTTAATAGTACTTTGGTCACTGTAAACATGCATTTACCCTTTTTAGGAGCATTATATTTTAAAATATTGTTCAGGACAACACAGAGAAAATTTCAGTGCATTCTTATCTAATTCCATAAATTTTTCAATTGTACATTCATCTAAATTTTCCTTTTATATACCGAAAGTGAGCTCATCATCTAAAGCTGTTACTATGTTATTACATATCTAGTAATTCACCAAGAACTGTTAGATAAAGATATTTTGAGAATTTAGAAATCTTTTTATTTCAATTTTTATTCAAACCTGATAATTCACCAAGTTATATTTTATGTAAAATAAGACGAAGTTAACTTGAGGATTCGTTCTACTATCCAATGTTTGCATCTGTAATTAATATATTTATATATTATATTATAGATTGATTACAAGACAAAACATATCTAATTTTATTTACGAGCTTTTAAAGTTATCAATTTCGTTGGCCATCATTTAGCTTGATTCTTGCTTCCATGTTCGTCCTGATTTCATGTAATTAAATAAAAATGCGTGAAATGTGCGAAAGCACAGAACTCGAAAGAATATATATAGTTCAATGAAGATGGAAAATAGTGTAACAAAATGTGCAAACTGTAAGGGCCATCACACTGCTAATTACAAACAAGGCCCAGTATATATCAAATATCTGGAGAAAATTGAAGAAAACAGAATGAAAAAAAAAATTAAAAGTTTAATCAACGATATTAATAAAATAGTCTATGTTCCTAAGATGATAATACTATTACAAAAAATGAATAAAGAATTATGCTTTTATTAAATATGAATAAATCTATAATGAACCATGAACAATGAGAATTAATAAATCTAAATTAAATTAAAAGTGATTCAATTTTTTTTATTATTACTAAAGAAAATAGCTAACGCAAGCCGAAAAAAACGTGGTAAAAGGAGTAAAATTGATAAAAGTATAATTTTCTAAAAATGTAAGAAGTAAACTAGTCTTGGTGGGATTCTGGAACAAACAAGAAAATTAAAGTAGAAGAATAAAAATATCAAAAAGACAATTTAAGAAATTCAACCCCCTATTATTATTAATAAGAAAATAGTGAAATAATGTTTAATAATTTATATACCAATGTTTGCCTGTATCTCTCCTTGACGTTTGGTCCAAATATGACGATTTTCCAGATGAGAAGAATATTTAGGAAATTGATCGGAATATTGTCTAGTCTTAGCCAGTGGCACTTCTTCAGCAAGAACCAAAGTAACGCAGAGCTAAGAAGAAACAAGGTGTTTTAAAATAAATTATTAATTATGACGTAAAAATTAAACAATATCAATATAATGCCCTAAAATTATTCCTTTAATTAGAACATAAATATATAACTGATTTACTTACCAACAGAAGCAAACCTGCAAAGTGTTTCATGATGAATAAGTAGCTA
Source organism: Hermaeophaga mercurialis (assembly GCA_951812935.1). NCBI lineage: Eukaryota > Metazoa > Arthropoda > Insecta > Coleoptera > Chrysomelidae > Hermaeophaga > Hermaeophaga mercurialis. Next base: position 21,650,913 of record OX638360.1, read on the forward strand.
GTAACTCTAATGAATCTTTTCCGAAAATGTCCCTTTATATACCTATAAGTTAATTGAATTTTTAATTAGATTCATTATCAGAAAACAACTCAATTTCTTACCATAATATAAAGATTACTATTATAATCGAAACATTTTTGTAGTTGGAGAATTATTGTCAGGCTAATTTAATAGCAACTGTAAAATATAAGTACCAATTTTATTTGATAATTTTTGTTATGTGAGTAATTAAATCATTTGAAGAGCCGTCATTTTTACACGGTAATTTTATAGAGTTAGATAATAGAATACATTTAGATTAAAAAAATAATCGAAAAGCATTTTAAATCGTAATTCTAGGTTTTGAAATACTCTTTTAATAAGATATTAGAAAAGTTAGTTTCGCGCATAAGATACGTGTATAATTAAGATTTATATTTTTTTCAAATTCTGTAGTCAATAATTTATATAAAATTATTGCTTTTAGCTATACACAAAAAATATTTTTGTTATTTATTTTTCCTTGTAAAAGAATTTTCATTTGGTAGAATCTGACAAGAAACGGCTGTGACTAACAAGGCTTTCTTACTGTTTTTCATGCGCCAATTAATGAACACCAATTTGAAGCTAGTAGTAAATGCCGAAGTGGAAGATCATCTTTAGGATACGATAGAAGATTTTCTAATTTGTAAGTCAAATTATAATGTCCATTTCTGACTTCCATACTCGCCTCGAAAATTCATCTCTGACTTGTAGACAAATCAGAAAAATCTGCATCTCCTACCAGAATTCGAATTAGTGTTCTGTCCACCACCAACCCAAGGTTATATCACTGAGCCATCCTCCTTTCTGTATTTAACTGTTACATATATCAACGAGAACTCAATAGACAATAATCCAAAAAAAAACATTACCTACGAAAGTCGTAAAAAGTAGAAATATTTCAATTCACTGTTTGGGTTTGTTGGGTTGAGGTTAGTAAAATATCTTGGAGGTTCAAATATTTTTAATGATAGGCGTTTCGAATGTTTTACAGTCATGATCAGGATAATAAAAAGGAGATCCTCTTTGTTACAAGAACATACAGCATATCGAAGTAGAAGGTAACGAAATAGAAGCTTAGAACTTTTTTGCATATTACTTGAAGATATACAAAGATAATATTGGAATGATTTATAAGGAATTAAACAATCGGAGATACTTCTGAGAACCTAAAACTAGAAGAGGTTCATTCAGTGAACAGTTCATCCTTTAGTATACAAATAAACGAGTAGATATATGCAATTAGAATTATCAATAAAAAATTTTAAAAATATAAAAAATCCTGAGAACTTTACTAACCTGTGAAATTGGAAATTGTAATTATTAGTTTTGAAAATAAACCACATTTAGAAACCTAAATAATAAAATTATTTATTTTATTTGTCAAATGTGTTTTTAAACAGCAAATACATTTATATAAATATGAGAGTGTCACTTCAAATACAATATGCCCCATTATTACAAGTATGCTTACGCACTACGTAATTTAGGTATTATTAATAAATTATACTCATTTCTAGCAGGATTTTTGCTTTTGATATTTGGAATATAGGTATCGCTTATATCCATTGTCCATTGTATATTTTTTTGATGCCTATTTCTTTCCCATAACTCATAACTTCCGAATTACTCTGTATATTATTTTGATATTTAGTATGTGTAATAACCATTATTTGGAAAATCTACCAAAGTATTATAAAAAACAAAAAATTAAAAATTCTTCTTTCCTAAAAACAACATCCTGTATATCGATTTTTTTAAATTGCTTTCAAAGTATAATTTATGAGCGTTTTGAAGGTTACGAAATAGTATAGGAGATATTTTTATTCATTTTTCGGTTGAAATAAAATTTACTTAACTTATCTAGAAAAGCTTAGGACATAATAATTCAATATGTTTCGAATGTTTCGAACAACATGTATGAGAATATTTGGAAACTATGTACTTGCTACATTTGTAGATAACAATAGCACTTTACAAGAAATATATTTCTGCTTTTAAAGGCACTAAACATACTTATTTCCACCCAACTTCTGATATATGCAATTGTAGTAATTTCATTTACAAAATTGTTAGTGGAATTCAGTGATTGACACCCATTTTTATCATAGAGACTTGAATGTTGCCGATGGATCAGACAAATTTTTATTTTTTTCTATTTCTAACGACATTTTTACAAATTTATATATGGTAGTTCGTGACGGAATCTCCATTTTCTAATCATGTCGTTAAATGAAGAATTTAGAAAAACTAATATAATTCAAATATCAGGAATATTAATCAGTAAAGGGAGACGAATTATAAGATTTTGTAAATTATATAAATATTTATTTCAATTTCATCTTTATAAACTGAGAACAGGAAAAATAAGCTCCACATCAAATCCATTTCACCAAATTTCATTATGTTGCAAATGCTGAAAAAAAACCAACGATTGGTAAAACATCCGATCCACTTTATGATACCTAAAATTGGCTATTAAAAATTGAGAAGTATAAATCGGATCTAATAGTAGAATTTAAAAAAAAAATATTGATCTTAGATAGATTGATTTATATGTTATTTATTTTTAAAGACGGAATAGGAAAGAATTTAAACTTTCATCTAAAACTTTCTTCTACCACTTTTCATTTTAACGCTTTTTTTATGTATTTCATTCGTGTTTTGTGGGTATTCTGAGATGTTCAATTACTTTGTAGCCTACTCATTCTTTTCAGCGACTTTTTTTTTTACTTCATTTTCTCTATTTCTTATGTATTCGGTAGCTACTAAAAAATTATAATGATTTTGTTTGTTTTAAATCTAGTTTGCATCCAAATTTTTGATTGACTCGTATAAATATTTTCTACTAGGCCCCCATCTACAATCTATTATTTTTCTTAAATATCTTAATTGGTTTGCATTAGTTTTTATCCTTGTTCTGTATGAGTAACCATCAACTCCGACATAATTTTGTATAGACGCAAATGAAATATTCGGCTATTGATTAAATCTAAATTCTTTCTTAAATCGTCTTATTGTTTGTATATGATACTGGTTGCTTTTGTATTTTGTGTATAGAATTTTGTGTGGTAGTAATGTATTATAAATATTTTGCTCAATTAGCTTACCTTGATGAGTTTTTATTTCAACTTCTTTGTTTTCGTTTTGTTTGGATTTTTCGGTTTCATCGGTAGCCGGTAAATCTTGTTTTTGTACTTTGGATTGATCCATAGTTCCATCCGCTGGTTTGGTGCTTGCATTTACATTAGATTGTGTTTGGTCTTGGGAAAAGACCACAGTAAGGCAAATCTGAAACAAAACGTAAGTTTAACCAAATGATAATAATAATTGCCTCCAGAAGTTATATTTTGGGATGATGTTGCACTATCTATCATGAGTATAATATAAATGCGCATAGTATATAAAATATTTGTCTCCCTTTTGACCATAATTCTACTTAATAGTTAATGGAATTTTAAATACAATCCCGAAAATTTTAAATGCACAGGTACGATTGCAAATAACAGCCAATTAAGTATTCAGAATAAACAAAGAAATAAAAGATGGTTAGCTAAAGACTCTCATTGACCGGTTATCACCAATGATAAATAAGACCTTATTCGATGAATAAATTTAACGGTCGAATAAAAATATAGAAAGTTTAACCAAAGTCAAATTCGACTATTAAATTGACGTTAAAATTAACCAACGAATTTTCGTTAATTAAAAACTTATTTGATGTTTTCTAACCTCAAATATCTACTGAACTATAATAATTATTTTTCTGAATGAATTTTTTTAATTTTTTTTTGGCTGTATTTGTTATTGTGTTTGATTTTGCATAATGGATAATAGGTAAAATTATTACTTTAAGTGCTTTAAATATATTCACTGATTACTTATACATTTATAAATTATTCCAGATTTTTAACATCATCATCATCATCGTTGTTAGTTTATAAACGACGATCTCGAATGATTTTAGACAGAGGAAATCCCATTATTCAATATGATGATGTGGTCTTAAAGATTAAGTTTAGAATATCCAAAGAAAGCGTAGAAGAAGTTTTAAATTGGAAATAATTTAGATTACTTAAGCAATAGAAATAGATCCATTAATCCCATGAATCAATTACTTATTGTCCTAAGATTTTATGCTATTGGGTCATTTCAAATATGTACTGGAGATAATTTTAATGTTTCAATTGTATGTCATGTTGCGCAAAAAGTAACCTACTACCTTGCTTTGCTTCGTCAGCAGTTTTTTTCTGTTTTCTTCTTTTTTGTTATAGAGAATGCCAGTCTAAAGATTCGTTTATAGAACTAGTTGCTTAAACTATTAAATAAATATTTAGAGATTTATTTGTCATTGGTGAAACCGGCCATAATCCCTTTAACATAGTGATGAGTTTGTACATAGTGCAGTATGAGGAAACCAAGCAACTAGAATGGAATAATAAGAAAACCAAAACAAATGATTAATACAATAAATAAAATGTACTCTAATTAGATCAAAAATTGGAAGAAGACTGAATAAGATTGCGTATAACCGATATAATTAAAAATTTTGTTATAAAAATTTGAAGACTTTAACTCGGCAACTAATTCACTTTCTATCTCTTTACACTAAGGGCACTTACTTTAATATTTCTATTACAGTTATTATTAAAAAAAAATATTTTACAATTGTAGTATAAATAATTAAACTTACTAAAACAGTAACAAATACAATAAAGCACTTCATTTTTCGGTAAAGATTCTATCTATACTTTCAGAAAATTTAAACTACAATAAAAAAACAAATCAAGAACATCTTTATATATAGTTTAAGCTATTTATATAAATATGCAGTTTGATTGCCTATCGGCAGGAAATGTTTTTCTATATCAAGTCGGGTTGAACTAAAAATTAATTTGTGATATTATAAACATTAATTCAACAATTACTAATAGTTGGCATTTTTAGAATCATTTATCGTAGTCGTTAAATAAATTACTAACAGAGATACAGCCTGGCATTTTTTATACAGGCATAGATTTTTATTAGCAAGTAATTCATTATTTTCATTATATTTAAATATCGAATTAATATTACTAGGTCGATTGTAGGCAATACACTTTTTTATATTTGTCGCAGAGATTCATTTTTTTTCCTTACTAACCATATCTTCTCGTCCTAATATTTTTTTAATAATTAAACAAATTAATTTATTGTGCTTTATTACTAATAGATAATTACAGGTTATGTATCCTAAAAATAAATTGTGTACAAAATTTAGTTTCAAGCGTTATTACTCAAAAACGGCCCACTTTCAGAAGTTTTCAGATTTTTCAGTAATAGCACACAAAAACTATCAATATGTTAAAATTTATGACAGGCATGGGTTTGGGGTGTTGATAGAAGTAGTTAGTGATTCATTATTATATTATGTTCCACTTTTATTTCTGAGAATCGACGAATGTTATCGGCAAATCTCTCAAATTATGTCGTGCTGGTATTCTGTTTAAATACAAGTCTCCTACATCTGGTGGTGCTTTTGTTGTATGATAACCGTCTAAAGATAAGGTTACATCTCTCGCCAAATTTGGATCTTGTGAATTTCCTTTTGGAAAACCCTCTAATGTGACTGCCATATCTCCCAGAGTCAAACTTTGTTGTACTTCTTTTGGATCTAAAAATAGGATCTTATTTCCCGACAACTTAGGATCTTGTTGTGTATTTGGTTTTTGAAAACCCTCTAACGATATTGTCAAGTCTCTTAGATTTTGTCGAGCTTTTGTTGGCAGAGAACCATCTAAAGATAGAGTTATATTTCTCGACAAATTAGGATCTTCTCTTTCATTTCCTTTTAAAGATACTGACAAATCTTTCAGATTTTGTAGTGCTTTTGATGGTTGAGAACTATCTAAAGATAGGGTTATATCTTTCGACAATTTATGCTTTTGTCGTGTGTCTGCTTTTTGAAAACCTTCTGAAGATACTGTCAAATCTTGTGCTTTTGCTGGTTGAGAACCGTTTAAAGACATGTCTTTTCCAAAGTAAGTTATACTATTTTTTGGGTTTTCACCTAATTTTTCTAAAGCTACTGTCAAATCTTCTATTGCGATGGGAGATTCACGGATTTCCGCCGTTTTACTGCTTTTAAGAGGTACGGGACCCATCTGAGATTCGTCCACAGATGCTTTGATATCTTTCAAATTTTGTCGTGTTTTGGCTGAAGACGACGTCAAATTTGGAATTGGGTGCATACCATCCAAAGAGCTCGTTATGCCTTTTAATAGTTTTTGCTCTGATGTTTTTAAAGATACTTCCATTTGTCCAATTTGGATTGGATGTTCTGATAGAGAATCATCGAAAGATACCGCAACATTTTCTAAATTTTGTACAGTGTTCGATGAAGAAGACGTCAGATCTCCTACTACATTTGGAATTTGTCGCTTACTTGCTGTTAGAGTGTTTGTCGTACTTTTTGCTAATTTTTGTCCTGATTTCTCTACACCTACTTTCATATCTTCCATAGAGTTTACAGATTGTCGGGTTTTCGAGGTTTTCGTGCTGTCGAGAGATACTCCAATTTGTCCTATTTGGGTTGGATCTTGTTGTGCGACTGCTGATAAAGAATCATTGAATGCTGATACTGCAACATCTTTTACATTTTGTACAGTGTTTGACGAAGAGGAGAACAGATCTCCTACTAAATTTGGAATTTGTTGCATACTTGTTCTTAGAGTCCCATCCAAGGAGTTCGTCATATCTTTTGTTAGTTTTTGTCTTGATTTTTCTAAAGCTACTGTCTTATCATCCATTGCATTAGGAGATTGTCGGTTTTTCGAGTTTTTAGTGCTGTCGAAAGATAATACAATTTGTCTAATTTTGGTTGGATCTTTTTGTACGACTGCCGATATAGAATCATCTAAAGACGATACTGCAACATTTCTAACATTTTGTACAGTGTTTGAAGAGGAGGACAATACATCTCCCACTAAATTTGGAATTTGTCGCATATTTCCTAATACAACATTGTTCAAAGCGTTCGTCATACCTTTCGTCAGTTCTTTTTCTGGTTTTTCTAAAGCTACTCTCATATCTTCCATTTCATTAAGAGATTGTCGAATTTTTGATGTTTTAGTGCTGTCGAAGGATACTCCAATTTGTCCTATTTGGGTTGGATCTTGTTGTGCGACTGTTGATAAAGAATAATCCAAGGCTGATACTGCAACATCTTTTACATTTTGTACAGTGTTTGATGAAGAGGACAACAGATCTCCAACTAAATTTGGAATTTGTCTACTATTTGCTGTTATAACATTATCCAAAGACTTCATCATACCTTTTGGTAGTTTTTGTCCTGAATCCTCTAAAGGTAATTTGATATCTTCCATAGTATTAAAAGATTGTCGGGTTTTCGAGGATTTAGTTCTGTCGAAAGGTACTCCAATTTGTCCAATTTCAGTTAGATGTTGTTGTGCGACTGCTGATAAAAAATCATTCAAAGATGATACTGCAACATTTCTTACATTTTGTGCAGTGTTTGAAGAAGAGGACGTCAGATCTCCCACTAAATTTGGAATTGGTCGCATATTTCCTATTACAGCGTTGTCCAAAGAATTTGTCATACTTTTCGTCAGTTCTTGTCCTGGCTTTTCTAAAGCTACTTTTAAATCTTCCATAGAATTAAGAGATTGTCGGGTTTTCGAGGTTTTCGTGCTGTCGAGAGATACTCCAATTTGTCCTATTTGGGTTGGATCTTGTTGTGCGACTGCTGATAAAGAATCATCGAATGCTGATACTGCAACATCTTTTACATTTTGTACAGTGTTTGACGAAGAGGAGAACAGATCTCCTACTAAATTTGGAATTTGTCGCATACTTCCTATTACAGCGTTGTCCAAAGAATTTGTCATACCTTTCGTCAGTTCTTGTCCTGGCTTTTCTAAAGCTACTTTTAAATCTTCCATAGAATTAAGAGATTGTCGGGGTTTCGAGGTTTTAGTGCTATCGAAAGATACACCAATTTGTCCAATTTGGGTTGGATCTTGTTGTGCGAGTGCTGATAAAGAATCATCCAAAGATGATATTGGAGAATTTCTTACATTTTTTACAGTGTTTGCTGAAGAGGATGTCAGATCTCCCACTAAATTTGGAATTTGTCGCATACTTCCTATTACAGCGTTGTCCAAAGAATTTGTCATACCTTTCGTCAGTTCTTGTCCTGGCTTTTCTAAAGCTACTTTTAAATCTTCCATAGAATTAAGAGATTGTCGGGGTTTCGAGGTTTTAGTGCTATCGAAAGATACACCAATTTGTCCAATTTGGGTTGGATCTTGTTGTGCGAGTGCTGATAAAGAATCATCCAAAGATGATATTGGAGAATTTCTTACATTTTTTACAGTGTTTGCTGAAGAGGATGTCAGATCTCCCACTAAATTTGGAATTTGTCGCATACTTCCTATTACAGCGTTGTCCAAAGAATTTGTCATACCTTTCGTCAGTTCTTGTCCTGGCTTTTCTAAAGCTACTTTCAAATTTTCCATAGAATTAAGAGATTGTCGGGGTTTCGAGGTTTTAGTGCTGTCGAGAGATACTCCAATTTGTCCTATTTGGGTTGGATCTTGTTGTGCGACTGCTGATAAAGAATCATCCAAAGATGATATTGCAGCATTTCTTACATTTTGTACAGTGTTTGCTGAAGAGGATGTCAGATCTCCTACTAAATTTGGAATTTGGCGCATACTTGCTGTTAAAGCACTAGCCAAAGGGCTCATTATATCTCTTGTTAGTTTTTGTCCTGATTTTTCTAAAGCTACTGGAACATCTTCCATTACATTCAAAGATTGTCGGTTTTTTGTGATCTTACTGCTGTCGAGTGATATTATCGTTTTTCCTGTTTGGGTGGGATCTTGCTGTGTTAACATAGATTCATTTAAAAGTAATGGTGTGTCTGCTATATTTCTAACTTGTGATTTTACTGATTGATCATTGTCCAGGGATGGTCTCATACTAATTTGTAATGAGGTTTGTTGAAGTGGTGCAGTCAGTCTATCAGTAATTGACTTCATCGATTTTTCTGAAAAAAAAAACTAATAAAATAAAGAAGTATATATAAAATTTTATTTCGAATAGGAAGGTTTCTTATATAACTTTTTACTTTAAAACATTTTATAGTGGCTATAGTAGTTTGAGAAAACTGTAGAATATCAAATTTATGTATTTATTGTATTTTTAGCATCTGCTCATGTTCGTAGTAAAAAAATATTTTGATTAGTACAGATAATTAAAAATAAAATGTTTAGGATTGTAAATTCGTGTTGTGTTAATAGTTTGAGATTTCTGTTCCAATAAATATATGTATATCTTTAGCGTTTAAAAAAAGGTTTTCTATTTTTCAAACAGCAGGTATCTAAATTCAAAATATGATATTGCCCACGCTTTGTTAACTATTCAACGATCCATTTAAAAAAAATTACAAAAATATTTTTAAATATAGCCACTATTTTTAAGCCCTAGATAAACTGAGTTTTGGATTACTAAAAAATTAGTTTAATGTGTGTTTGTTTGTTAAATTTTTAACAACCTCTTTTCAGTGCCTCATAGATTTACCTTCAGTATTATCATTATCTCCAAAACTTGGTAAAACCGATTTTCTCATAGTTTCTTGTATTCCATTAACTATTCCGAAAAGGGGGTGTCCTTTTGCTCCTGTAATGGTAAGCTAGTGAAATAATAAAAAAATTAATTTTAATAATGGATTAGAAATAATTAAACTTTCAAAAGCATTACCATAATAGAATAATAGATAAGAGAAATTAAGTTACACAATTAATAATTGTTCTATACTTATTTAAAACAGTGTATAAAGTCACAAACATTAAGTTATACGGATTTTAGTAATTTACTTACTATTGTTATAATAATAATAACTTTATATTTCATAATTAACAAATTTCTAATAAAAAATACTTGAACAAAAACCAAGATTAAAAAAGTTCTATATAAGTATTAATTGAAAACTTCGATCGATTTTAAATTAATTTTTCAATGAAAAAGAAAAATAGGTAATAATAACTATTATGTCCAAATGAAATACGTGCTTATATAGTCATAAGCTTAATTAGTAAATTATCATAGAAAATTGGAAATTTAACAGATTGAAATGTGTGAGATTTTACCGAAGTTTACAACTTATTTTCAATTAGCAATAAAATTTAACTAAGTTTGTGAGTAATTCGCTTTAAGTAACAATTTAATTTATCATTTTTCAATAATACCTGATATGCTTGTTTCAGACAATAGGAATAAATACCTATAAAAAATGGTATTCCACAGGTAATGAAATTTCTAAATCCAAGTAAATTGCGCAACATAATCAAGAGCACGTTTCATTTTTTTAGAGATGTAAATATCAAAACATTCACTATGCATCAACATTCATGATTGCAAAATTATTGCTTTAAATATTATATTGGTAGTGTAAACAGAACATACCTCTTTCCAATTAGTGGATACTAAATAAAAAATAAATTTTACAGAAATATAAATCATAAGTTGAACCAAATGAAATAAGCCATAGGAGGAAATTGAAGGAGTTTTATCTTGTAGCGACTCCCTTTGCCACTCTTATAATTTATATTTTACTGTCGTATAAATCCATGTTCCAATACTAAGGCGAAAATGATTATTTACATATTTCTTCAGTAATTCGGTAATTTGGCAACCGAGCTTTTGAAAATTAGCAATGTCTACTCAGGGATATATTGAACTGTATTTAAAATCTGTCAATTTTTCCAATTGGTAACCTATGTCGGTTTGTAAACGCAATTTAGAAGATCGCCCAATAATAAGTTCGGTCAGTTTGCTTGATCGGTGGAGAGAAACATATCGTAAACATGGGATAAATTTGCATCACGATAATACATACATACAAACATTGAGTTAATGAGTTACCTACAATTAAAAATAAAATGCATGGTTAAAATTTTTCCTGCTCTAAAGAAGACGTGGATGCATTCAAAACTCTTATTTTGATCGTAGGTGTTTTAATAGTTGATTGAAACGTATGAATAAGTACCTAGAATTTAATGAGCAATGATTTTTACATATAAATATTTCTTTCATGGATATTTCGGTATTTATCTAACTGGCGGTCATATGTAAGTGCCAAAAGTGTCCTTTTGAAAACTTTAGAAGAGAACAGAAAAACTATATTATAACAGAAAATTCTAAAAATATTATCCAATTATCCAAATTTTATTGGGATGATTTTCATGTGCTTCCTTTCTAAAGTAGTTCAAATGATTTTCATATACAATTACACAGAAAGTAAACTAGGGCCCTTCTACTTTTGCAAACAAATACATAAAAAACACTGTTTTGAAAAGCGTTGCGTATTTTCTACGAGAAATCATTGCACTTTCAGGAGAATTTACATATACTTCTACTAATTCTCTCTATCTGCCTGAACACTACTTTACTAAATCAAATTCCGATTTTAATACAAACTTAATGGAAAGGAACTTTTAATACAGTTGCTGGTGATTTAGCGTACGAGATTTAGGTTGAATGGTTCTGCTGAATTTGGCTAATTAATGATTTAAGTTGAAATAAATAAAACAAAATGTCAAATGCTCTTGTGTAGGTTTATTACACATTAGTTTAAAATGTTAAAAATATATACATATTTTTTTTTGTTCATCGTTTTGCATTGATTTCCTGTTGTTTGACTGGATCATTCGATAAAACTCTTTTTATAGGTTGTATTTCTGGTAGTCCTGTCGTTTTTAGTTGTTCTGTCGCTCCTGCTGGAATTATTCTAACTTTTATATCTTTAGCTTCCATCATAAAAATAACTGATGTCTATAAATAGAATAGGTTAATATTGATGCTCTATTTTTCTGTACCTTAAATAATATAAAATTTATATTCTGATGTATCATTTAATAATAAGAGTAGGTATAATCTCGAAATATTCAATAATTACTACTAACTAATAGCACTTATCGATGTATATGAAATTCACACAACATAAGCCTTAGCTCCGTAAAACTGTATTCTAAGATTAATAATGACGAAAGTGCATTGTGTACAAATTAACTATCAAAGTAGATTCTATATATTATTACAGTTTATAATTTTTGTCATTGGCTAATGTCAATGATATGGTATGCACCAGTATCTAAGATATAATTTAAGAGCACACACAATTTCCTATACCGCTATTTTAATTATACTAATTGGTCCAAAATTTCGACTTCTTAATCACCACATTACTTTAATAATAGCCTAATGAGCATGACTTTCAAAGTGTAATAGTATATTATGCATTTTTTTAAATATATTTAAATTTAGTATTGTACACAAAATTAGAGCACCATACCGTACATTGTAATAAAAATGTTTTTAATTAATAGTTAATAGTATGCCTTTTTTCAATATTTCTGAGATAACCTGTAGCCCTCTAGTAAAACATAGATTTTTTTAAAATATGTCGAAATTTATAATTATATGGACAAAATAGAGAGAAAATATCAGCAAATTGATTGATTTTATTTAGCTTACCATAAAAATAGCGACAATCAAAAAACGGGACATCTTTAAATGACTTTCAAGTGGAATAGTTACAACTAATAAAACAAGTAAAAAGTAAAAAATATTAAGTAGATTTATCGGCTTCTAATTTGCGTTTTTCGTAATTTTATTTATAGCAAACTATAAAACTAGAACAATCGTTAATATCGATATTAATCACTGTTTTAAACCATAAAATTAGATTACCTACCTATTGCATAAGCAATTAAGCAATTAAAAATATTCATAACTTTAAATTATTTGTTTTTCAACAATTTTCAAGTACGACGTCAAATATTTTAAGAATAAAGGTTGACCGATCAGTAATTTCTTTTTTCTTTCTCCATTCTAATAAAAATTATTTTAATCGTGTTCCGATCACACAGAACGCGATGCTCAGTGTTTTTACTTTAAAATCTTTCTATATTATTTCAACCCTAACTTTAACCACTTTACCGAATTGTAGTAGACTTATACGGTCATATATTATTTGTAAATATTGAATTAAAATAAACGTAGTATTTTCGAAAGTTACGGGTTTATGTCATCTATCTAATTGTGTATTTTATTCAAAAAGACGTTATTTTGTTGTTAATCTTGGTAAAAATGTAATTGAATAAACGTATTTTGCTCATATTCTCATAAATTTCTGTTTATTGGTACGGTCCACTTGGAAACCCAGGCTTGTCATTAAGTCCGAAAAGCTCTCCAGATTAACCCCACAAATGCGAAGTAAAATATGTAGACGGCATTTAACCCTACTAAATTATTGATAATATTCGATTGCAGAGACAGAACTAGAGTTTGCTCAACAAAAGGTATACCAGCCAACAAAAAGTCACTGTCACGTAAACTCAGAAAGGTAATACACGTATTAATTTTTGATGAAACTAAATACATATTTACGTACGTAATACTTGTGTCGAGTAGAGTAAAAATAAATTTATATGGAATCAGGCAATTTTTTTTATAATAATCGTCTTTGTCGCTTTTGAGAGTTTATTGTCTATATTTCCCACATTTTCCTGTTTACTCCCTAACCAGTTCTAATCAGTTCTATTTTTAGGAATAATTCCACATGTTTGTTGTAGTCTAATGCCGCGCCTAAACCAAACAAACAAAACAGAATCTTTGAGTTTTTCAACAAAGCTGAAATATTTCAGCGAATTTTTGGTCTCCGTCTATTTTGTCTTCGGATTTTATAAAAATCGCGAGTCCCGTCTCTTACCTCGAAATTGTTTTGTTGCTTTGAAAGTTTCTAACAAATTATGTTTTTGTTTTGTTTCCTGTTTCTGTTTTGTCTGGACGCGGCATGAGGCATAGTTGATCTGCCACTGGTTACAAGTAGACGTAGTTAACAGGATACCGCGCGTTAATAAGATATTTTAGTTAACAACAGTTCTGCCCATCCATCCCATTACCAAATTCCACTTAATCGGCACGTTATGCAAAGTGATGGTACTTAAGCTTTAACTATAGCGCATCGTCTAACACTAAAGGATTTAGTCTAGGCGCTGGTGCTAGAATTGTGTTAGCTTTAAATTAAAGTTAAAGTAGGTCCCAGGTGATAAATATGAAGTATATGATAACTTTTATTGCTTATATATACTAATAATAATAATAATTGTTTTCTAAGTGTTTTTGAATAGCACAAGTAACAAATGTGATATAATGTCTATCCAATAATTAAAAAAATAGAATAATTTCTTTGCATCTTTGTTGGCTATAGTTGTTTTACTTTTACGTTACTGATTGTATTCATACAAATAAGTTAAAATGGTTCAGTTAAATCATCGGTTGAATCTAACTCTCCCAATATTTTTAATGAAATCTGATTTACAATGTGGTGAAATTAATTCAGTAGCATTGAAATTGGTATAGGGTAGTAATCGTAATAGTTTATGTCCATGTTCCCGTACAAGTTAATCTATGACATAAATATGTTCTTTTCACCAATTATATGATTATGTTAATTTTTCCGTGAAATTGTTATTATTTACTTACTTACATTACTTAATTCCCTTAAGATGGAAATGTAGATAAGACCAATTTAGAAAAGTAGGTTAACAATTTGTAATGAAAAAAGTTATTTAAAAATATGTACTGTTAAAATAATCTTATGGCGTACAATTAGTTTAAAAAAACTGTGTTTGTAGTAGTTTCAACTCAAGAATCGTAAAATATAGGTAAATAGGTAGCATTAAATGTTTATTTATCCGATTCAATCTGTCAAATATAAAAGATGCGCTGTCGCTTGTATTTTTGTCTTTTTTCATTTGTAATTAGTTCTTTGGTTAAAAGACAAAGTGTTTCTAACGACGTTTTTACTGTTAACAGAAAAATATATTGCATTAAGAATTCGTGTTTTATAACACTAGATATAAATGACGATAGATCCAACTTTACATAATATTTAAAAAACCATAGACAAAATCAGAAAATTAGAAGCACTTAAAAAACAGTAATCGCAAAACTACTACTTATCAGCCTATTTCCATAAAAAAATGAAAGAATGTAATTTTCTTTGTATCAGCCTCCCTAGTTCTTAGAATTCGACCAAGTAAAATGCTTCGTTTAGATAAAATAACGATTGGCTCACTTACCATAAAATCTGAGGACTTTGTTATTCTGAAGTCAGCAAAGCGGTACATTCGCCATTGATAAGGCACGTTACAACTCGACTAGATCAGATAGCAATGATAATTAAATGACTGTAATGATGTTTTAGTAAGTATTAACTATTTCACATTATATCTCTGAATTTTTAGAATTTTTTATTAATATTACAAACTATTTATTTTAAAATATTTACACCCAATACTCTGTACTTTTTTAAAGCTTTTAACACATGAGGAGGTTTTGTATCAGTAATATACGCAGTTTAACATAGTATTTCAGATAATATAAATCGCATATAAAAAACTATGGTTATTAGGAAATACAAGGAGGATAAAAGAGTAAGATTAGCAAAAGCTGCCATTTAAGAAAGAAAAAAAAAACAGAAAACAGTAGAGTGAGTGTTAGAAATGAAGCAGAAGAAAGAGAATTGGTAGAGAAATTGGTAATAAATAAAATAAGCTAGCTAAAAGTATGAACAAAAAGCAAGAGTCTTTCAACTTTAATATCCATATCTATAACGACTTTTAGATAAGATTATCATTATTATTATTATTATTCAGTTTTATTGTCTTATCTCAACATTCCTTAGGAAAAAAACTGATGAAAAGTGGTATCAAGATATCTATACTCAAAGATAAATTTTACTAGCTCTTTATCTCTAACCAAATGCGCCAACTAACAGCCGCTTTATCAATAGTGTCATCGAAAACCAAACATTAGATAATGCCAAGACTGCCTATTCCACCTATTACAATTAGGCTTATTTACCAACCATCAGTTGATACACGGACTAGGAATACCTATTCGATCTTTTAATGGGGTGTCACCTACAAATCGATTACAATTAAATATTTCCTAAACATGGTGTATCAAATGACTCACTTCACAAAGGGGTTTGTATTTATATGGATTGAAATAAATTTTAGGTTTGCCATTATTTTTAAATTAATAGGATTGGAAATATATTAAAATAAGTAGTTGTCTATAAATAGTTAAATTGTTAGAATAATTTAAATAATCTCTCTTTAATATTGAATTTGTTATGTTGTTGTTTTAGTGGCAATGCAATAAAACCAACTAAGGATTATATTTATTTAAATATTCCTTTTACCTATAGGAGATTCTAATATCATCTTCCTAACCAAAATTTCTTGATATATATTCTGTTTATTTATTGACGAAAATTTCACTTTTTTAGTAATATTTATTAAAATATATAACATTAGTAAAAGTAATAATAAAATCTGTTCATACCTATGTAAGAACGGATGCAGTAGGGTTATTTTTTTTTGTTATTAATTCTATCTCCATATACCGGGTGTAAACCAGTTATGGGCGACTTCTGTAACTTTTGAAGGCTTTGACGGATTTGTTTTAATTCGGGTTGGTTATAATAGAGGCAGTTTTGAATCATCTGACGTAAAAATTCAATCCGGTTTCACCGGAAATGATGCAAAAATAAAAAATGTAAATGGAACACCCTGCACATTTCCACATATTTGCATTCTACGGGTTCAAATATTACTTTACAACTTTATATCTACTTTTGAATTTTTTTAATTTATTTAAATAACAAAAAAATGAAATAAAATCATCTAGAAAGTATCACTTTTTCAAAAAGGTATTTGTATTTATTTTGTCAACGATTAAATATAAGAGTTCCAGTTTTTTCAGTGAAACTCACTTTTTCCAATGGAAACATACATGGACCATCCTAAACATTAAATAACTCTTTCAACTAAGAGTAAAATGATGTACTTAGTAATTTCTTTAGTTTCTAAATAAAGCAGTAATATATCATTTTCTGACTATAGCAACGCCTGAATATTCCAAGAAAGATATTTTTTTCTAATGAACAATAAACGAAAATTCTGATTTTTAAAATGTCTTTAGGACTTTTTACTTATTTTTTGTTTTGTACTTAATTGGTTCATATTGAATAAATTATCGTTATCTTAAATTGCCCAAATATCGGATCGGTCCACTGACTGATTGCGAGGAAATACTCCTTAGTGTAAGAAAATATCTTCGAAAGATTGAAGATATAAAAAAACTTGGCTTTAAAAAACTCGATATGTCAAGTTTTTTTTTTAGAAAAAGCTCGGCTTGGCCAATATTTAAGCTGGGCTTTTTCAATAGCTTGGGGCTTAATTTGATAAAAATTTTCTATGGGGGAGATGCCTTTATTCTAGAAAATTTCCAGGAAGCCAATCCTGGTTCACTCGAAGCAATGCTGTCACCAGAGGGATACGTATATAAGTCATAGTGACTATCAGTGTCACATCTCGTTTACATTTGGTAGTGTATAAGGACACTGTTGCCTAGCTGGCTCTCTCCTGCTGAATACGTATCTCCCGTTTCAATATTGACTTTCCCCAAGAGCCATATGTTATAGATTGTTATAGTATACGTTCTGTAGTCGATTCTGTTACATCATTAATGTAAACAAAACGTGGTGGCTGAGTAAATTTTAATTGGATCTGTTTGAGGTTTAGTTTTCGGGTGTGTGTACTGCATTTCCCGATGTAGTTTGTTGCTATGCAAATATACCGTTACTATTAAGGGAAATTATATCGTTTGGTTCGTGGTATACGCTGTATTTGTTTTTAGAAGGCACAAAAGAGAAAAACGTTTACGTAACGATTTTGGCTTAATAGCATACGAATATAGCAAATTTTACTTTATTTGGTTATATCCTTTTATTAAAAATATACAACTTTATTAACATGAACCAAAGAGAAACTACCAACATATTTATTTTGTATTTTAGCAGATTTGTAACATAAATACGTTCTTTATTTCTTTACATAAATTATAAATTCCAAATATTTCGAAAACGGGTTAATAATGAGATAATTCAAAAACTGGGAGATGCTGACTTTTATACCAATTTTTTTTAAAATATTTGTAAATACCGGAGAAAATGAAAAAAACTATCAAAAGAAATACATAGAGAAATCTTAAGATTTTAATTTTCACAAAGGGTGCTAAATTAGTTAGATTTTGTAGGTCATACGATTTTTAAAATTATTTTATAAACAAACACCGCAGTAGATAATTGACATTTTCGATCAAATACCCAATATAACTTATGTCCTATAGTACATTTTAGTAAAAATATGTTTCTTTCATCATCATAGATGTTTTCAGCGTTTTTTGTATTTAACTGAAATACTAAAAGAATCATACTAAAATTTAAAAAAGGGATTGGACAATTAACAACTGTATTGTGTATCTCTGATACTACTTTAAAGAGACGACATCCTCGTCGATATAAATGTGACATAAATTAATTTTTATTTATTGGTATTAATTTACCACTTATTAAACAGTACGCATTTTTGCAAGATTCGTTTCTAATATTGGTAATATAAATTGGAGATTTCAATAAGTTATTAATATAGGTATTTTATCGGCAAATGTAGGTATTAAACTTAAAGACAACAATGTAGTAAATTATGTTTTCCATGTTTTGCAATATTTTGTTAGTGACACCTTATATATATATATATATATTTGTTATTGTTTAGGTACCATTTGACACTGTTGGAGTAGTCGAGTTATTATCTTCTTCTAGATGCTTCACAAAATCTGCAGCATTTTTCTTATATTGTAAGTGTATAATTCATACGATTTCATTGTATCTACATATTCATTAGACTTTCTTTAATTATTAACCACATCATCAATGTTGATTGCTTCCTATTGTTGTAGTTTATTATTTGACCACATGTTTGCACTTTAACTTAATTTCATTATAACAATAATTATATTAAGACAATCAAACCATCCATAATCAGTAGACAGAAACAACTTGATAGTTTTAAAGTAACACCTGTCATTTGTATTAATTATTTAATTAATATTTACTATTAACGCTTATTACTCTTTTACAAAAGTGATAGATCTTTAACGAATTACTCAAAAATGATATTTCCAAAACCACCACAACACTATTGTTATATTAATTTGTTTGACTTTTTGGGAACAATAAAATAATACCCCTTACTGTGAATTTATCCGTTAACATTTGGCAAGCAGAAGAAACATTGTAATTTCCCTACAGGGGGCCTCATTTAACACCTTTTTGGTATGTTTCCGCCTTGGTGTCAATTATCTTTTCTTGTTATATTATTGATCATGGGGTGTCTTTCAAATCGGTATCAAATTCAAAAGGGTAGATATTTTTGCCGAAATGATTATTACAAGATATATTTTTTTATTTACTCAGGTGCCCATACCTGAATATCATTATTTAATGTAACCAGAAAACTAAACTAAACTTTTTATTTGAGTTTTATTAATTATTTACTTATTTAAACCACTAAGAATGTTTTGGCATCATTTGGACAACGAGAATACTACTTTATATGCAGATTGGCTGTGTTAAAATGTAAACAGGCCATATCTTCTTTAAACAGGTAATGAAACTGTGGCTCCGACTGCCTTTAATACAAGCTTTTTATTTTTGAACTTTGTTTGGACTTTAGACTAAATAACTGAAAGTTGTTTTGCAAATTTTACTATCTGAGAATATTTGAAAAAATATACAGGGTGCGGCATTAGTGCGTCCAAGTACGATATATCCCTTAACAAAGGAGATATAAAAAAAAGTTCATTTCAAACAGTATTTAAGTGTTTACAAATTAATAAACACTACATAATCTCAAAGAAGTTTGTTAAATGACAAGCTACTAATTATTACTGAATAATATCTATCTGTCATTTGTCAACGGCTAACTTGTTATAATAGAAGTTTAAAAAAAAATCTCTTTCTGTTATTGAATTAAAAATATCTCAGAAATTAACGATTTTAGCTATAGGGAGTGCTTAATAAAAATAAAAGAACATAAAGTGTATTTTCAATTTTTAAAATAAAATAATACTGGGTGATTCATTTGAAAAAATTGACAAAATTATGTGTTCGTGTTTTGGCTCGCTATATATTCAATTGGTGCAATAATAAAGAAATAGCACTTTCTTGTAACACTGTACCAATGTCAAAAAGTTATGACTGGAAAAAATTATTGTTAGGTTGTTCTGTCTAGAGTATACAGGACGTTGAAATGACAATTATTTTCGTATACAATTTACCTCACAAAGCACTTATCAATTAGCTTGCCGGTCATCTCCCAAATTTCATTTTCTTCTTCTTTCTTCTTCTTTGAGTGCCGTGCAGTTTACTGCGTAGGCGTCCTCCAAACTTTATATATATCTGTTATTCGCAGCGTCTCTAAGCGCACCAAAGTCGTGAATTCCAGTCCATTGCCGGATGTTGCGTAACCAAGATAATCTCTTACGGCCAATGCCTCTTTTACCTTCCACTTTTCCCTCCAATATCAGACGCTGAAACTCATACCGGTCACCTCTCATGATGTGTCCAAAATACGAGATCTTTCTCTTCTTGATGATCTCGAGCAGTTCCCTATCTTTTAGTTTTGCTCTTCTTATGACCTCTTCGTTACTGACTCTCTCTACCCATGATATTTTAAGCATACGGCGAAGGGTCCACATTTCAAATGCCTCGAGTCTGTTCATCGAAGCAGCCTTCAGAGTCCACGTTTCGGTACCATATAGGAGAACAGACCACACATAACATTTTATCATCCTGAATCTTAATTTAATATCTAGTCTGTGGTCGACTAAGAACGTACGTAGGGATATAAATACGGCTCTCGCCTGTTCTATGCGGCATTTGATCTCTATCTCCGGGTCCCATTTCTCATTCAGGTAGCAGCCCAGATATTTGAATTTCTGTACCTGTTCTATGTGCATGCCATCGATGGTTATTTTGCACTTTGGCAGGATGTTTTTAGAAATTGTCATAATTTTGGTTTTGGCAGCATTTATTTTCAGACCCCGAGCACAGCTTGCATCATTTACGGCTTTCAATATTGCTTGTAAATCATCTTCTGAGTCAGCTAAGATTACCGTGTCATCCGCGTATCTGATGTTGTTGATGTGGATGCCGTTTACTTTAATTCCTAAGCTGCTTTCCGTGAGTGCCTCCTGAAACGCTCTTTCTACATACAGGTTCATTTTCTAAGAAAGTATAATAGTAATTACAACACTCAGGTTTCTTAAGTAACTTACCTTGACCAAAAGTCTGAAAAACATGGTATTTTCTAGAAATACATTGTCGTTGTATATATTTATATTTAACGATTCCTTTTTGTAAATTGTTGTGCCTTTCTTTTTACAAAATATCATTAATGAAAGGGTCTTACTCAGTACCGCTACCTCTTGTTTATAATTCCGGCGACATCTGCTACAAAATATCTAGAAAAATAGGGTACATAAGAAGCAACTAGAGGATATTAACACTGACCGTGAAACTGCGAGGTAGGTTTTAAGGGTGTTGAAGCGAAATGTTTTAGTGTAAGATTGTTTTGTATTTAGATGATATAATTTTGTTGATTGAATTTATTTAAATTTATTCATATAAAAATGATTGCTGATATTCATGCTTGTTCATCCTTATTGCTTTGTGTTCTATCTTCTTTTTTTTCTGTTGAAAATTCAGCCATCAAGTCTTAATTTATTTCTATTTAATATACCGAGCAATTAAATCGCTTTACAAAAAGATTTGAATATACAAACAATGACGGCACAGTTAGAGAAAACCTTTTTGACATTAATTAAAAGATAGTCTTGGATCTTGTGGAAAAGAGCCTTATTGAATGATGCTAATACTTAACATTTTTAATCGAATTTAAATATTACTTATGGCTAGGGGTAAGATACATTTCAAGTGTTCATTAACCTACCAGATTTTGCCTCTAGAATAAAAGTAGGAGCATTATTTCTAGACAGGTAGTCAAGTGTGTAGTTCCCTGTTATCGTTTTAAAAGCTATACTGATATTTCTTCAATTTTATGTGCAAATGATTGAGATTTAAGGGGTATCCTAAGTTTATATTAAATAATCCTGTTTTTCCTTTAATATATAGATAATTTGTACACATAACAATTTAAGGCAATCGTTCGACTATGTTCCTATCCTTTGGAGTAACTCTCTGTTATTTATTTTTTTTTGTTTTATTTTTGATTATTTAATTTATTTGGTTTATTTAATTTAAATATTAAATTTAACTTATTTGCTATATTCGTTTTATTTTGAGGATTTTATATGTTTTTTTTACTTCTATTCCTCAATGATGTTGTATCTAAATTATCAGGGGCGTTCTTTCTCGTTCTTTCCCCTACCCATTTAATTGGCACATTGCATCGAATCAGTCGGTTCTAACATATGTATAGTAATATGTTTATTGATTAATTAATTTTTATTTTTATTTTTTGCACTCAATTTCCCAGTTTTTTAAATATGTATAACGTGTTTTATGTACAAACAGTACCCGCTAAGACCTCTTCTGTAAAATGACAATCTAGAATCCCCTCTTTAGACATAATAACGATGATTATGCTGACATTTGTTTTCTTATTTGATAAGTTTCAAGATCTTGATATATCGTGGGTGGTGGAATTAAATTTACTAGTTTTATATATTGTTCTCTTCACACACAAAAATCAATTTTTGACTTTTCGATATAATTTTACGTATTTCTCTTTTGCAACATGTGAATAATTGTACATATGATAATGGCGTAGATCAATGACTTTATTGGATCACTTTCTTCCCCTAGAGTTAAGTCATGGTTGATTTTCGGGGTTATCCATATAGAAAAAAATGGCGTTTCTTGCTTTAATGTCTTTACAATATTTTTGTCGAATCAATCTGCAGATTGTCGTAATGTTTTTCCTACTTTTATTGTAGATACATTTTATAGTATTAATCCATACGGCATATTGTAAAATTTTTACATATTTACTTGGTACTTATTGAAGTTTTAAATAAGTTGATTTACGAGTTCCAATCCATTTATTGAAAAAATATTCCTAGAAACTCCTTCTTTATAAAGCTAGGTACGAGTATTTTGAATCTCAAAATAGAGCACAATTTTATAAAAATAATTGAACTCTGCATAAAATTTTAAAATTGCCACAATAACGTTGTTGGTGGCAATTTCCAGTCATTTGTACTGTCTCATTACATTACCTACTATTACGCTACTTAATTCGTTTTTACTTATATTACACGTATTTCATTTTGAAACAGAAATTTATGTGAAATAAAATGGCTGTTGAGTAAATTACCAATAATGAGAAGTCTTAAAAAGACATAAAAGAACCAATTTCTTTGGTATTGTTACTTCTACAATTCATTTTCTGATGTCAACAACAAAAAAATAACAGCAAGTAGCAGTAGCTTTTATTGTAAACTTGCACAATGAAATTTCCAAAATAATATAATGCATTCATGTTATTTATATACGTTCAAATACGTGGTTTCTTTAAAAACCTATTTTAAATTTATTATAATTAATTATAAAAAAGATTGTACTCAAGATGCCTAGATAATTTTTGCATTTTGTAAAATGTTAGGTAAAGGATGTTCCTTTTCTTACGCTGTACGGAATGAATCGATAATTCTAACACCTAAAGATCTTCACAATTTAGTGTACAATTATTCCATGTTTAGTATATAATCAAACTTATGTTACTTAATAACTTTAAAAAAATATAGTTTAAAGTTACAGATAGTTATAAATGAATATATATAATCAGTCATTTTCTACTCTGAGACTTCTAGACCTTTGTTCTTTAGATTTTTTCCTAATTATTAGTCCCATGTTTATTTTGGTCTCCTTCTCCTTTTTCAGTATACACTTTTGCTTGCCATATTCTTTAATTTGGGTTGTTCATTCTTTGAAGATGTCCCTATCATTAAGGTTTTCGTTTTTCAGTAAATTATTCAACTAATTCCATCTCTAAATTTTCTCGTATATTAATTATCGTTTCTAATTCTAGTCAATCTCGTTTCTCCTCTGACCTTTTTTTAATACTTTATCTCTGCTGCACCGATTTTACTCTTCTCTTATTTTGTTAATATATATTAAATATACTCAAGGTAAGGACAAATTGCTATGAGCAAGACCAAGCTGCCCAATAACGCAAAAAAGGAATTAAGAATAAGACTATCCCACCTCTAAAAGCGTTACTTTGTTACTAACAGCTTAGCAAACAAATATTTCTTAAAAATATATTTTATTTCAAACTTTCAGTGTTGACTAATGATTGCAATTAAGAACTTGTTTTAATACACAGTAATAGAGTATTTAATCCGGTGATAATTTTAAGGGTAAGTATTAATATGTTATCTAATAACTAAAAAATATATTTGGTAAAAGTCGATTTTAGCTTAAAAGTAAAATGGGATACTTTTATGAAAATATAATTTACAGAAAAATCTTCAGAATCGAGACGCGTAAATATGTCTGTTTCTGTCGTTCTTATATTTGTTAACAGATATAGATAGTGAATTTGGTTCTTTGCTGCATGTTTTCCATATATTTGATGTATTTTACTATAGTTGCCATAAAGTTTTAGTTTTAATAATGATATTGAATTTAAATGTTTGTCTATTAAAACCAATAACTGTTTTTGATAATAGTAAATTGTTATTGTTTCTGAAAAATCGATGATAATTTGCTTATAATAATTAATGTATACAATCCTCTTAGTCGCTATATTAAAAAAATAAGTACTTAAAATTTCTTGGAACAGTTTAATTTAGGTACACTATTGACAGTTTTATTAAATATCATTATTAAACGATTAATAAATACTAATTACCAAAGATTAAAATACATTTGAATATCTGTCACGAATAATTATTACCTGAATGTCTTTTAATGATTCAGTTAAAAATTACAATAGCACCATAAGATTTCAATTTTGCTAAATATGTAATTTTATTTATCTACCGCTGTGAGGCTACTGTTATATATTCTTTGTTAGATTTGCAGTTAATGTGCCAATAGTCTGTGTGTTAGGGATATCGTAGCAATAGTAGGTATGTAAAGTTGTTAATTTTTATAATCGGCTAACTTTCAAAAATTTATTTACCTCCCCAGCGCTAGCTAATAATTGTATTCTTGTCAAAAATTTAAGATTAAAATAAACAAAGGTCACATAATCAACAAATACCGGTTAACACAATTTATTACAGATTAAAAAGACAGATAAAAGCACCAAATACTTTAAGGTAGTACCACCATGAGATAATTTTTTTATAGATTTATTAAAATTATTGTTTATAGACTGAGAATAATATTTACTAATAAATCACAATGTTCTAAATTTTTAACCGTTTAGAATCAGGGATAATTAGTGAGTTTCTCAGAAGCACCCCCTATTTAATGCAGTTAAAATTTTCTGCAAGCTCAACTATCTTCCATTATACAAAAAAATCTCTTTATACATTTTATTAAATTTTATTTGTGTGATATTCGTGTGAAGTTCTATGGAATTTCTAACTATACGATGATGAAATAATCTTAAAATCAAATCCTCTCCTTCCATTTTATTTACAAAATATAACTGAGAATATTGGCATAGCATAGCTGGACATAATCACAATGGCATACTTTTTAGCTAATTTCATTTGGAAGTTCCAATTTCTTCCCTTAAATGTTTCTTTGACACTCTACTTCTAAAAATATACAATGCGGTCCATAAGTATGGAATAAATTCATTTTAAACGTTGTTGCGAACTTTTTATTCTTAATTTTACAAGTTATGATATTACCTACTCCTTTCACGCCCTCTGAATTATGAGATCCCCCTCGAAAATTTTAAATGAGAAAGGGGGGCGTGTGCTACCTCTTTTGAAAGGGATTCTAATTCTCTGTTCAGCAATATGCAGGTTTTTAAATTTGGTGAATTCATAACTGAGAAACTTAAGCTCTGAAGTTATATAAAATACTTAATATAATTGAAGAATAAATTAGAAAATACATTCTAAATTATGCTTCTTTCTATGTAAACTTTTGAAATGGAGACATTATCAAAATTTTTAAAACTAATTTTCTCAGTTATTAATGCCCCAAATTTAAAAACTTAAACAGAGAATTAAAATCTCTTTCAAAAAAGGTGATATCATAATTCAGAGGGGTGTTTTTTTATACCATAACTTGTAAAATTAAGAATAAAAATCGACCTGTTTCAGGTTTTTAAATATTTTGTGTAGATTCAATTCTATTCTTAATATCTGTAAAAATATTTTTCTCTGTATCTTATTAATTTTTTGTTTGGTTCTTTATTATATGTTGTTATTATTCTTGTTCCATTACGTGTATTTTCTAATTCTTGTTTCCATATTTGTCTTTCATGTTCAATTTCATTTTCTACCTTCTTTATTTTCCAAGTTATCAAATTTGTTCCACATTTATTTCTTCTATTATCCGAAAACCTTAGTATATTCATTTCTTTTTATAATTCCTTCTTAATGTTTAAATTTTCCTTTGCTGATATATTTATATTCACTTGACTAGTTTTTCCTTTTTATTTCTTGTATTTTATTATAGCTTCAAATTTTATTTTATTTTTTATTGTTGCTATTTCTATTATGTTTATTTTAATTTTTAGTACAGTTTTTCCAAATTATGTTCTCATATTTCTGATGTTTCTCTTTGTCCTATTTTTTCTTTATCAGTTTGTTCAATCTTTCTAATTCCATTTTTTTTATTCGTATTTTTAGAATTTTAGGTACTCTTAGAGCCTCACGTTACACGCAATAATTGATATATATATATACATGTATATATATATATTGAAACTTGAAAAAAATCTAATTTCATTTTCAACGTTGTCAATAACTTGATAACAAAAAACTTATTTCAAATAATTTACACATCTACGTAAAATTTACAATAATTAAATATTCTAAATATAATTACTAATATAAACTATTTTCGTTTGTTTCAGCATGAAATGGATTCGAAGAATGAGGCAGATAAATTAAACCAACATTATGATTTTAATGCTGAAGATTTGGAGAAATTTAATGTTCAAAATATAGAACAGAAACGAAGGCTTCAAATTAGTTTATATGATTACTGTAAAATATATCCAAAAAAAGAAGAAATTGATAAGGCAGATCATGAAGCTATTAATGATAAAGTTATTCAAAATCTTAAAAGTGCCGATCTGCACATTAAAGATGAAAATGAAATTTATGAAGAATATGAAGATAAAGAAAATATCTTCTATGAAGGCTCTGAAAATTGTCCAATTATTAAATTTGAAAACACAGAAATACCCGAAGAAAAAAAAAGTATTGTTTTGAAGAAGTACAAATGTTCTAACTGCGATAAATTTTTTCGCACTTCCAGTGATCGTAATCGGCACGTTTTGATTCATAGCGGCAAACGAAAACACAAATGCGATTTATGTGAAAAAGCCTTTTATACAAAACATACTCTAAAATGTCATCGTTCTGTTCATACTGGAGAAAAACTCTACATCTGCAAAATTTGTAACCATGGTTTTCACAACCCCAGTAATTACAAAAATCACTTATTGGTTCATACTCAAGAAAGGAGGTTTCAATGTAATCTTTGTACAAAACGTTTTACTTTAAGTAATAATTTAAAACGTCATCAGGCAGTTCATGCCAAAGAAAAACATTTCAAATGTAAAATTTGTGACAAAAATTTTGCCCATTCCTCTTACCTGCAATCGCATCTCCTTACTCATATTGGCAGAAAAAAATTCCACTGCTTTACCTGCGAAAAAGTGTGTTGTACAAAGAAAAGTCTCCAACTTCATTTGCTGACTCACAAGGAAGTTAAGGAATACCAATGTGCTCATTGTGATAAAGTATACTATAAAGAATTATCATTTAAACTTCATGAAAGAACCCATACCAGAGAAAACCGCTACACTTGTGAAAAATGTTCACGAAATTTCTTTTATCTAAGCAGGTTTCAGGAACATTGTTGTGAATATAACTGTAAGATTTGTGGAAAAACATTTACTCAAAAAGGAAATCTGCAAGGTCATCTCAAAATTCATTCCACTGTTAAAAATTACGTCTGCCCTATTTGTAACAGAGGATTTTACCGCGCAGAACACCTGAAGAACCATATTGAAACTCACGGTAAAGTAAAAAGTCACACCTGTCCAACTTGCAATCGTAAATACGTGATGAAACATTCTTTTGAGGCACATTTGAGAGTTTGTTCTAAAAACCGATTTCAGTGTCATATTTGCGAAAAAATATTATCACAAGGACGACATTTGCGATATCACATGAAAACTCATCTTAAAGAAGAATATACATGTCCGAAGTGTGATCGTTTATTTGTTAGATTGATTAGTTTTAAAAAACACTTGGAAAATCATGAATAAAGGTTTATATATGTATGATTTTTGTAACGGGGAATTTGTTTAATTCTTTTAATTGCTTAAATAAATTTCTATATATAATATGAAGACTTTTTTCTAATGACCTATTATTACTAGATATTATTAGTAAGTGTCTTAAAGGAAGTTGCTTAAGCGATGCATAGTTTGGCTCAAATGCTAAAAACACTGAAATATTCTGCATTTCTTTTTTTACATAAAATATTTGTTCGTTTGACAAATTTTGATTTTTTATTAATTTTAATAAAAAAATAATTCTATTTGATTTCCAAAACATGAAACTTCACAAGATAAGCCTATTTTGATGAGACAGGGTAAACTAATTTATAGATTTTATTGAATTTCCAATTAATTGTTAGAAAAAAAGAAATTTTTCGAAAGGATCTATTCGAAAATTCTCAAATTCTGAAATTATTAGCAAACGTTATTCTTAGTCTACAAACAACAGTTTCAAAAAATCTGTAAAAAAGAGGTTTCACGTTACTTATGAAGAGATTTTTGAACCTATTTTAGTGTAAATAACACATTAATTTCTAAAATAGAATAAATATTCCTAATAGTAATAAATATTTATCAAAAATTAAATGTAAAATATACCCCTTAAGATTTTTTAGTTTCTTCCCTCTAAATAGTTTTTTTTTCTTAAACCATAATTTATAAATTAAATAATTCCAAAACTATCAATATAACTAAGTGCTGAAACGAACGGTTTGGTAAATATTAACCATCTCGACAATCAATTTCTATTTAAAATATTACTTAAAATACTGTCAGTGTTTTGAAACATTTTTTAAATACGTATTTACATTCATTAAAATCTATTATGATTATTTATTTATACGCATTGTATAATTATAACAAATGTGAATAATCTGTTCCCACCATTGTGATTATGTATATATGTCAATAAAAAAAAGAATAGGTTGTCAATAACTCTGTTATTTCTTTTGTTTAGTAGTTAAAAATAAAAACATACAGCCTGTCTCAGAAGTATTGGGGGATATTAAGGCAGACGTCAAGTTTGACTCAAAAAAGACTAACTATTCTAAGATGTCTTGAAAGGGTCTATTCAGAAACTTTGGAAACAATTATTGGCTAATAAAATCTTAATAACTTTCTCGATTTCATTGAAACTTAAATGTCGTAAACGAATTGAGTTTATATGCTCTGAAAATTAGTTTTTATTTATTTACAGGAAGCCAAAGGAATACGAGCTCTCATATTCTAGAATTTGTAAAGTCTTCTTTTTAATATTAAATCAACTGGACTATCAAATCTTCTAATTTTGAATAATATTCATAAAATATTTAGATTTTTTGTTTCATATAATACAGTAATTCTAAAAAGAATTTCGTTCCCGAAAACTGCCATTTACTGGAAATTAAAATAAAATTTGTTGCAAAATTTAAATGTAGAAATTTTGGTGTATATTTTAGGAGTAAATAAACTGAACCCACTTTGTATACGCTCCAAATTTGGATAAACATTTTTTAACAACGAGATAAAAAGCTGTGTACATAAACTGTCATTACATTACTTACCTCATATTATTTGTCAAAAAATAATTGCTAGTAAAATTAAAATGATCCAAAAAATATCTTTT
Organism: Hermaeophaga mercurialis; assembly: GCA_951812935.1. Taxonomy (NCBI): domain Eukaryota; kingdom Metazoa; phylum Arthropoda; class Insecta; order Coleoptera; family Chrysomelidae; genus Hermaeophaga; species Hermaeophaga mercurialis. The sequence goes on from OX638360.1 coordinate 21,680,967, forward strand.
AAAATACCATTAAATACCATTCACCTAAAACAATTATAAGGTTCATATATTTTCTTTCACTCAAAAGATTCGTGTTTTAATGGCACTAAGATCATATCGTTTGTCCTAGAAACTATATCTGTGTTTTTCCAATAAATGCAGACTAACAACATTTGCATATAACTTTTGTTAAATGAAATTGCATTTTACTCCGAATTCAATTAATATTTACTGGCTGAATGCCTAATATGGGTTGTAAAATATAACATTTAACTAGGTCTATAAATAATTATTGGAACGAACACGTAAATTGAAATGTATTTGCTCCTGGCATTTCAATGAATTTAAAAGTGCATTTGTTGTCACTTTCTCTTTTTGGCTATGATGGTTGTAATAAAAGAATGCTCTATTTTCAGTTAGACGTATCCTACTACTATTATTTGATTCTCTGTCTTTCATATCCAAGTTTTAAGTACAACAAATGAACTTATCAAAAACATCCTGAAATAGGTGGTGATGTTGAACTCAGAGATGGATTGTATCATTTTCTGCCGTGCGCTAACATGTCGGTTTTTGTCATAAAATTTATTGACGAATATGAGATATGGAAGATTATTTAATCGACAGTCGTACTGTATTAATTAAGAAATTCAGCATTTACCAGATTTATGTAATCACGGGTTGGGTTAAATAAATGGCATAATATGAAAATGATAAAATTAATAAAAAAAAAACAAATGAATTAACAAGGTAAATTTAAATTACGTTCTAAAAATCTGTTTTGCCATTTACATATATTTCTCCAAAAATAGATCAATTTTTTTCTAATCCGAAGTTAAATTATCTAATTCCTCTTTTTAGACCATTATAATATATTCCGTATCAAAAATGAAGTGATGTTTTACCCTTTTCAAGACACCTAGTAAATTTCGAAAGTTAACTTAAATGGATCGGGATACTAATTTGTTTTTAATGAATGCATAACAATATTATGATTGATTATGTATAACCTTGTGTGAAATTATTGTAAATTTTAACTTGATTTGAACCTTTTCAATAGAGTTTGAAAGGATCTTCATTAAAAGTGCACAAAAGATCTTGACATAAAGGTGCACCAGTACACAATTAACTTTTTTTGAAAATGAATATTACATAACCGTGTAACGGAATGTTTGCAATATTTTAATTATATTATTTTCAAGAAAATTGAAAAAATCTTTAAATGAGAAAAAATTTGTAAACTAAAACATGGCATAATTTTTTTTATGGAACGACGTTGAGATCTGGTTACACTAAACAGTATATGGTTATTTTCTAAAATAATATTTTCACTCTTCTATACGAATATAGTCAATGTATTTATTGCAGTTTTTAGTATTTACAAGTTTTACAGAAGTTTCGAATAATCTAATGAAAAAATTGTATTAGTAAATTTATCTAATAAAATTTTACTTTTTTTCAAGAATATTGACAATTCAAAATTAATTTATTACGAAATGTCACCAACTTAATTTTACCGAGCAATTCAAAAAGCATTGGTATGTTTCTCACCCGGTTCATTTGTGTGCATCTCTTGTTTACCGCCTACGTGGAAAATGTTTCTCTTTATTCTAACTACTCGAGTAAGGCACACCTTACAAGTGTGTTTGGTTTATTGATGTTGCTTTTATATTAAAAGCAGTGGAATTACAAATGGGGTTGGAAAAGGTTTAACACCTATATTTTTGGAATATTTAAATAAAACCGTAAACTATTTCCTAAATTTAAAAAATTATTATTATTAAATAGGAATAAAAATAATGGCTGAATTTATTTTTTAAAATTTTTAAAAATGGCCTTGGGATATTTTACCTTGCTTTTTTAATTTTTAATGTTTATGACTTTGAAGCTCATGTTATTGGAATATATACTTTTTTCAATTATTTTTTCTTAACGTTGTTTTCTCTAGGATTTCACTCTTTTCCAGGAAAGCATTTTTTGGCTAATAAAGGTTCTATGATTTATTCTAGATAATTTGGTTTACTTTTCTTTAATCAGCTGCTACGTACTTATCTGTATGAAATTTAAAATAAAAAAACAGTCAATTTCAGTCGGACCTTTAATAAATATATTAGAAATTTAGTATAAAATAGGTTTATAGACATAAAAATATGTTTTTTGGATGAAGTGGGAATGAAATAAAGTTATATACTCCTTTTCAGTGACTTAAAAACCGATTTAGGGAAAAATATTTTTAAATAAGAAAGATAAATAATACTTATCTTAAATTTCCACAGTATTCTAAAGCTTTTTTAAAATATATTCTCTGTGGCTAATCGCATTGTTAAATAGTGACAGAAGATTGACATATTTCTTATAAGCATGCATACTTTATAAACATTTAAATTTATCATTACCAAACAGTATATATTTAGGGTGACGTAGATGAAAACTGAAAATATTGTCATGCTTCGTTTTTCTAAATGGAATACGCTCTATATTTTTATAAATCTCTTGGCGAGCTGATTTCAACGATGTATCGCACATGATGTCTATTATGTTTAATAAAGGATATACAGCCACCTGAAAATCAAATTTTTTTGAATTTAGATGTCGGTAGCAGCTAAACTGAACCTACATTATTTTTTACTTTAAAAGATATTATAGAAGATGTACTTCATATAACTGAAACAAAAAGAAGAACTTCATTTTTTGGAGGAATTTGAAATCAAGGAGTATCTAAAATGTACTCAGTATATGGTAGTGAACGAGCAATTAAATCTGGGAAGTTCAATTCACCTATCCTGTTTTAAAATATTCGCTGGGTGATGTAGACTCCGCGCACTCCCACTCTTCAGTTATTGTGGAAAGAAAGGCAATAGAATTAAGTGGGCAATTTAAAAGTACCTAGTTTTTTATTGGTATCACTGTTGTGCTTTTTTGTCCCAGTTCGTGTTAGTACTTTTGACATATTGTCACTTTTATATGTTACTAGAATGAGGAGAAATTTTGGGGTAGTGGGAGGAGCGCCTGAGCATAGTTGACCCGGTGTTTTCTTATCAGGAAAGGTTTATTATTTTAGATTATCTTTTAGACTAAATGTATAATATCAACCAATTTAAAAAAAAAGAAGAATATTATTTAAATATATTTTAAAAAGCTTTATAATACTTTGAAAATTTAAGATAAGTATAATTTATCTTTCATTTTTTTATGGATAGATTCCAAAGAGTAATGGTAGAAACAGTTACTTCAAAATCTTGTACTTATACAAAAACTTTGTCATAATATAAGTCGAAGTAAATATTAAACGTAAATATTATTAAATTTAAAAACATTAAATACGCTTTAGGTCCAAAATAACGACTTCATTCGTTGTTTTCTGTACACAAAAATTGTCTTGAAGTACTCCTATGGTTACCTATAGCTAAGTCAATATTTATTTGCGCTCAATGCCGGGCACATAATTTGTTGTTACAACGATGCGGATGATACGTGAAGCCTACGGTTTTTGTATTGTCCGAGATTATCTATTCAAAAAGTTTGTCTATACCGTAGAATCTTCAATGAGATGAAGGGTTATTTCAAAGTTATTCTTATTTTGTATGATTCTTAATGTTAATGAGTTTCTAATAGGTGATTTGACAACTTTTTAGAATATTTACAAATATCACAACGTTAAACGCCAGGTGTCATTGACAAGTTAAAAATAGAAGTCATTTTAATATTTATATTTGCCAATTGGGCAAGTTCTATAGTGGATACGCCTGTGATGCGATAACTATAGTCAAGCAGCGTCCAGCCCGGTTGGTAGTTGGATGGGTGAAAACAAATCCCAACAATGTGAGTTATGAATCGCACGAATGAAAAGAAAATTGGCCTGTGAATGACGAATAATAATAGATACCAAATATCAAAAATAATATTTTTCTGAAAATTAGATTATTCAGCACCAACTATAATTTACAATTGGCAAATACATACACATACATAAATACAATATAAATTTTTCTCAGTTTAGATTAAGTCTCGTAAGGTAATTAAAATTTGCCGCATTAAAAAATAACTTATTTAGTAATTCCAAACCAAATCTATAAAATCATATAGTTGTCCATGTTAGAAAGAAGAAGAAGAACAAGAAGAAAAAGAAGCATTTCGTGCATTCTTAGGGTTTATTTTTCTTTAGTTAGAGCTAAAAATGTGTTGTAGGAATAAAAAAATTGTATATTAAAAATCTGCGTCCTTTTCAGCAAATTTTTGTGCTTTTTCCGAGGGCAATATTTTCATCGTAAAAGCAAGAATCTGCCTTCTTTAGTTACCGACACTCTGCCTGTCATCTCGTTAGTAAAACTTCCTCGTTTGTAAACTTGGAAAAGAAAACCACTTGAAAGATACTCAAGACCCCAAACGTCTCCCCAATACATATATATTTATATATACTAGACAAGCAAGACGATATCCATATTCAGAACTCAATTTGTTCGCGATGGCACCATTCCCATTGGTAATTGAAGGGTTCATTGAAAAATGTCAGGAAGTGGGGTGCGCGGAGAGCTCTTTAAAAACAACCGGCTGGCGGCAGTTTGTTTACAACAGGAATTTACGCTAACGGGTATTTACTAGAGAGAATCAGTGAAGTTTAGTATTAATCACTCTAACTTAAATTTGTTTAATTTGGGCGATTAGAGCATTGAGAACACTTAATTAATGGTAAAGCTAAAGATTTCCCGTTTATAATATCAATGTCAAAAACAAAGAATGAATTGCAGAAATTATGAATAAGTATAATAATAAAAAAGAATCGAATTCCACTTGATAAGATATTATTATGATTTCTCATTTGTACCATACTTGTAAACTCAATAACGCAGATAACACTATAATCACACCCTTGAAAATGATACTTACTGAGTTATTACCGACAATTTTAATCTGATAAACGAGAAGTTTTGTTAGCATATTGTCTTTTCCTGGCAGAGGCAGTGACTCGGATCCTCAAAGTGCCAAACAGACACAATAAAACGATATCGCGGGGTGCAACGAGTTAGCGACGTGAAACCGATCGGTAAGGGGAAACTTGTATATCGCGGAACATCTGAGCATCTGCCAAGACGGGCTATTTTCAGGGACGTATCATTATCAAATATTAAAATTCAAAATTTAACAACGAGTTACAACAAAATTGAATATAGTCACATTAAAACTAGGATTATATAAAATCATATTTTTTAGTTGTACCCTTGTTGTATTTATTGTCCGTTGCAAAATATAAGAAATGGACTTTCCAAATCCCTCGATAAGCTCTTCATGGGCAGGGTAGGCATTAGGATTGTGAATAATAAGAATGAATATAAATAAATCCTAAAGAATTATTTATTATTTATCATTTTTGTTAATTTAGTTATTTGTTATTATAAATGCAATACTATTAAATTTTAAAATTTTATTGATTAAAAATAAGAATATATATAAACAAAGTGAGGGTTGAAACAGTCATTATAAAAATAAGAAATTACAAAGAATTAAGCTCGCTATCACTATCACTATCACTATCATCCAAATTTAATAAGACTATTTATTTTTGGAATTGAATTAAAATATTTATCTTCAATAGTCTTTACATGTTTGATCGCATTTTTCCAGTTCTCGTCAGTAATTTTATTACATGAGTCTTTAATTAGATCTATTACACTGACACTTGAGTTTGGTGATATATTATTTTCTCGAACGTTTTTTTTAATTGAGCCCACATCAATTCTATGGGATTTAGTACACAATAATAAGGGGGCAATCGTAAAATATCGTGTCCATTTTGTTTTAAAGTACTGTCTACAACATATTCTTTTTGAAAATTCCCTACTCTTAACACCTCAATTAACTCCTCTTTGGTATAATTATCTTCAAAGTACAGATCATTATCTCGTAGACATTGTTGGATATCGGCTTTATTCGAAGATTTATTTGGAATTTTACGGGATATTCTTGAATGGTAAGAAGCGTTGTCCATTACAATTACACTATTTTTTTGCAACTTCGGTAATAAATTATCTTGTATCCAATTTTCGAACAAAGTGCTATCGATGTCTTGATGATAATCTAAACTACAATCTTTTATAGCTTTTGCAGATAAAATAAGACCTCCTTCTATCCATCCCAATTCTCCACCACAATGTAAAATGCATATTCTTTTACCCCTACATGGGGGTACATCTTGGCTAGTTTCATTTCCTCGGCTTCGCCCCGGCAATGAAATGCTAGCCGCGGCAGTAAATCTGTTACTTCTCTGCCTAGGTAAACAAATAACTATTTTTTTTTAATTTCTGAAAGCAGCATTTTGTAGGAAATTAAATTTCTTACAATAAAAGTCTTTAGTACTAAATCTGTGAAGTCATTATTTTCAAAGATATGCTCGGTTGAAAGCCATTTCATCACGGGCATATTTTTCAAAATAATAAATTCACTGATTTAGTAATAAGGACATTTTTTGCAAGACATTTAATTCTCTACAGAATGCTGCTTTCGGAAATAAAAAAAAATCTACCAGCTATCCACGTTTGAATCAAAACGTCATATGCGAGCATTTTCTTTAGGTCTAATGCCAATAGAAGCAAAAAAAAATAAAATAAATAAATTAATAAATAAAAACAGTCTTATGAACAGTTTACATATTAATAATAAGATAATAGGTACTTACTATTATATATATTTAAAACCATTTGTTTAGTCTCAACCAAGAGATGGGTACGTTTACGTTTGTTTATTTCAGGCGCCCTGAGATCAAATTCGGGAATATATTCTTCACTTTCTGAATCACACATCTTAACTCTGTCAAATTCAAAAATAAAATAATATCTTAACGCGATTACGATAGCACTATTGTCGAAGATTATCCGGTATTAAGCAGTTCGCCGAAATACAACCCTGTTACAAATAGTACTAAACATGACGAAAGCGTACCAATGCAGCAGAAATTTCTACTGAAAGTCTGACGAATGTACAAGTAACATAAGGCTTAATATTGCCTATTCGAAATGGTTTTAATGTCATACTATCGAAATCGCTGCCGTTCTTTGGGGATTTGGGAAGTCCAATTATTATATTTTGCAACTAACTATAACAACAGAGACAATAGAGAGATTCTTCAAATAGCACTATTTAAAAATCTCATCACGAACCGCTGTTGGTGTTTTAAATCACATGTCTTTAAGTACGTTCTGAAAACCTTAACTTATTGATCTGAAACTGGATATATTGTATCCTATCCTATAAAATCAGTAAGCTGACACACGCCTTAAGAAACTACAGCTTCATGGATACAGAACACCTTATCTCTATGTTGTAACTAACTCTTAGACGAGAGAATACGTTAAAAGTCGAAGAAAAAGAGTGAAAAAGTTACAAAGTTATTAGTTAATGGTTTACGTCAAGGAGATCTACTATTTACCACTCTGTTTAACTTTGCACTAAAAAAAGCAAATAAAAGAATCAAGTGTTGACAATTTTGATATGCTGAATCATAAGAAACATCAAAGTATAGCCTAATCAGAAACACAAGAGGTAGTAGAAACGCTGATAAAATCTGCCAAAAACATGGGCCTAGAAATAATGAACAGAAAACAAAATATATGTGCTACACAGGTAATCTTTTCCAAAAAGAAAAAATATAACCGGTAGGTCCAGAAGATGGAAAAAATTCATGGATCCTGAGAATGAGATATTAGAGCTTTTGAGATAGGGGAAATAAAAGAGCTGAGAAAGACATTTGGTGCTGAAATAATAGAAAATAGATGAGAAAGGAGAAGAAATTATAAACTTAAAAAACTGAACAAAAAGCTAGTAATAATAAAGACGCAAGGATACGCTGGATGAGACATGTGATGGGAATGCCAAATAATAAGAGTATACAAACAAATACTGATAAAAAAATTGAAGCTAAAAAGAGAAGAGAGAAACAAAATAAAACAGAAGGTAGAAGAGTACATCAAGAAATGAAACGTGGGGAACTGGAAAGATAAAATTAAATACAAAAATTATAAGTCCATGAGCTCATAGGTTACTAGTGCTTTCAACAATGCACTACTTTTCTCAATTGTATTGAGTTTTAAATTTGTTTTTTCAACAAATTCTTGTTTTACTATTTTTCGTTCCAAAAAGATTGATACGATATCAAAAGACGCTCTTCGGATCGGCAGCGGGTGGAGCGACATCGGAAACTTTTATTTGACATTTTTCTAAACAAAGACCGTGCTACGCTACTGATTACATAATCGCATTCTCTAAGGGGGACTCACTTGCAGAAGGTCTAATTGAGTTGTGTGCAGCCACAAAAGCATCTTGATACGAAACAAATGTATAAGGATATTTCTCCCTTCGAAGACAAATCATGATTATGAAGGGTACAGGTTTGAAACTCTAGATGTTTGAGATACGTCTTGTATTTGCTCCAAGGAATTCTCGATTTACAAGGAAGTTGTAGGGCAAAATTGTAATTGCGTAAAACTATATATTTAAACAGGTTTTATATAATGAAATAGGATAATTCTATTCTATATCAAGAATTAGCCGCTATCAATGCTTTAAAATGTTCAAAGTTTGTTCCAGCAAACTGTTCAATTTTCTTCTTGTTTTTCAATAAAACAAAGTTAGGAGTTGTTTCAACACTGAACTTCTGCGTACTTGCTCTACATTCATCTACGTCGATCTTTAAAATAAGAACCTGTAAAGAAGAAACAACATTATAGCAAACAAACTCTAAATTCAGAATGATACAAGCCTGACAAACAACTTATTTTAATTAGCAAAACTTTCCTCTTTCTCATTAGAATAGATAATATTTATTATTTTTCATTCCTAGTGACCTATTGGGCTATATTTTGTTTTAACATTTTAATACAACTTAAAGAAAATCCAAATGTTATTGTGGGATTTTATCCGTAATTTCAAAAAATATTACAAATATTTTCTTCACCTATTTGTCATTTTTTCTGTATTGTATTTACAAGAATATATTTATACTTCTGGATGTTCCTGAGAAAATGCTTCAATTAGAGGAGTCATCATTCTGCAGTGATTACACCACGTAGCTGTAAACTCCAAAATTATAAGTTGTTTAGGATCGTGTACATTAGTTAATTGTTCTTTCAGGTGCTCTTCATTTTGTACGACTATAAACATGATTAATTTTTATTTGACCTACATTTTCTGTTATGTCATAAATATATCATTTTCTTCTTCTTTTTAAATATTAATTGAGTTTACTATGAATTCACTTTATGACAACCACATTTTCAATTATTTCTAGAAAAAGAAATTATATATAAATCAAATAATGATAAAATGTTTATTTATTAAATTATTTGCCAAACAGTACTGGATATTATTAAAATATAAAAATATCAATACTGCAATGTAGAATATCAATATTAATTTTACTTTAGAAAGCCAAGCATATTCACGTTCAGTGGATTTAAATAAGTTCATAGATCCTCGAATATTTTTAAATATTTTAAACTTACCTTTATGCCAACGACACTTCAGAGTGTTTCTTTCTGTGACTTGTTGATAACATTTCTTTAAATTTTTCGAAATTTGCACCTAATAATTGTTGTATCCTGTTGCCGCGTTTTACAAAAATAAACGTGGGTGTGGCTACGATATTAAATAACGAGACAGCAGTTTGACATGTTTCTATATCAACATTTAAAACAAGGATCTAAAAAATGAAAAGACATCTAGGCGTTAGTCTCAATATGCAATTCTTTCAAACAGTTCAATTTTTAATTTGAAATATTTACATCCAGGTTGTCTTTGACAAAAGCCTCAATTTTGGGAGTTATCATATTGCATGGTCCGCAATATGTAGCTGTAAATTCTAAAATTATTAGAACATCTGTATGTTTATTCTGAGCTAGTTGTTCTTGTAGTTGGTTTTCGTTTTGGATTATTAAGTACATGATAATATGAGTTACAATTATAATTTTAGGAATAACATTGTGATATGATAATGTTCATTACACAAAAAATTTTGACATTGGTGACATTGTAATGTCAAACTTCAGAGGCAGTGAAATATATTTATTTTGTTAGATATTAGGCAACTAAATAAAATGAAAAAAACTGGTAGCTAGTTAGTTTCTTAATTGAATCTTGAATATGATGATATTTATTGTCATCGTCCTAGTTCTTCACTTTTCATACATGAAAAATAGATTTTTGGCTGCTTACCTAGTATATTGAATTACATCTTTTAAATTCTTTGATTTAAAATTTAAGTTTTAAATCAGTTTAGAGACCGCGACAGTGTGACGTCAGCAAATAGTAGTTGGCTAACCTGATCTGTATCCAAACAAACTTGTATCCATATATATATATATATAAAGACTTGTACCTTTAAATTGATGTCATGCTGTCATTAATGTCAATATTTTGTATTTGATTAAGTTTTTTTTGTACATTTTAGTAATGAAAAGACATTTTATACCTTTTTTCCCAAAACACAAAAATATAATTTACAACACCCTCCAAAACATAGCATAAACAACAGCAAATAAATTGTATACGATTTAAAAATCCGCGCGTGGCAATTGTTATTGTTTGGAAACAACAACAGGTTAGCCAACTGTTTTGCGACGTCACGACTATCGTAGTCCATTTTATGAAATTTTTTTGAATATATTTTTTATTTCGTAACGAATATTCACTTCACAAATTAATGACTGGTACACGTAGAAAATAATATTTTTACTTATTACTTTCAGCTGTGGTGCGATATCTGATACATGTTTTGCATTTAAATGAATGTGTATCCATTTCTGAGTGTGACTAATCCAAGTGATATTAATTCTGTCTCTTCATTATAATACACAATTTACATCATCATAATTGAATGCACTTGAAAGGTAAAATGAAATCATATCTGATATCGCGTCATATCTTGTCTGGGAGCCGTTGATTCCCATCAAAAGGGTCGCTCCCATAAAGCTATCATTGGTTTCTCTGAAGAATCGGCACATTAATAAACACTTGAAATACGAGACCACTAACCATCCAAAACTGTCATTCATGATTATGCAAATGGTGATTGCGCAAGGAAGACGCCATTACGCTATTATGAGAACACGAACGTGAGTTGGAATTTTTCGCGTTGTAATCTTTATGTTTCCACCAATGAGCAAAGTTCTTTAAGCTGGTTACTTAAATCAAGAATTAAAAACCATATTGAAGTAATGTACATATTTAGTTACAAAGTTTCTACATTTAATAAAATAGCTCTAATATCTCATTTTGGAACGGTTGGTTAAATCAGAACTGTTTGGCCATTTCTGCAACTCTATATTGTGCAGTTGTTACCATCCTTCCAATAGTTACTATTACTGTTGGAAGTTTGTAATTTTAAAACCTTCAGTTAAGCTTCGTTATAAATTTTGTTATCTTGTTATGAGTAAAGTTAAATAGAGAGAAATTGGTTCAATTAAGGATAAAGAATTTCCATACATAAATTTTTAAATTGATGAATTTAAGTATGAATTCAGCACATTTCACACTATCTAATCAAAGTTTATTGGAAATAATCTGTATTGTCACGAACCTTAAGCTGGGCTTAGACGGAATACGTTTTAGAGATTTACTTTGACACGAACTATTAATTTCCGAATTATCTATAGTAGGTACTGAAATATTTAATCCGTGAAATAATATATAAAAGTATTCAAAGTTGAGCGAGATTCATACATAGATACTGAAAGAATTCTTTTATCTGGTAGATAAAATTAAAACTAAATTATATAAAAAATATATACATATATTTGATGTCAAATCAAGAAAGATAGATATTATTCATTAATCCTGGCACTAGTATTATTATTTGTTAGATAAACATTGTACATTTTGACAATAAGTAAACAGAATTTAAAAAAGTCATACTAGTAATTTTTTTATATGTATATATTTTTTTAATCCTTTGAAAGTCTTCAGAAATTCGTGTATTATACAATTTCATTTAAACATGACATTCAGAACGTCAGAACGTGGTTCAATGAGAAAGTGAATACTTTTTTTAAGTAAAATATATTCGAAAAATATTTGGCAGCATAAGCGTAAATCTTTGCAAACAGTCCATTAGTTTGAAAAACCAAGTCCAGTAGAAAATGAATGTTTGTAAGCTGCATATATTATCTCTGCATCCACTTTTTTCGTTATGACAAAGAAGCTGAAATTGAAAAAGGCTTTGAATGACTTACAAAAATATGATTTGGAAAAACTGTGTCTGCACTTTACCAGAGTTGCTATTAATCTGCAAAATATTATGAACTTTGCTACAGCATTATTGCCTATTTAAATCTAGTAGGGTATTGATGAGCAAAACAGAGATAATAGTCAAGAAGTTATTGTCACATTTAACAATAGATTTAATAAATCAAAGGAACAGTTGATTTGTAAATAATGTAAACAGCCAAATCTGATGGACGACCCACAAAACCAAACACTACTTTTGTTGTTTATGCTGCTTGTTCCAATAACGTAGCTTTCTCCACAAATGTTATTCTATCGGAGGACCAAAATACCACTCTATTAGGTGACTGCAATGGAGAAATTTGGTTTGCCGATATTGCATTTGCAACAGTCTTGATTTATGAATCATTTGAGAGCCTTCCTTCAGCTACTATAGCAAATAATGATACCGTTGGAGCCTTAGAAAAAGGTGAAGTAAAAAATAAGATCAGAGAAAATGATAAAAAAATCAATGACTCTTACAGATCTTTGATATGCACTAAAAAGAAATACTTGTTATTAGTTCTTTTACTCAAGACACGTTAATTAACTTTTAACCGACTGCTGAAGTATGCTCCATGGAAGTAACAAGCAGAAGAGTCTTAGTAGCCAAACAATTAGGGTAGAATGAGATAGCTGTATAATCTAGATGCAAAATTTGAAGAGAGTCTTCTTCAGTTATACCTTGAAAGATAAGGCCACCAAAACAAAAAACATAAAAGTAATCTCGAGAGAACTGAATATGAATTTAAATATAGATTGTAAATAATTAAAGTTAAAGTTGACATGTGACATTACAAAATGAAGTAAATTTAACTAAAAGTATGTGGTAAACTGAACATTAAAATTAGTGGCTTACCACTTTTAATGCACTTATGCAACTCCGAAACCACCGGATACTGTTGAAAAATGTAAAAATAACTGTGAGGAAACAATCCCCGCGAGAGGAAGAGGAAATAAAGAGCCAAAGTCTCAAATATAAGACTAGCTTAGGTAGGTACATTAAGAAGGGCACACAACGCAGGGTAGAAAACAAAGGCAAGTGAGTTGCCACGCAAGTCTGACAACTAATAAGAAATAATGAGACCTGTATCAGCATAACAAATTCCCACATAGGAACATGAAATAAATCAGGAAAAAGGAAACTCATAATGGCAATTGGCAAATGGCAGCCAGTCAATTGTCACACACGTCTGGCATCCAATACCAAAGGAAGAGACCTGACTAAGAACAATGATCAAGTCATTATATAGGTCCAACGCCCAATGGCATGGGAAATTAGGCAAACGTTCCCCCAATAGGATCGAACAAAACTTTTTTTTCATTGAAAGGCGCATGTTCTTAAATTTGGCCATAGATACAAAGTAACATCTCCTGGTAAACTTTTACATGCTGATGTATGTAGACCTTTGAATAATCACAGTCAGGTTACAGATATTTTATTTTATTCAAAGATGATTTTAGTAAGTTTAGATTACTAGGTTTTATGAAAGAAAAGTCTAAAGTAGATGATAGTCTACAGGTTGTTCAAACTTAACTAAGAACTACATGACATATTATAAAACAGCTCTTAACTGATAATGGAGGGACATTTCTAAACAAATAAGTTGTTTGAGATTGTCAATGCTTTATTCTCCTAAATAAAATTATTTTTCAGAGCAGGACAATAGAACCATTGTTAAAATAGGAAAGACAATGATGCAGCTAGGGGAAGCTTACTTCAAAGTTTTTGGAGAGAAATTGTTAACACAGGAGATTATATCCTCAATTGAACAAGTGTTTCACTTTTCTGGAGTAGATGAAAAGCTTCCGTTTAACATATGGTTTAGTAAGAAACCGCGTTTGGAACATCTTAGAGCCGTAGAAAACTGTGCGTCTGATATAATATCTAATAAGGTAGTTAAAAGATTTGACTTCCAATTACATACTTCCAATTAGATACTATCAATAATATTAAACACATGACATGGGATCACAAATAAGGAAGTAAATATAATGATATAGAAACAATTACGAAACTTCTAGAACCATATAAAATAAAATTAGTCATTAGCCAACTGCCCTCTATCATTTCATTTAGGTATACTTGTTTTACCATTAAAACGGAGAGGCATTCATGATTCAACAGACAACAGTTTGGTGGATATTCATTTCTTTTTATAAAAGTTTTCTAGTGATTGCCAGATATTATTTTATGAACATCCTAAAAAATTTAGCTGGATCTCTTAGAAACGAAATTGGATTTTCCGATGAAAAAGACGATAATATGACTGAATCAAAATAAGATATTATTATGGCTGTATTAATATTAGTTTTAATTCATCCAAAAGATTCATGATAAAATACAATCCGGTGTTCACGACTAATTTAATGAAATTCTTTCAGTGCAGGAAGTTAAAAAGTATGTTGGTATTTTACTTAACTAAATTAATTCATAATTTTAGGTCTAAATCAATATTTGATATTACTTGCGAAATTGGAAAGGATTAATTTCCTGACATCATATGTAACCGGAATGATTACAAACTAAGTATAAAACGATAAACATACCCAAATATCTGTGGATATATATATTTACCAAATATCGACATAGTATAAATGCTGGTTATTTACTTGTTAACAGATAATCGTCAAGGGACTATTGCTCCCAGAATCTCGCTAATAAATCTCTCTAGTGGTAATTACCGACCAAAAGAGATAGTTTATATACAAAGTTTATCAAAGCAAAGTAAATCATCATGTTAGGAGAGTCGTGATATCTTTATAAGAGTGTATATAAGACCAAGAAGACGATGAAGTAAATGTAAATAACGTTTTAAGAACTTAATGAACATGTTTAATTTATCATTGAACATTTAAATGTTGTGTATAATTTTTAGAAAGTACTCTTTGTATGTTTATCATATCGAAGGCTTGCTGAAAGTTCACAAATATAATATACAATTATATACATGACTTGTGCATTGTATTTGATAAAAAATTTCCTAATTATTTCTTCTGAGTTCGGTTAGACAAAACTAAAAGTTAGGTTGAAAGAAGATTAAAATGAATGTTTCTATCCTTACTTTGTGCAATCTATTCATTATAAATATAAAAGATAAATTATACTTGTCGTAAATTTCTACAGTTTTCCAAAGCTTTTTCTTATATGACTCAAATTTCGCTTTTCTAGCATCGTCAAAATTTCTATCACGTATCTGACGATGCTAGAAAAACAAAATTTGAGTCAAGTAAGAATTTTTATAAAAAGCTTTAGAAAACTGTGGTCAAAATTTAAGATAAGTATAATTTAACTTTTATATTTATAGTTGAATTAACATTATTTTATTTTGATAATAAATATAAATGCTGTTGTATAAGTTAGTATTTATTTATATTAAGAGATACACAAATAAATTAACTTTGATTAAATGAGTTTGTTAATATATATATATATATACGTATTGTATATTTATATATTTATAAAAGGTATTTTAAGTCAGTATTATTAAAACCCTTATAAATGTATCTATAAAAAAATATATTTTTCGTCATTGTAATTTTTGCACGCGTGAGAGTGCTCGTCAGCTTTCGTCTAGGTTCCCGATAATTTCGATTCGTTAATTTATTTCAGAGCAACTCAAATAGTTGGTGCTACTATCACGTAATAGAAATATCGTGTATAACGTGCATCAGTTTTTGTAGCAAATAGATAATTATATAACTCGTTAAAGAATTACGTACACTGATTAATAATACAAGAGGTAAAATAAATAAAATGGTCGTTAAGGTTCATAGTTCACTTGATAAAATAAAGATGTTTACAAAAACGTCCGGTTGGACTAATAGTCAATGCCAGATGACAAAGGCCGGCTCTGGCTTAATTACACTCACGTGCGGTTTTGTAAACGGCACAAAAGGCCGAAGAGCCGGGACAATTTCATGAGACCATATATGCCCGATTTATGGTAGTCACGGTATCATTGTTAGTGATATTTTTAAATAAGCGCTAAGGAACCAAAGGTGCTCGTACGTGAGCATCGTAGTACTCCTGTGGTCTAGTTAAATGAAAAATGTACAGGTGTTTTATTAGATTTTAACAATAGAGCCATTTATTTATTTCATTTTTTACAACTTCTTTTAAAAATATGTTATATAAAGTTATGGCCGATAAATATTGGTATAATACCTACGAGCCGAGACATGCTAGAGCATAGATGCTATTTTCACTAATCTTCCACTAGAACCCAGAAAAACATGGTGACTTTATAGCTTACGTGTTGCTAAAGGAAATAATACTTCTTTTTCGGTAAAAAAGTTTAAAATTAAAATTAAAACTTGTTCTAACCCCTTTAGTAACTACATAATTTCTGGATGTACTATATTCCATTGAGACATTAAGAGAGTAAATTCCCAGAAATATGTTACTTTAATCAGTTCCAAAATCAATAAACCATAGAATACAGTATTTTGTAATTCGTTTAATATTTATTTACCGATCACAAATTTTAAATAAATATATAAATAATTTTCGGAAATAATGTGGTTCTTCATGTTATGTTTTAGTAGACAATTTTGATGAACGAATGCCATTTTGTAATTAGGCACAATCGTAAATTCAGCAAAAACCAACTTTTTTGACAAAATGTTCAAATTCTGATAAAATGTAAGTCAAATGCAAGCAAATTGCCATATTTTTATTCTTAAATTTATCATTTTAATTACATAAAGAGGGTGTTAAATTCCTCATTTATTTTATTTTCTTTGTTTAACAAAATAATTTAATTTCATATTTCTTTTTATAATTTTCCAAACAAAATATTTTATTTAAATATACAATTAAATCGACGACTTTAAATGACCTACAGCAACCTCCCTCCAACATCTTACTAAAATTTACAATTTGAAACTAATTTGAATCTTATAATAATTAAGTACAACAATGCGCTTCCTGAAATAAAATGATTCATCAGTTCTATTTACAAAATATACTTCTATTCTAATGCATAACGAAATATCTATTAATTATTCTTTAAAAATACTTAGCTTTTATCATGTTTTTTATTATATAAAAGTAATCCTCTCTCAAAGTATCTGAGTTTTGTTATAATATGTGATTGTATTTGATATTCTGACTAAGCTCATGCTACAGCTTACTTTTTTATACAGCGATTTTAAAAATATAACAGACTGAAAAAGCATATTGGATGTCTATTATGTGTATTAACAATTGATTTTTATTTTGCCCTGTATATAAAAAATTATTATGTCAAAAATGTTCAGTTATATCCCATATAAATAAAAGTTATAAAATCTAACAAAATTTATCCAACAAGAGTTAAATCTTAAGACGTCCCTGCCTCACGACCATGCTTCCTGGAATCTCCACAACCCCTTCTCCTTTCTTCTGAACAGGTGTTGAAGGGCATCGAAAGACAAGTGAGTCAATTATGAGACCGAATTATTGTTTTAAAAGTATTGGGGTGTCCTCAAAGTTTACAATCGTCAAATGTACATACATATACATCCCTAGACATCTACGCAAAAACCGCCAACACGTCTTTTCTCTCTCTTTCTCTAAATTAGATAATAAATTTGAATCGAATAAAAAAGTAGATATACAGGAGGTGCTAAAAAATTACATCTCATTGTTTATATGAAATACCCTAAACAGCTTGAATTTTTACATTTTAATTAAAAAATTGATCCAAAAATACACATTCCCAGCAAAAACAAGTATATTTTTTGAACGGTATTAAAACATAGAAAATAAAATCAATATATAAACCACGCCTTGTAGTATTTTTGTTTTATTTACGTACCACTACTATCCCGATTGCTGGAAAACGGAAAGTATAATAGCTATTCCAAAGAGTACAAAATTATAGACCAACCAATACCCTTACTTAGTAATTTAGGCAAAAATGTAATGATTTCTTTGAGAGGTTTCCGTTATTGGTATTGAAAAGCAGACATCTCAAAATCATTTTCATGTATAGGGTGGTCTAACATTCAATTAGACAAATTATTTAAAAAAAATTCACATGGAATGAAGTAACTTTTTTACTTATTTATTTATTTATTTATTTATGAATTTTTGTTTTGTACAAGTCGGTCAAAAATTAATATTAAATTCAAAGATTTTTTTTTAATCCAACATCCTATGTAATTTTTCACCAAAAGACGGCCAATTTCATCCTATTCAATTTTTCTATTTATTTCCTGATACTTATTTTTCGTCCTTTACGAGTAGACTTTCAACATACATCTTTCTAATTAAATGTAGCTTTTATCAATAGTCAATATTCAATCAAGTAAACTTGGTCTTAATAAAGTGTCAGAATAATTACTGCCTGATAATTTTTTTTCTGAATTAAGTTTTCCTGAAAGTTGTTTTACTGAAACTGATTCAATTAATTGACATGATTTTTGTTTTGGGAGAAACCCATAGAAATATCCCGACAAACCTACCCCAAATCAAAATGTTTTGAAAAAATACAAGCAAGATTTTACAAAACTGACAATGTCATAAAAGTAACAGGTAAACTTGCTGAAAACTTTTGTTGAAAAGGTGGATATAATTGAAAGATTTGTTGGTGGAATTTTAAAACAAGAAAAAATAAAAGTCTAAATTAATTTTTGTTAATAATTAAATGAGTAAAGAAATTCAGCTAATCCCTGGTATAGAAGTAATAAAATTATAACGCCCAATTTCAATAGTGAAATAAAATTAAAACTCTAACCATTCTCTGGACATTAGTTTGTATTTGTCCTCAAACTGATTATTTCGAAATTTGATGACAAATATTAACGTGAAGAAGCCGCCTGCTATTTAAAATTATCATCATTATAAAATATGTGGACAGGTCTCCAAAAAACTCATTACTATAGAAAAAAGTTTAAAGGTGGACTTCAAAGTTAACAAATGTCTCGAACTAATCAATAAACTAACAAAAGCGTCCCCAAATTTACAAATCAGAAATTCTTTATCGAGATGTTTGGGGACGTGACCTCAAACTAACGATTATTACAAAAAAAGTGAAAGAACCGACCTTAAAGATGACAAGCGTACCCAAACTAATCAATAAATCTCCAGAAAGGCAACCAAACTTTACGAATTACGTATATACAAGTATTTCTATTTACAATTAATAAACAACGTGGTATACAATATAGTCCAAATGAAAGGAATACATTTATTATTTCGTATATCGGCGATTTTAGGGGAATATCCTAAAACCTCTCTATCTACACATAACCGATTTTATCTCTTAGGCACATTGTAAGGTAATATATGAAAGTTGCGGTACAATACAGAGATTATTTGTTAAACCTGATTCTAGTATCTTTAGATCTATTAACAGGTGTGAACTTTTTTTTTAAGTTAAAATGTATTATAGCTTTAAAAAAATTAATGTTGTCAAGTCATACACTTCATTGTAAAGTTTCTTAAACCAGTATTACCAAATGCGAGAGAGGAATTTTTTGAGTTCGGAAGATTCGCGTGAGGGTACCACCGACATGGCTTAAAAAAAATAATTGTATGAATATTTTTTGACGAACAAATAATAAATAGTAATTAAGGGCAAAAAAAATATATGAGTGTTTTAACTTTATGTGATAGTTTACTTTTGTTTAAATCGACACATAAATATTAAGTGCACCTAATATATTTTTAATACCTTATAGAGGTCATTAAAATAGAAATAGAATACATCACTTAAATTTTTTTTTGTTTAATATCCTTGGATAAGCATTTTTTTAATACTGGTCTTTGGAAATATAATGAAAAGTTGTAGTCTTTATAATCGAGCAAATTTCCATTTTGAAAAATGTCCTCAAATGCATTAAGTTTTATGGTATACCTCAAAGTGAAGAAGCTAGGTATTTTGTAAAATTATCATCTTTATGAAACATGAGGATAGGTTCTTAAACTAACCAATTACTATAGAAAAACGTTTGAGGACGGACCTCAAAGTTAACAAATGTCCCCGAACTAACCAATACAACTAAAAAAGCGTCCCCAAACTTTACAAATAACAAATTCTTCATCGTAAAGTTTGGAGACGTGACCCCAAACTAACCGATTAATACAAAAAAAGTTTGAGGACCGACCTCAAAGTTGACAAATGTCCCCAAACTAATCAATAAACCTCCAAAAATGTCCTCAAACTTTACGAATTACATACATATATATATATATATATATATATGTATATATATATTATATTATCAAGCTCGCATATTGTTTTCTCTATTTCTATTCAATCATTAATATATTTTTGCCAATTATCACAGGTTACTTCATATATTGACTTAAATTTTTAATATCTGGTAATTTAAAAGTTGTGTTATTTCTAGCAACCTAACCTAATTTGGCTCATATTAACTTTGGCAATTTCCTCAATAATGTACTTTTTGTAATTTTGCTTATATCTCTTAAAATGGTTAACAATTCTGCTTTCAACAATGTATCGTCAAAGGCTATATTTTTAGAATTTAATGATTTTGTAATTTCACCTTCCTTCTATTTAGTGTTTATAATGTAGTGCACTTATATTGTGCATTACAACACCCCAATCTTTCTGTATTAATTCAATAATTTCTTTTGATAATCAACTGTCTTGTATGATTCAAATAAAAGTAAACTACCCTCAAGAAAACCATTCATATTTCCTAATTATTCCTATAATTATTCTTGTACCTTTACCTGCAGGTTTCTTTATCTTTATATAACGATTGTATTTGCTTGTTCAGAGAAAATGAGTGAATAAACTTACGAATTGCATTTTTTTAAAATTCATCCACGTCGACTTTTAATAATTTTGGTCTGCCTGGATTTGACTTTGCCGAGGTTACTCTATCTGATTTTTCCTTTTTTAAAACTTTATATATCGTAGAGTTTCCATATCCACTTGCTTTAGGCGATATTTCAACCACCAACAGTTCTTGAAGGATTATGTTGTCTAAATTAATTGGACATATTTTCATTGAGTGACAAATGGTCTAGTTTACATTTTCTAACTGGTGAATACTTCCAATTTTCAGTCACCACTACTTTTCAAGTTTACTGAAAATAATAAGTGATTTTCTAGAAACTTAAATTTTATTTCAATAAAATATCAATTACTTGTGGGCGCCGTGGTCATTAAAATATAAATCCCTATCTATTACGGTTACGGATATGACCATCGGGAAATCCTCTTAGGTACTCTGCCAATACAATGAAAAATAGAAAAAGTAATACGATAGTCCGTTAAATGTATTAAATTTTATACTGAAGTCGTGGAAAACAATTTAAAATCAGTTACAAATATTGAAGTTTTACAGCATATACGAGTACCTTACTATGATTTGCATACCAAATACGGTATTATCACAAAATATTTCTAAGAACTATCTTTCTCTTAATTTTCAAATGAAACAACGAAAGAAGAAAAATCTATGAAATTAGAAAATTTATGGAATTAGTCGGAGAAAAATTTGAAGTAGTTGGAATAACATTATAGTAATAAAGTGTTTTCATATTTTTTATGGATACTATATAGGTACACGACGAGCGGTTTGAGGCACTAGCACAAATAAACAAAAAATGTTGATAAACCAACATGATCAGTTACTTTGAACCGCGATTAGTTATGGAACCTTGAAAACTGTACACCACGAATTAAGGTGAACCGTTTATATCAAAGGGATTAAACCTCATGGTTTATAGAGCCAAGTTCGCCAAACCACACGCCGTCCAACTGCTCCTTTAGCTTATTCCGCACATTAAATTTTAGAATAATATACTAAAGCTATACTTTAAAGTTTTTAGTATTCCAAAACGACCCTGTTTCAATTAAAAACTCGTGCTATCTAAATCGAATAATTACAAGGTAATTCTTCATTCTGGTTCTCTCTAATTAACACATCAAAGAAATGGGACTGAACTATGAACATAGAAATTTTAAACGCGTTATAATTGTAGGCAACGTTTCTAGTTATCAGTCATTCTTGAAATGTAAGCATTAGCATAAACGCAGATGAGGGTTTAAAAAACTAGAAGTAGGTGTAACTGTTTGTGATATATTTGTACACATTGTAGTTTTAAAACAATTATGTTAAAGAAGGCTCAATTTCAGTATC
The DNA here is from genome assembly GCA_951812935.1 of Hermaeophaga mercurialis. Taxonomy (NCBI): domain Eukaryota; kingdom Metazoa; phylum Arthropoda; class Insecta; order Coleoptera; family Chrysomelidae; genus Hermaeophaga; species Hermaeophaga mercurialis. The sequence continues at coordinate 21,703,302 of OX638360.1, forward strand.
AGTGGAGTACTGGCATTGTATCCGGCAATATACAGGATATAGAGTAAGTGCAGGACCAAAATATAAGAATTGGATCAAAATATAAGGTATGGACCAAAAACACCTTAACAACATGCTTCTGTGGTGAAATGTTTTTTCGTTTTTTTCACAATATATTCATAAATTGTTATTAAAATTGGAACAGTGACACAATTTTGGGCAAAGAATAGTATTCTATTCATTATTTTACATTTTGATACAGGAGGCGTCACATAAGCGATACTCCACTATAAAAGTGAGTTGTACCTTTTTTTAACGAAACTTTTTAGTCATTTTGTGAAGGATACACAACATAAACATAGTTTTTGTTTAAGATGATTAAATTTGCTAAAACATGATAATTTTCGAGAAAAACGCATTGAAATACTACCGGGAAGGGATATCGTACTGTATTTAAGACAAAACTATTTAACAAAAAGTTATTTTGTAGTCACTTATTGCCATAAGCATACAATCCTAAGACAGTTTTAAAGGACCTATTTAAGAATATGCCAATATGAGACTAACTAATTAAAATAACGGCAATGAAATTCTTATTAAATAATTATAAAATTAAAAGTATAAAAATAAAATATATTTAATACGATCTCAGTAATGAAGTTTAGAATTGTTATTATTATTTAATATTTTTAATTTTGTTCATTGTGTAACATCTTATTAAAGTAGGAAGAAATTAAATCCGTGAATTTTATGGTTTTTCTCTTTTTAAGATTGACAAAGGCGTCATTTTTCAAATGCGAATTATTTATTAAAGTGAAATATGATATCCGTGGCAAAATAACTACCAGAATGACAATAATAATAAAATGAAAACATCATAGATTATTCCAGAAATTGAGCCAAGTTCAGAATAAGGTCCAAGTAGTTAAAAAACAAAAGACAATTATGTATATAAAAATAAAGATTTAAGCATATAAACTTAACAAGTTATTTTAAATAGGTTCGATTGTTTTAAAAAAAGATTTCTAATTTCTGAACTAACAAAAATAATGAACTTGTCATAAAAAAGAAGATAAGTATATTATGTTAACCCCCTTACAATTCATCATTTTTAGATTAAACGACGATTCAAGTTAGTTTCTATATACAGTGTGTCTACTTAAGTTGGAACCATATGGCAAACTTTTTTTATTATTAGTTTTATGCATATTTAAACATAATTTTTAATTCTGATCAACTTTTTTTAGTAACATTTTTCGATATTGTCAAATTTAAAGGTACTTTACTCTTGAGCCAAATTTATATTTTTCGACAAACCTTGTATACGGCTCAACAAATTTAAAATCCGATGGCTGTATTTTAGGTTTTAGACCATGCAGAACTATTTATAAAGAATAACTTTTTTTCATAAAACTAATAATAAAAAAGTTTCCCATATGGTTCCAACTTAAGTAAACACACTGTATATTATTATTATTTATATTTATTTTTGATTAAAATTTTAGTATAATAATTTGCAGGTATTATAATTCCAAGATTAAATCTATCCCTGTTAGTCCCATTGCAAATGTTTCAGCCTTACAGAAACGCAGATTATTATTTAACTAATAACGGGTGTTAATTTAAATTTGGAGTGTTTGATGTTGGACACATCCTTCATTCAAAATAAACTGGTTTACAGTAAAGGAATTGAAGTGTGTTTGTACTCGATCGTCATTTGTTATTTGTTGCTCTATTTGTTTATATCAATTTTATTCAAAGTACGTAACGATGGATAACAAATAACGAAAATAGATTTTTTTTATTACAACAAAGTGTTTCAAAGAATTGTTACTGTTTACACCTTAACATTCTCTGCCATTAAACTTAATTTGCTTTTAAACTCCGGTCTTTAGCAAAATTTGCGCTAAATTTTATCACCCTAAGAAATAAGTCAGCTTGTAAAGTTTCGTCTCTAGTTGAAATACTTCAATTTATTTTTATGACAATCCCAGAGCCTGTTTCCTTCACAATTTTTGACGATTTTGTAATTCGTTACAGAATTAAAATTCGCCACATGGTGCAAAATTGGAGCGGGACTTCCTGCAGAAAACAAAATTAACTTGTTTTAATATTTTTCCCGCTGACGGATGGTAATTAGAATTTATGTAGACTTGTTAAAATGATACTACAGTATTTTTTCATTGTTCTTTTCGTTGAGAAAAGGGGCACTTCAAATTAAGTTAGTGCATAAGAAAATATAATTTCTAGTAACAATATTTCCTATAAACCAAGGCTCGGTGCTTCTTTTGTGCTTTCTTTTAGACTAATCTGAATACTTAGTAGGTTTGAATTTAAACCAGAAAATAAAACATTTGATTTTCAATATTTTGTACCAGTTTTATTTGATTATTATTGATTTGGTGAATCATATGAATATATCTATTATAGAACGGTCCTGCATAGGTACTGCCCCACGAATTAGCAGTTGCTGGTCCGTGACTCACATATTCCGAAATAATTTATGTGTCTGCGACTTAGCCCATCATCTCAGTCTTTAAAAATAAATTATGAAGGGATATCGTCATAAATTGCTCATATATATCTTACCTATGGCATGAGAATATCAGGCTGAAGTTCGTAGGAAGATGTTTTGTGAATAAAATTGTTTTGTCACGGAAAGTAAACAGTTTAAGAGCACTTATCTTTTAAAGTTTATATTAATGTTGACTTTTATCGTTTACAATTATATCCTTAATTTAAAGTAACACCTTAAAGTTACAACTACATTTTGCATCGAGAAATGTATAGTATTTAGAAAATAAAAATTTGTTCTTCTGCGTACAACCCTATTTTATTTTTGTGATTATGTCAGTGTTCCTTGAGAAGAAGTTATATTATTGTTTGTAGCTGGTTTCGGTACAATTGATAGTATAGTTTCTCAGTTACATTTTCCAGTAATTGGTTAATAATTTTTCGATTGGTTTTGATGTAGTTTATTATTTATAGATGATGTGCCTTGACCCTTTCAATTAAATCCGGAGGGTGGATTTGAGAAAAAGTAGAGGTTGCTCGGCACCAATTTCACTACAGTTGATATTACATTTCTGGCTCGTCAGATTTGTCAAAATTGGTGATATATGTATATATGTATATGTAATCGACGTCAGTGGTGCTAATTATAATGTATGTACGTCACCACACGTGATATTGTAAAGTTTTCCGAGCGAAGCAAGAACATGATCCTTACAATAGATTCGTTAATGTAACAGGCTGGATTAATTTGTTGATAGCCATACTATAGTAATACAAAAAATTGGCAGTTTCTTAGGTCTTCAGTGCTGGGGCTCCGAATCTGAGGAACGCCCAGTATATAGTTATGCTTATAGATCACTCAATCACAATGAAACTAAGTGAACTTTTTCTAACTTATCTACTGGGCGAGGAAATGGTGAAAAAAATTACAAATAAAAATTAGATGAAAGCAACGAGTAACTTTACAATACAACAAATTTATTTAATGCTTTCAATAGATTATTAAACCTTGTCCAGTTCTTTAATAAACCGTTTGACTCTATTACTATTTAATAAAAGTATGTGCAAATTATAACTTACAAGATTTGACAAGACTGAAGATACTTTATCGCGAGAGAATTCTTCGAATCGGATATTAAACTACAACTGATTCCTGAATTCGTCTAGATTTCTAAATTGAACTTTACTTTTGGTTCTCACAGATTTTTTTTATGACCTTCGTTGTATTAAGGAATTAGGCTTTTGCAAAACTAACCATGTACCTCAGTTCTGAGAATTATTGAAAGTCATAACAACTCTAAAATAAAACCCTTCAGCTGTAATTTCAGGCTTCCTTCCTGAACTATGCCCATTATTTCGAAATTACAATCATAAAACTCATCTGTGGAAGTCATTTGAAGCGCTAACTAATATTTTTAGTATGCCTTTTAAAAAAATGAAACTTAACGTCTGTTGCTTGAATTTGAAATTCTTTATATATTTTCCCGAAAAACCCTTGAAAACCCTTTTATTAAAAGATTTATAATTTCAGGTCAGCATGTTCTTTATCTATTGATTTTATAAATTTGGCAATAAGTATATTTATTGAAATATTGAAATATGTCACCTTATGATTCGAAATTCTTTGAATAATCCCCTTTTACATTTTTTTATTCATTTTCGCAAACATTTAATTTAAGCGAAACTATTTAGCCCATAATGAGTGTTTCTAGCCTTACTTTATGGAATCTATCCATTGTACATATATAAAATGAACATACTTATTTCAAAATATTTATATGACAATTATTTCACCAATATTCTTACGAGCTTCTACATTAAAACAACAAGATAAATCACATTATGCAAACCTCATAAAGACGAAAACCAAACCTACACTTGAAGAATCAACAAGGAAAATTCTTCTTGTATGGGACAAGAAGTAAGAACTTCATTTTTTGGAAGAATTTAAAATAAAGAGCCATCTAGGGATATCCTCAGTATAAAGTACTAAACGAACAAGTAAATCTGGAAAATTTGCCTCTTTTAAGTTACCTGCTGTATTAAATAGAAAATATATCAAATGTTTTAGAAAATGAAGCAATATTATTGGTTATAATATTTGTGATCAAAATCAAGACAGTATATCAAATATCTATTAATTCTCATATTTTTATATGACGATTGAAAAAAATATTATTAAAACAATTCTCATAAAAATATTTAAAGAATTTCAGAATATCGTTGAATTTTGAAATACGTATATTTTATCTTTTACATTTATATTTTAATCCATATTTATTATCATTATAATGATGTTACCCTTGCTCTAAATATATTACAAGTAATTTAATCGTTCTTTTCACCTTAAGAAACCACAGCTTTTGTTATAATTAGTTACTTTCACCAGGGTAGAAGGCATCTTCCAGTTAGAAGGACACAAAAAAATTAAAACCAACAGTAGAATAATTATACTAATAAAGCAAACTAAACATCAACGAAAAAGCATCCACACTTGATTAAAATTCGAAACACACTTAAAGGAAATAAGAATTTGAACCAAAAACTTAATTATCCCCATAGGTGGCGTTCGCTACTGAAAGAAAGATTAATTATGTTTATTGTATAAAAAAATTAAACGTAATGGTCCCATCCTGGACACCGGAAGGTGCTCGCCGTGGGTTGTCCAGGGAAATAAGAGTAATTGTTGAGGATCCAATTGATAGTATCAGTGGTACGAGATAATTTTCTATAAATTGGATAACTATAAGGTATTTCTTCAGTAACTATCAAACTACTTATCGTGCGAAATTTTATTATTTACCTCAAAGAAAGAAGTATTTGATGAAAAAAAATTACTTATTTGTGACCAAATGGACCCTTTCTAGAAGAATTACTTAATTTTATTAATATTCCACCTATTTTTATAAAACCTTTATACTGATAGTAAGGAAGAGTACAGATTTTTTTTGTATTATTTTAATGTATAGTTCTATTTCAAAAAAATAAGTAGGTAAGAATGTACGTTACATTAATAACTTCGTTCAGTAATAAAGTAATTCGTTAGATTAGAAGCAGCTCCCATTCAACAAAATTATTGAATCATAATAATATCAATCAGAAGTACCTTTTTTAATTTGATGTTTAACCTGTCAAAAAATATTATTTTGTTTCTCTCATAGAGGGTATAAAAAAATTAGCAGTTTGGTACCAAGGTTAATTCATCCCTGACATTTAATACCCACATTTTATAAGGGTTTGTTTTAAGGGAATTCATCTTAATTAGAAATATTAAATTACACCATATTGTATAATTTATTTAAAAAGTACGATTTCAAATCTGCATGGGGGGGGGGTTATTTGTAGAAAATGATAGGAAGTTGTCATACTTGTCATGTGAACAGTTTTCGAGATATTGGATTGTCAAAACATCGTGGGGCACCCTGTATATGTATTCTATCTGAAGCGGGAAGATTTCCCATATATTCAGGTATAAATATTAAAAACCACTCTTAATATGTACTCCAACTTTAAATTTGTATATACCGCCAGGACCACGAGTTTGTTATATGCTCTCTAATCAATGTTATTGTAAGGTTCAGAGGTTTTGAAATAGATGGCGTCACATGTACTAAAAATAAAAGGCGCCAATTACCCTCCTTATTTTACTTTTAAATCTAAATCATTAAAGATTTACATTTCAATTTTTTTTTATTAATTATTTTTTGAAAAACAAAACTTATAAATATAAAAATGAAAAGAATAAAATATATATGGATGCTCTTGTCAAAAAATGATATATTTTCCGACTAAATGAATTAATTACTAAGAGTAAAAATTGAAAATTGAATTTAGTTTTTATTATTAAAATAATATTTTATTTGAAGCTCTTCATGAATAAATAAATAAAAAAACAATTAATAATTATTGGCCCTATTGATTTTTCAATTGCATCTTTTTTGGTTGATTGGGACTGTTAGTTGGAGGGTAGATGGGACAAAGATATCAATTATCCAGCCTCAGGCATACCTTTTCTTCCTGTTTCTCGATTAGTTAAAAGGTTTATTACCTTCACTAGATTTTCTCTTGTGGTATAGTCAATAGTTACTTGACAAGGGCCTCACATTTAAAATCTATGTAAGAGGGTTTAATTTACCTCGTTACATACTACATACATGATCTTGAACCTAATTTGTGCTCTGTTTAGTTACAGTAAGCCAGCGGTTAATTTGGATACGGGTTGTCTTTGTTTTACTGACCCTCAAGCAAGTATTACAAATCAGCCAGCCACACAAATGCCATGCCGGGAATCTAACCGGAAACCTGGAGGACCGAATGTCGGTTCTAAGCTCACTCGACCACTGAGATCGGCAATAAGGATTGTCTTACCAACCTCCTACTGTATATACGAGGATAGTTCAATAGATACGCGGATGGCATATATCCTATAGGTATACTAGTCTAAAGATTTCTATTGGTAACATTTTTGTAGATCTGCGGAATTTCTTCTAATATCAATGTCCGAATTGGTACTTGGTACAATGGAGCAAACACGTGAAAATCGTGTAAGGATAAGTCGGAATTGTAAGCAGAATATTAGAAACTTCTCATTTTCATCATATATGGGGTTGATTATTACAATGCAGAAAAATGACACCTTTTCTGATCATCCCGGTTGGCTTATTCTTGATGCTGGGATTTCAGGATGACTACGTAGTGCTCAGCGTTGATATTGACATAAGGTTCTTTAAAATCCAAGAATAGCATACCTTGGTAATCAAAAAAATACAGTCAACATTACTTTTCCTACCGAAGGTTGGGATCGAAATTCTTTCGCCTTCGGAGATTATGGATGTTGTCACTGCGTATTTTGATGTTTGGATTCTGGTTGGTAGTTACAATACCGAGACTCAATTTAGTGTAGAAAAGCATTACATTTTGGTTAACAGATATCAAATGTTCTAAAATATAGCCTAACGCAAATTGTCCTGGTCACCAGTAAGCAATCGTACAATGATCCACTGAGCGAAAATAGTTCTAAACACTGATGTTCAATTTTTGAGAAGTCCTCTAACTATGATACCTCTCTTTGCGCATAATATCAGTTATTTCACATGTTCATTTGAAGCTGAAACATGTAAACAGATCTTTAGTGAATTAATTCTCTTCTATTTCGAAATTTATTGCACCATTCAAACAAAACCATATAGACACTAGAACCAGCTCCTATTTTTTTATATATTTTCATTGGTTGACAGCCTTCAGCAACCAAAAAGTGGATTACGATTACAGATTATATTTGGCCGGCTTTTTTATACTACCATTTTTTAGTTCAATCACAAGACTTACAAAAGAGTATACTATACTAAGTAAAGGTTTTTCTTCTGAACTAGCCCCGTAAGTTATATATATAAACAATGTTTATTACTTAATTATTGAGTACCTCATATACTTCCTTTAAATCCCAGGTTCTCTTTTATTTTCGGATTTTAGAACCTACTTACTAATAATACAGACCAAATCCTTAACATCTAAAACGCGAAAACCCTTTCACACATAAATGACCTACACATTGATATACTCCTAGACCCTCGGAAGGATAGTTTCTATCTTGGCCCTTCCGCGGAACGTGACTTGGTTTTGAAAGTTACCCTAATTTACGGCGTATGAAGTCCCGATAGACGTACAGTGGTAAAATGTTTCTTGCAGGATTCATCTGGAATCTCCCGGGAGGGCAAATTGCTTTCTGAAGTTCTGTATGTGTCTATTGTGGTATAAAGGTGGATGTACTGGGCTGCTGCTAGAAATGGCAGGGTTCCGGAAAATTATCAGAAAATCGCAGTGTTTTATTTAATTCGTATATATTTTTGTTTGAACTGGTCCCAGGACAATTAATAATGAACAATGGGGAAAGTCATTTGCAGATGATCTAGATTATAGGAAAAAATATTCTTTAATAGGAATTGTCGATATATAGTGTACTAAAATGAAGTGGTAGAAGTGAATATAATTATTAGCTTTGTCTTTCTTTAACAAAACCAAAAACTTTTTTTAAAAAGAAAAACAAAATATATGTGTGAAAATTTCGCTTATCATGTATATATTTTTCTCTACATAAAAGTACAGCACGGAATCAGCCGCTCTAAAAGCTTTCCTGATAAAACTCACTAAATTTAATTTCAGATTTAAACTAATATTTTATGACTTTGATAAGAGTTTTTAACACCTCAGCATTTTATGACAAAAATTTCATCTTTCTGAAATAGCTGATCTTTTAATAACTCCAAAATCAGATTAATTTTTATCGAAAGATTTTTATGGGTTCTAAAATATCTAAATAAATATTTTGTAAAACCAGCACGCGCAAAAAAATTTAACAGATAATTTAGCAAACAATTCTAATTTAAACAATTTAAAATTTGATGTCATAAGATAATTTGGGAGAAGTTTCATTACTATTGTACAATATCTAATTTCTATTTTATTTATATAGGTATGTATTGTAATATTTTATTTATGAGGATTGGTTGCATTTTTTTATAATTATTTGGTTAGTTAATTAGCTAATAAATTAAATATTGAATAGTCATCAAAAATTAAGTTTTTATTACAAAAAAATTAAATTATTGTTGAGCTCCAAATTAGGTACTAGATAAATAGGATTAAAATTACAACGATCAGAAACAATATTAAATCTAACAAATCACATATCATGTACATCATGTTACTAGAAGTAGAAAGCTAACATTATTTATTTGAGCCCAGAATATTGAACAGCCGAGGCGCTAGTTTTTAAGTTCAGTTTTTACAATTACAATTCTATTTCAAATTTTCGAGGCTCTTCTGACTCTAGATAAATTCTACGATACTTTGTCTAAGCAGTTAAAAAATGGAATCCTCTTCTCAAATTTTTTACACAATATTTATATTTTTGCGGATCGACAGCCATCTAAATCCGAAAAAAATGGCTTCCTGTTCTGGGTATTCTTTGTTACTATTTCCTAGCGTCACTTTAGGAACAGCACTGTTAATTTGAAATTTTTAATTAATCATGATTTTAACTTATATGAATTTTGTTAATTATTACTGTTTATTATGAACTTTGTTTTTTAAACTGGATGCAATAATTCTTAGTTTAATGTCTTTTTATTTGATATTTAGTTAAAAGCATGTTTGACATTTTCGGTATAATTATTCTTAAATTTTAAAATAATTTGCTACAAACAAGTATTTAAAACAATTTCAATAAATAACATTTAATTACACCATTGTACATGAAATAGGTTGTTTTATTGAATTTTAAAACATTATAATATAGAATGTATGCATTCTTTTTCCTCGATGATACCATGCAGGTATCCTTAAAATTCTAATTTAAATTTATTAATTTTAAAAAACTTGTCCTTTTGACATGGTTTATATTCTTTTATTTTTTATTATATACAAAATAAAAATTCAAGAATTTAAAGTTCGTTAGGAGTTGCTCGTAAGGATTTTAAATTTGCTATGTTTAGATCAAAACTTCTATAGTAATAATTTTAATCTGTTATATTTGGAAATTCACGTATATATTCAGAATATGTTCGGTTTATTAAAATATTGTAGTTTTCACTTCGTGCCTGTTTAGCTTGGTATCTAATTCTCTGGGAGGTAATACCTCACGATCTTCCAAACTTCGCCTATCAAATAAAGAATAAACTGAAACTTTTCTCTATATATCTCGACCGCGGCAGCCATTAAAACCTCGCGACCAAACGCAAACAAGTCGGAACTCTCGGATATCCCGGGCATCGTTAGTCGTAATTTTAAAAGGTCAGGATTCTCCTCCGAGTTTAAATTTCCCCATGGCACGAAGCAGACAATATATTTGACCAATTATCGAGGCCTCTGTATAGCGCGACGTCGTGATAAATATGAAGATACGGCTATTATTTTATTGAGTCTGTAACAATCCCAACGAAAGTTCTGCACGTTCATTGAGGAATCGAGTTGGAGAGGAAGGACGATGTAAAGCCGCAGACATTCAGGGATTTTAATTCGGAAGATCACATTGGAATAATTATTCCGAAGAGCTTGAATGGAGAATTTCATTTAGGGAGAATATCATTTTATGTGAATTTCGGGTCTTGCAAAAGAAAAATTATACAGTATGTTTTTTTATCTTCTATTGTCGTCGTAGGGTACATATTAATTTTTTCAATATTACGATGTTAACTAGTATGTTTTGTCAAAAAGTGCATTACGTTTTGCTTTTCCTCACATTATAAAAATGTGTCTGGAGAAAACAAGATTAATCGCTTTATCAGAATTGCCTTTATTTTTTCCACGTATATGGCCTTATTGTAACCTCACAAAGACATGAATAAACAAAAGCACACCCTTTCTAGTCTCGTAGCCTCCTCGCTAACTATATGAAGACTGATGATGTTTTTATTGAATGATTACTATTACAAAAATAAAGAGTAACATCCTAGATTGCATTGGACGCTAACCTAATATGATTCAATTTAGTGTTATCGAAATAAAACCAGTTGGCAGTTGCCTCATGATGACAAGATGCTTTTAAATTAAAGGAAACCCAATGTGATTAATTAACACATTTTTTATTGATATTGATGAAAAAATAACAAGGGTCAAAGAAATCATAAAAATAAAAGAGGAAATAAGGAGGCATTTTCTACAGAGACTACTGAGAGAAAATTTGATATTGTTAGAGACTTAAAACATTCAAAAATATATAAATAAATATATAAAGTAGTGATTGAAAATTACACTTTGTATATCTACAACTACCTTTTTTGCAAAATGTTACGGAAGCATTGAAGTAATGAATAGGCAAACATTTTTGCAGTTCAGCATCAGCAGCATCAGCAGTATCAGAATCATCATGATGCTGATTCTATTCTTCATTTAACAGTTTTTAGTCATATTTGTATGTATATTTGATTTGTTGACTAGTAAATAACACTTGTGGCCTGTTTTATATTTTAGGCTCATTTAATCTAAACAGCATATTTTTATGTCTTGTGGTGGTAAGTACTTTTTATTGCTCAATATTCTTGAGAATTGCAATTTATATGGATTATTTTATCCTCAGTTTTTTCCTAAGAATATTTATTTAAAGCCACCGCTTTTTAATCGTCTTCTTTGATTTCTAACAGTGTTTTGCTACTATTTTTCAGACATAAAATGCGTTGTGTCAAGAAATGTTGAAATTTTCCTTTTTCTTCATTGGTCCTCACATGGATTTTTTCTGGGTCTTATTTTGTCGTCTTTTCAAGTCTTCTTTAATATTTTCTTTTTCTTTTACGGCTTTCCTTCGTGAAATCTGTGGAAGTTTGGTTCTTCTGAATCAATCAATCCAATTACATAACACACTTTTTTTTTCAATTTCCTTGAGATTAATAATCTTAATAACCTTTTTACACATGTCTATGGAAATCCTTTCTTTGTATTTTGTTGTAGAGTGCGCGAATAGTTTGAGTCATTTTTTTCCTTACCACTTATGTTTTTTTTTCCAATTTTCTCTGTTGACCTATCGTGTGCGATAGATTTCACAGTAGGTGTTCCTATTATTAAGCGACGAAGCTCATTTAACGGGTAAAGGGTGTTGTTCGGGAGTGATAAGCGTAGTTACATCAAAGTCGCTATCGCAAGATTTCGTGAAAGTCTTGATTACCGACTGTTTTATTTTTGTATTGGCCCTCGTGCAATTATCTCATATCGGCCACATGCACAAATATTATTTTTTTGGGAGATTCTCATTTACATCCATGCCCTTGCCAGGATTCGAATCCGGGATCTCGGGGACCGAATATCGTTTCTACGCCCACTCAACCACCGAGGTCGGCAGATTACCGACTTTATAGTTTAGATCCCTATTATCATTCTCAATGTGACAATCTGTAGCAGCATTTTGTTTATCAGATCGTATACGATAATTCCTACAAAGTAAATAGGAATTATATAAGAAAAGACAGTGCAATATAGGAGTTCATAATAATTCATACAATTCAGATCTTTATAATGACATTCAAAAAAGTTGAAAAAAGTGTGATAGTTTTATTTCCACCCTGTCGCCATAGCCTGGAAATTCTGTCAAATTATTTTAAATATTACTATTAAATAAATAATTGATTTATTGACATAGAGAAGTATTTTTTTCTACTGTATTTAGGTGAATATTTTTATTCCATCGTCCTGACTAAAACAAACTATTTTAGTCCACAGAGGCATAGTTATCCGCCTCATCAACGCGGAAAGGGTTTCAAAGAAATAATAACAACAAGCAGGAGGAAATACCAATACATTAATTTCAATTTTATAAAATAATTTCATGTTTTTTTCAAACCTACACAAAACCTCTCATTTCTCACAAGTGATTTCTCAAGGATCGTATCATCAGGAAACTTTATTTTGCTGACGAGTTTAAACAGTTGTTCGTGGAAGTAATTAGTTTGGATTGAAATATACAAATGGGCTCATTTACTTGCGGTCTGACTAAGTTACATTTAACATAGATAAAAATGTTGTGTCACTATATAAATTACTGTTTTCTTCTTTAATTTGATTTCATTTACCTTCAGATTTCTGTGATTTCCTAAATAATTTGTTAATCGTCACTGAAACTGATTGGTTTTCTGATTATATTGCAATCAAATATTTTTCATTTATCAATTCTAAAATGTATAGAAATATAATAAATATTGCTCGTAAAAAAGGTTTTTACATAGTTTATTAAATCAATTAAAATATTGGATAACAGACAACATTAAAGACGTTGCACAAAATAGAAAAAGAGTTATCAATGACAAGAGGCAACTCAACACATTATAGTTTTACGTCTAAGATATGATTTACCATTATATATAATAAAATTGTTTAAAAAAAAAAGAATGTTAATTAAAGTGCATGGGTGTACGTATTGAATATTTTTTAGTAACCACTAACCAAATATAATTGAATTATCACAGTTATTCTTTTTCTTTGAAGGGCTAAGAAACATTTTAATTATGGTTAATACAATTCACTGAGCAACTCGTTATGTTGAATTAAATTAAATATCGTCTGGAAATAATTATTTTGAATTACATCTACATTATTTCGCTTCACTGGTTGCATGATAAAAAGAAATTGATTTAACTTAAGTTTGACAATCTTTCTAATAATTGTTTAAAATTGAAGGTCATCTATAGATTGCCTTTTACAAAAAAAAAAAAAAAAAAAATGGCAAGAAAAAAGTTTCTTTTCATTTATTGTTAAATTTACAAAATTCATTTAGTTTAGGTAAACGAAAGAACAACTTAGAGATAATAATTTATCGCATGACCATGATTTTAGAGGGAACAGGTTATAAAAACAAGACTCTCATTTAGGTAGCCTTCTTCTAAATTAAATCACAGCCCTCAATTTCCTTCCGTTCATAATAAGGTAAGATTAATGAAAGAGTAGAGGACAATAAACCCGTCAATATTCTCACAATACAAAAGGAAGGGTCAATCGTGGCGACCTGGAGAGAGAAGTTTCGGATTGTTCCATTCGAACTTTTTTAAGATGTTTCCATTCTGACTGGAACAGGTACCAAACTAAGAATATAGGTTTGAACAAAATGCGGACTATCGAATCTCTGGTGCGAGACACACGTATTATCCGTGCTTATTTCGTGATGGTGAAAACAGATTTAGAGATTATTGGAAGCACTAGTTTGCTGGAGAATACCTAAATTTAGAGAATAACCGCTGCGATTTCAGTGAGACATAACCTCATTTAATGCTAAGTATTTTTACTGTGAGGTGTAAGGACGGTTTCAGTAGTGTCATGTCTTGTATCTTTCTCTTTACTCCTGTCATTTGCTTGGTTCCTTCCCATTCTATATCTTTTTTTTCCGCCCCTTCTTTATCGTTTTGCTTCCATATTTTTCTCGGTAATATTTTCCGGTTATCTTTGTTTCGTATTTTTTTTTGAGTATTCTGTCTTCAGGCCTTCTACATGTGTTCAACCGATTCCAATACTTTTATTATTTTATCACCTATTCGCTTAATCTTTTCTCTTTATACTTCGTTTCTCAGCTAATCTTTTTTTGATTTGTTTTCGATTTTCCTTAGGGATTTCATTTGCTTTACATTTATCTAAGTTAATTATTTTTCATGTAACATCCATGTTTCACAGTGGTAGAGAATTGAAGGCCTTACTACTTTCTTTACTATTTCTGTTTTTATGTGTTGTGTTCCTTTATTTGTGCCTAGGAATGAAGTTATTATTGCATCAACATTTTTACCTGTTTTTCTCAGTTTTTCGTTTATTTCCTGTTCAAGTTTTGTAAATTACTACCTATCCAATTTGTTTCCTTGTATTTGGATGTTGTGCACCTGATTGTATCTTGATATTATCATACTCTTAGTTTTGTTTATTACTTCTATATTAAGTAGTAGATCTTTTTTATAATTTGTTATTAGGACCACATCCACACATATCAGTTCTGTTAAGTGAGTTCCATCCTGCAATACCCTAGATTACACCTTTTCACCTTCTTTTTGCTTCTTTTACTGCTCCCGTCCATCACTATTAAAAAGAGTAATAGTCTCAGTATACATCCCTCTTTTAATTCTATTTTTGTTATGAATTTTCTCGACTCCTCGTCGTTTGCTCGAATTACAAGTTTAGATCACACCTACCTTTAACTCATCTTACTCAATGCAAAACTGATCTCTTTCAACATAATTCAAAAAGAGCAGAAATAATATTTGATGGAGTCTTTCAACATTGCTGTAATATGGAAATTAACAACATTTCTCGAACGTAATGATTCTGTAACATTAACGAGGTACTGAATAAAATGAATAAACTAAATAATCTTGTTCTGTTGAAATTTTTTCTTAACGGTGTAAATATCGAAAAAAAATCGTGGATGATCATATATCATAATATATATAATAATGTGCCACACAGGGTATATTCTCTATTAAAATTAAGGGGTTGGGGAAGTGGAAGGGAGGGGGTTGACAAATTGCAGATGTCTGTATCGTAAAAATGTGTCCCCCTTAGAACAAAAATCGACGTGTTTCAGCATTTCCTTAAAATCTAATGAATACTGCCAAATATCGGGGTGGACTGTTTTCTGTGGTCCACTCTGTATAATTGAATTAATACTCAATTCTGTCTTGTAGCTCTTGAGTAGGGTTTAGGTCTGTTTCGTATACTTTTTCTTTCACATAACTCCAAACAGTAAAATCTACTGGATTGAGTTCGGGTGATCGAGGTGGCCAGAGAATTGGAAAATGTACATTAAGCCACCTTCGAGCTCGTCTATCAAATTGTGGTGAAGCTCCGTCGTGCATATAAATAATAAACCTTCGGTTCGCTGGTGGTAGGTCTTCTATTAAATATAATAAATGATATTCTAAAAAATCTAAATACATTTCACCAGCCAAATGCGTGGGTAAAGTATGATATCCAGTTAATCTATTTCCTAGTGTGGCTGCCCAAATATTGATTTTAAAAGTATGTTGATAATATGTTATTCGCGTTACAAAAGGATTTTCATCACTACAATAAGGGGCATTATGCATATTAAACATCCTCTGTCGATGAAATAATGCTTCTGTAAACAGAATTGTTTTTAAAAAATTTCTATTAATTGCCATTCGTTCTTGTAGGGTCTCGCAAAATTCTACTCTTAGAGGCGGTTCATCTGACATCCATTATTTTATTTACCGGTTTTTTTATATACTGGATATACTTGCTGTTCTTTTAGGACTGCCCACGTCCTGAAACATTTTGTATTGGTTTTGTAAGGCAATTTTTCTTACACTAATAGTCCGATCCTATTCAAATGCATCCAAATTTTCTTGTCCTTTTTGCACGGTCCTAACTGATATGGATCGACGGGAATTAATTTCTTGCGGTTTAAAAAGACAACAAATTGTATGTATTCATTATTTTTAGTTAGCAAATAAAGAATATTCAAAAACAACTTTTACAGATTGAACTCAGTACTTAAAGACAACAATTACAATTGTTACCAAACGATGAATTGTCACTTTAAGTACTATCAATTTTGCACACCCTGCTATGGACTACTAATTATTAGTTTTCGTTTTTTACACTACACACGTTTATCATAAATATGTTTTGGTGAAAACTTTTTAAAATATTTAAGAAATAAAAAATATGACACGTACACAACAATGCCAATAATATTTTGGTGTTTTATTATGTTCATGCATTAAATTCCTCATTTCGATGACACCATTTCTTTAAGTACTAATATCTCGAAAAATATTCATTTTATGGAAGTATGACAAGAGCACATACTTTACTCAGAAAACTTTAACCCTCCGTATCTCAAAAACGGGAGGCTTTAGGACTTAACTTTATTGGATGAACCCTACTTATTTTTGGACGTACTATTTACACTAAGAATATTGGGATGATTTTTTGGAACACCTTGTATAATTAATAATAATGTTATTTTTGGTAAAAAAATATTCAGTTTTGTTTTCTTTTACTGAAGTAACTAATTTTCTCTGCTGTATATTTATTTTCGTACCAGTTTTAAATAATAAATAAAGTAGATAGGAACAATAGTGTGGTTCTGGTGTATTGAGAAATTAATTTATTTGTTTAAAGCGTTTATGTACAATTAAGGAATAAATTACTAGAATAAAATCTAATAGTTTTACAAAAAAATGTTGTGTTATTGTATATTTCAAATTTATGTTTATATGAACAGTTCTTATGTAAATATAGAATCTGTATTTTTTTAGAAAGAAAGAAATTTTTGATTCTAATAAACACAAATCAAATAAATTACATATTTTCCTACAAAAATCATTCTCTGTGCATTCTTTGTCTTAATCTTCGTTAGTTTAGTCCTATCAATCTATACCTTCACCAGGTATGAATCGTTTAACTGTATTATCTTAGTTCTCACAAATTTACAAGCCAAGGAAAACTTAGTGTCTATTAAAGGAAGACATATGCAAAAAGCAGTACATTTTAATTGTGTTTATTAATAATATGTATATACTCTCCTCCTAACCTATTCAACAGTGGGCGACCTATTCGAAACTAAAAAATTCAATATCAACAATCCCCCTGAACTTTAATAGCCTCAGTAATCATTTTGTTGTAAAACATTTGTTACGATCTAGGCTAACATATCATTTAGGAGTGCATTTTAAGTCGGTTTTTGCAAGCTTTGCTACGGTAGGTGTATGAAATATGAACTTCCAGGTACCACTCCTCGACTATGCTAAAAGTCGTAAAGCGATGAGTTTATTACATAAATTTATAGAAATCAGTAGCGTCGTTAAATTTCCCCAATTTATTATTTAAGATTTAACTTATTTTTATTATTAAAACATAAATTTGACAAGTATAATACAAAAAAACTTTTAAACAATATTTTTAGTTTGCTTTATAATATTTCCAATTTTGCTCGATAATTCGATATTTTCCACTTTACACGTTTTATTAAAAACTTTTAATGATGTGCAATTTCGCTTCAAAATACTCAGCGTTGCGAATTAACAAATATAAAACTTAATACACTTGAAATTATCTATCTACATATAGCAATCATTGTTCAAATAAAGTATTTTTTGTGTATTTATCTTAGAATTTTATTTAGGATTTTCAATCTATTTTTCACCTATTGTCTAACGAGAGAAACCCCATTTCAAAGAACTTTTGCGTCCATGCAACGATACGGCGTTGTCAACAAATTAAAACAATCAATCATAAATTTCTCCTCACATTCGATCTACCTGTATCCCTGCCTTTCCTCCCCCACATGCGATATGTGTACCGAGCGTCCTCCCACATGAAGGAAACAACGAAGAATCGCAAACATAAAGCAATATTATCTAGACATGTCATGAATAAAACATTTACGGAGTTAATACGGAACGTCATAAACTGTCTCTGCAAAAATCCGTTCACTTACAATTTCAAATCTTAGAAATTTGCACATGAAACGGACGCCATTGCGACCGCATATACTGACCTAATCGCTAATCCTTACAGATTGTGAGACCCTGGAAAGAGCAGGACCGAAATAAAACAAATTTAGCCACTTACCAGAATCATATCTTATCTTCTGTTGGTTAGTTCATGTTAATAGTTTTCGCTATAAAGAAATATTAAAATAGTGCAACAATAAAGTTCCGAGTTTGACCTGATGAAGGCCGAAGCTCTGAAATAAAGTCTAAGAAAGACGCAAGTATAGTTAATCTCAAATGTAATGTTATTCTTCTATATAATGCGAATACTTTGGCCGACTTTGGTAGCTGCTTGTACTGAATGTCTACACACGAATGACAGCGATTGACTATTCAAAGAATGTTAGTGTAAATGATTATTGCGTGGGTAGAGTAGTAGGGCTCTCCAAAAATGGCATAACGAGTTATTAACTGTTGGAGTGCAGAATCTATATTTGAGTAATCCTCTAAACATAAATAGTACAATTAATTATTTCAACCCTTACTTTGTGGAATTTATTCGTAATAAACATAAAAAGACAAATTATACTTATCTGCATTTCCACGGTATTATAAAGCTTCATAAAAATTATATTTTCTCGACCAAGGCTTCGCCTGTCTAGCATTGTCAAAAATGTCATAAGATTGACAAATTTTTTTAAAAGCATAAGTATCGTCATACCATAAACATTTTATCCAATTATTAACAAGCGATATAACATTCTTCTTTTCCTAAAAATATTTTTGGTTATTATTTTATAGGTATTTAGTCCAAAAGGTAATCTAAGATAATTGAACTTCCTAGGTTTAATTGTTTATTCAATTATATACTGAGGATATTTTAGGTATTTATTTCATATTCGTCTAAAAAATCAAATTCTTCGTTCTGGTCGCTTATATGAAGTACTTCTCCTATTGTTTCAATTGTGTTGTTAAGTGTAGGTTTGTAAGTGTTTACTGTATCTTATTCCAAAATTTCTAAGAGTCAGGCCAAGATAGCCTGGCGTTATAATCCGGACAAATTAGTTTGTAAATACCCAATTTATTTAATATATTAAACGGTCTGCATACTCTCCATACTATTAGCCAAAGTCCCCAGGGTTCAATATTTTTAGGAACTTTTTACCTTAAAAATTACGCATTTATTTATTCTGTACATATTCGACTCTTCCTAAAAACAAACTGAAAATTAGTAATTCTTATCAAAGTAATTCCGCTTTATATGTATGCTAGACCTTGGACACGATTCGCAGAGAATGGTCTGCTCAATGTATGCTAACCTCTGTTCTCAATTATCTGGAAATGTAGATTGGTTAGTCCGTGTCTGTCTAGACGGAATAGCGTTTGTGTATCCGAGTATGGAACAAACTGTTTTTGGTTTGCATTTCTTATGAAGGCACAATTTGTTAAATTGAATGAACTTAGACTGGATTAATTTAGCCAGATGAAATTCGTATATTGGAAATTTACTTAGTGCTTTCTAAAATCATAAATTAAATGTATTAAGTAGATTACTTAAGATTTTTACTAAATCCTTCTATACTTTGTAATAAGACAATTTTGTTATATGTTCATTTAAACGTAAATGAATTACATATCAACATTTAATAAAAAAAATATCAAAACGCTAAAATCATTAACATTCCAATAGTGTAGTGAAATGAAAATAAATTAATTTTAATTTTAATTATTCAGTTTAGAATTTGACCACATGTTAAAATTGCGAATTATCCTGATTCATGTACAGACTTTCTAACGAGGCTGATATTAAAATCTATAGATGTGAGGATTTTAGCTCTATAGCAAATTTCATAAAATTGTAGATAAACAAATGATTAGTAATAGACCTTCAAAAAGTAGCAACTAGGCAATAAGACAAGTCTAAAACACTCTTTTCTGCTTTAATTCAGACGATCTGTGAATTTGTTGATAAAAGATTAGCCGATGAAATCCAAAACAATAGTAAAGGAAAAAAGAATGTAGATCTAGAAAAAGAATAATAGTCAAAAACATACATACACACAGTAAGATAAAAATACTGATTAATTGTTATATTTATGTACTATCGTAAGTACTGGATACTTAAAATAGGTTAGTGAAATAAATAAGTCAAATACGACCCCGTCTGGCATGAATAAAAGAACGTTCCTGGTGTTCTATTGTGCTTGAAACTATGAAAAACAGATTGCTTAATGTACTTTATATCTTTTGCTAAATTTTTAACCAAGTTTAATTAAATTTTACTTCCTAGTTGCGTAAAAATTTAACTATAAACCAAGATTCTTGAAATAACAGCTTTACGTGAGAATGCAATGATTAACAATGAAAGCTAAATAAGGCTTTAAGGCAACGTCGACTAAACAAATAAAAGTTTCTCAGGTTTCTATCAGCAAAAAAAATTAAAATTCAGTAGTTTTAAAATTATCTTAAAATATTTCAGTTGGCGGAAGTGATTCTTGAATAAGAAATTCTAAAGAATAACTTTTAGATTTTTATTCATTAGTCCTTTTTTTTAAATAGATCTCTGGAGTATTAGCACCAAAAAGTCTCGATCACGTGTGGCAAAATCAAATGTAATTTATTTTCATATGAAACCAATGATACATGTTACCGCACTCATGTTCCCTTTCCGATATGTTCGTAGAAGCTAAAATGTAATTCTGATTTGCTTTAGTATAGGAATCCATATGAAATAGAACTCGAAATATACGTGAAAAATAAAGTAAAAATTCCGTTTTCAATAACCGAAATTGAAAATTCATAACTACAGTAGTTTATGTTGAATTTAACCTAG
This sequence comes from Hermaeophaga mercurialis, assembly GCA_951812935.1. Lineage (NCBI taxonomy): Eukaryota > Metazoa > Arthropoda > Insecta > Coleoptera > Chrysomelidae > Hermaeophaga > Hermaeophaga mercurialis. Next base: position 21,724,548 of record OX638360.1, read on the forward strand.
ATTCCGAAACGTTTAGTTTCGAACGAACACTTTTACACATGAAATATTTTTACGAAAAATGTTTCAATTTTCTTACATTCTGACGTAAGTTGCTATAAATATTTTATTTCTGAAATATATTAATGGCACTTTCAAGCGTAGTGGAATAAAATTTTCCTGTTTCTTAAAAAAGTAAAATGGATGTAAAATAAATTCTACTAGAAATAGTTAGATATACATTAAAAATCATATAGAAAGTAGTAACTATTTTTAAAAATTAATCAAGATATTTGAGTTCTAATAATTTATGTGAGAAAAGAATTGTTTGAATTAATAAAAAAATATTTAGAGAAAATGCTATTAAATTATTTAAATCATGGAATATGCCCAGTGGTAGATCTTTATGCTATGTATTCCAACCTTACTCTAACCTAAACTAACCCTAAAAAACTACAAAATTGTATTACATTAACAAATTGTATTTTATTAAAGTTTTATCATCATTGATTCAATCATTCTAAAAATGTGATGACTGATTCCCAAAGCCACAAACCTGTGACTCCACACAGTTGGAGTAGGCTAGAGAAATTAAAAATGCTGAAATCTTCACAACAAAGGGGAGCCAGAGGTATCAGATGGGTATAGCTAATTGCAATGGTGAGCAATAAATCTACGTGTATTCAGGAGAATCTCAAAAGAAATTATATCAAGAGTTTTGTATACTTGAATATTTACAAAGATTACATACAAATAGATTTGGAGTATCATAATTTGGTGATCTTATACTGGATCAAAGGAAGAGAGAGGGAACTAGTGCTTGGATTGCTTCCATATGTCAAGCTCTATTACAGAACTGCTGATTTAAGGCAGTCTGGTCTCCTTCGTTGGGGCATCAGGCAACTCAGTGTTAACCCTAAGCAAAAATGGCTATAGAATCCTAGAAATTATATGTTATCAAGAAAATTACAAATGGGTTTAAGAAGATATAAGTGAATTATTCTGGATACGATGGTGAAAGAACAGCTGGAAGGAAAATTTCAATTAGGTTTAAAACACTTTAAAACGCTACGCTCTAAGTACAACCCAGATATCTTTCTTTAAATTAGAGAATATTTGAGGGAACCGTAACCTGGAATCCCTTTGGCAACCGTATTTTTCCTTTTTAGATTTCATCGCGAAACACATACTTTGTTAACATTTTGATGTGGTCGTAAACTAGACAAAGGCCATCGGGCTAATCTCGAGTGTCCAACCGTGAATAACGGTCCAGATATCCTGCAACCAGTAGCGCTCCAGGAAACGAGTTAGAAGCTATATACATATTAGGTAAAGAACAAAAAAAACACTTTTCAACATCTTTTTAATTTTTGCTATTTTTCCGTTTGATGTGTAGGATATGATAAATCTGCCGGCTATAGTTTCATAATAACGTGATTGTTTTCTCATAAGTTGTTAACAAAAGGCTCATTTACATTAAAAATATTTTATAAGAGGTAAATAATAAACTAATAGTAGTAAGTTCTTTTTTTTTGTATTTTTTCTTCTATTTCTTTATATTGAGGGTTGATTAAGTTTCTTTTTTTAAATTTATGTCCATCTATAAATCTCAACTATCTTCTATTCTAAAATGTTATGTTCATTTCTGAAATGTAAAATGATTGGTTCTAATTGTGCCATTTTAAAATTGTAAAATTGTTCACCCTACACCACTGATGTAGATAGTGAGTTTCTCTAACCAACAGGAAGATGTCCTCCATTTTATTAAGGTTATAAAACCTCTAATAATGTATTTCGTGTCGAGAACTCTTGATCCCTTGACTTAAAGTTACGAAACGTTGAGGAAATGTAATAAAAATTGGACGTTTTAGAAATATTGCGGTTATTAATTTTCTCTTTTTGACAATTTATCAATTAGACTTCAACTTTAGTTTTAACTGAAATAAAAAAGGATAAAAGCTGAAGCTGTCCATTTCTTCAATAGCGGTTTTCTATTTTGATATGTTTAAAACCCCAGATTCTTATTATTATGGTAAATAAAGTTCTGGTTTCGGCTGTTCACTGGATTATAAAACTGATGACAGCGACAGGTGGTGAATAAGTTTTATACTTGCTGTAACGTTTTTATTGTGATATTTTACTTATTTTTAAAGTCATACTGCTACGTTACGTTACGGTTGCACAAAAGCCGCCAGGTAATTGTTGTGTATAATTAAAGCAACGGGAGACAAATTCGATCAAAGAGTATGATTATTCGAATTATTATATAGGAATATAAGTTTCAGTTGATACATTTCTCATATTCTTGATTTTTAAATTTATTTTCGTTCAAATAAAGAATGATGAGAAGTAGCTTTAATTCAAAGTTTTTATTTTAATTATATTAATGTAACAGTTGAAAAATAATTGAATTTTTATAATTTTATAATTATTTACTATTAAAAATGCTAATAAATAGACGGGATATCGCTTATGAATTTTATATCTTAATAGTTAATGCATTTTCAAATCAACATGTAAAACTGTTAACACTGACAAAAATAAATATGAAAAGATAAATTATATTTACCTAAAATTCGACAGTATTATAAAGCTTTTTAAGTTATATTTTATCGACCAAAGTTTCGCTATTTATCTATATATATATATAGTTAGCATTCTCAATATTGACAGATTTTTTATAAGAGTAAGAAACTTCATGTCATAAACCAATCGTTAACAATATTCTTCTTTTCCTACAAATATTTTTGGTTATTATTATATAGTCCAAAAGGCAATCTAAGATAATTGAACTTTCCAGGTTTAAGTGTTTATTCAATATTTAATACTGAGGACATTTTAAGTATTTTTTTATTTCATATTGCTCCAAAAAATCAAGTTTTTCTTTCTTGTTACTTATATGAAGTACCTCTACTGTTGCTTCAATTGTATTATTAAGTGCAAGTTTGTGTTTAGCTACGAGGTTTTTTACGTAGTGTGACTTATCTGGTTGTCTTAATCTATAAGTGTTCACTGTACCTTATGTTAAAATTTCTAAGGGTCTGGCCAAGATAGATGGCGATACAATTTGGACAATTTATTTTGTAAATACCTGATTTTTTAATTTATTAATTTTAGGTTTTACAGTTAATAAAAATGAACCTACGTTATCTTTTACTTCAAAAGATATGATAGAAGATGTTTTACGAGATATAATTTTTTATATTTTGTTTGAAATATCTACAAATTATGTAATAGCTTTGTATAACCTGTCTTCTTTAGATTGTTTCGGAAATATAAGGTTAAGGGTAACCCTTTCTTCCTTTTTATTAATCAATCCATTTATGAAACGTAATGGATAATTATTAGAGGTTGCGATTTGTTCTATTATGTTAATTTCCCTTTTAAAATCATCCTTACTCATTGGTACTAAAAGGCTCTATTGAATTATAAACTGCTAATTTACATAGGGTGATTTGAGTTATAAGGGATAGTCATATAGTATGAGTTGGTTTACGATAAATTGAATATTGAAGTATACTATTTACTCTTTTGATATTTGTACCTAAGAAATTTATAGAAGTGTTCTTTTAAATATCAACAGTAAATTTTATTTTTTGATTTAAATTGTTAATAAAATTAAAGAAAATATCTAAATGTTTATCCCTACCAGCCAAAACATCATCAACATATCTACACATAAAACTTTACATTCTTTGAGATATTTGAATCAAACATTTTTTGTTAGAAACTGTCCATAAAAATATTTTTCAAAATTGGTGATATTGGACTATCCATTTGTAAACCGTCATTTTGAATATAACATTTATCATCAAAAACAAAGTATTGTTGATTGATACATCATTTAAATAGGTTTATAATTTTAATAATTAAAATATGGTTAACGTTTTTTCTTTCTAATGACGTTTCCTTGGAGGACTTTTTGAAAACATTTTACTAACATCAAATGTAACTAATTTTGTATTTTCATTTAATTAATGTGTATTTAGTTTATGTATCAAATGTAAATAGCTTTAAATAACAACTGAACACTTCTGGCCTGTAAGTGCGCTCATTCCTATTTTCCGAAATAAATTTAGGTGACTTTAAGTTAAGGAAATCTTCCTGTTTAATTGGGTATTCTCATATTCTCATATTCCTCATATTCTTCAATGGTCCTCTGTCAACCGGCAATGCCTGGTTTCGATTCCCGTTAGTATGTACACGATACTTTTTTCTTTTCATCCTGTCTTGTTATTTTCTTGAAAGAGAATTATACTTGCGATCTCTCCTCTGAAAAATTATTTGACTATATCCCTATACAGCCTTGAGGATTTTGAAAGAGATTTTGATAATAGGTACTACTGTAAAATAGAATGCTTTTTCATTCATTTTATAAAAACACATTACAGTTGCTTTTATAACGTACAAGATTCAACAAATGCTTTATTTTGAGGATAAAAAGAAAACTTCTGAATGAAAAATGAGACAAAAATTACATTGATTTATTAACACAAATGCGAAATAACCCTGTAGATTAATGCTATATTTTTTTGTCCCTTGTTTGTTTATCGAAAATATATAAATAAGCACCTTTCAAATTAAAATTACCAACTTTAACATAACATATGTGCATTCAAATTTTAACCGATATTTCATAATAAAAAACATGTAAAATATAGATGATGCTAAAAATAACAATAAAATTATCAATATGTAATTTTCAGAAAATTAAAACAAAATATTGTCATATACAAAATACATCAATCTCTTGAATTCCATTATTTATAACCACTAGCTACAATTTTTGATATGCATTTTATGTATGTCAAATAATGAACATAAGCGTCCAAAATAATTGTTGTTTGCATATCTATGGGTTGACAAAGTAGAAATTATTACTTCTTTAAATAAACTAGTATATTTCAAAAAAGAAGAAAGGAGATAATTAAAAATAAAAATAAATGAAATAAATTTTATACATTAATATAACATACAACATTATCGTTTTTATTATTATCATCTTAGTACTTCTAGTATTGTTTTATACAAAAAGAAGTAACCTTTGCAATTGCTACAAAAAAAACTTGCTGTGGTTTATTTTGAATAAGCAATCGGATTTTATATGAATTTTTAATCCCTCAAAAACTTCTATGGAAGCCAATGAGTACAATGATTTAACTATATGTAATGATAAACTAATTAATTCTATTTTATTTTGTTTGATTTTATTTCAAGCGGAATTCGTTTTTGCCTAATGTTCCTTTGTATTTTTGATGCTGATTGGAATGAATATTGAAATGAACAGATTATATTATCAATTGTATATTTCACAAGCATATTCACATAGAGCATATAAAATTAGTCGATCACAGCTAAATATTTGTAAACAAGGGTGAAAAAATATAAAATATAACTTTGACAACATATTTTTTAAACACACTTCAGGATTACTACTTGTTTTTAATAATGAAATTTTATTATGCAATTAAATTTTACTTTTCTTACTTAATTATTTGTAATTTTTATTGAAGAAAATTGATTAAATTATTAATGAATTAAGCAAAATACAGTCATAAAGCAAGCCAAGAAAGAGACGAAAAGAAAGTGCTTGGGTAAATCACCGAAAATGGTGTGAACGAAAAAAGTGCAATGCTAAAATCCTCAAAAAATAAATGTAATTCAAAAAGAAGTAAAATATAGTACCCGAAAATATCACACAAATGAAAATATAAAGTAAGGCACATATTATAAAAAACTAAATTTTAGTTTATCTTCCGTGCTATCAGTTTGTTTTGAAAACCTTTCAACTCAATTAATGACTGCAATTTATCCCAATCTCAAAAAAGCGAAACCGAATTTAACCTTGTCTTTATGTGGTCTATGACTCAACTGAATTTAACGTATCCGAAGACAACCCAGACAAAATATTAGACAGTCTGTGGAAATACAAATGCTTAGCGATTATTCAAGATACCAAAACTCATTAATATACGTTTAATCCGAAGAAAATATTTTGCATGAGAATATAGGATGTGTTAATGAGTTTCGAGAAATAATAAAAAGTGGTGTCATTGGATACATTCTTGATGCCCATCAATGTTTGGGATGGTTTCTTTATTATGAGTGGTATTACTTGACACATTTTTTAAATTTCAGGATTCAGGTATCTTTAATATTGTGATTTATTATAAATATAAAATATTTTGCAGTTACCTGTTGTGGCCCATGAATATGAAAACTATAATATTGAATGTAAATGTATTATTCATAATTTTTTTTACGATTGTTTTTTTATGAAGCTACATGTATTGAATATTTATAAAAAAGTGTTTGTACTTACTTCTTTATTCAAAATATGTAATTTTATTATTTTACATTGTCCGTCTTACATGTTAATGCAGGTTTAATATTTGTTTTATTTCCAATTTTGGAATATTTCTATGGGTTATATCAGAATTTGATTAAAATAAAAAACAAAATGATTCGATACATTCATAACAAGAAAAACGTTTTTTTATATCTAATAATGTCTGAATAAAAATTCTAAAAGAGTAATAAAATAAGACTTTATAAATATATTTTTTTTAATTTTAGTGAGAATATTTCATGCAAATTAATTCTTGATGGCAGCTTCTGAATTTCGACAAATTTTCTCCAGTAAAGGCCGAGGAGACACTAAACAGCAATTGAGAAGGGCAAAACCACCCCAATGTTAATTACACTCTTTTAGCACCACTCTGAGCTTAAACAATTTTCTCTAGATTGTAATTACCTTGTTAAAGTAGGGCAATGGAATTGAGGTGTCGCTGAAACTTTAAATTTCTTTGGAAGGGTGGAAAATTATTCACCTAAAAATACGATAAAAACAGACAGAGAGAATAATATTCTAACTGGGTTCCTGATAAAGATGAAATATTTGAAAGTTAAAGTTAATATTAACTAAAAAAATTTACATACCATAAAACAAAATTTTAACAAATTATTTAGGTAAGATCCAAATATATATATATATATGCAAAAAATAGTAATTGGCAATATACAGGGTGTCGCCAATAATAGTGCGTTCCTTAACAATAAAAAATGTTTCTAACATATTTTCCGTAAGCCATTTTCTTAAAATTTGAGAATAACAGTTTTGCAGCAAAATGACATACGGCACGCAAGTGTTCCCCAGTATTATGCGGCTTTAGGTGATTTTTTGTATTTAATAATAAATATATGTAGATATAATGACTTATGAAATCCTTTATTTGAAAACAGTTGACTTAAGAAATAAATGTTTTAAGAGTTTCTGTCGTTAATGGTGCATTCTCAAATAATTTTAAGAAAAACTCGGATTTCGGGGACATCCTGTATATTCACAGTTTTTCTCTAATAACAAAAAGAGCGTTAATACTCCCATGCCAGATGTTAATGAAAGCTTGTTGCTTTTTTAATTTTAATTTATTTAATGATTAAGCCTACTTGCTTGCATAAATTTACTTACTTATTTGCTGGTTATTATTTTTTACGTACTTATATCAACAACCACATTTGGTATAATACTCTAATCGTATGTAGGTATGAATTATTTGTGTAGCCATAACTTTTTTTAAAACCTGTGAGAGTTTATGGCACCTCTCTTATAATATTGCCAACGCAATATTGTTTTTAAATAATGTTATTAATATTCTACAATATGTACATAAAGTATTGAGGCCACTCTTTAATACACACTAATGACAGTGACACTTGTGAAGTGTAGTACCAGTTTAGTTATTCTAAATTTGCTTGTTGACACTTTGAAAATGCGTTCATCTATAAATCAAAGGATTGAAGTTCTTATGTTAATTGGTTGTGGCGATAAGATGCGAACTGAACAAGAGTTATGGGCTATGTTTAATAATAAATATCCAGAACAACCTATAAGTCAGTCAACAATGATCAAAATTGAAAAAAAATTTAGGGAGTTTGGTACCGAAGAAGATCTACCTAAATCAGGCCGCCCTGCATTTACCGAGTATACTAAATTAAACGTTTTATTCATAAAGTATTAAAACATGAAAAGTGGCATTCTTTTAAAGCGCACCTTGAATTAGAACTATTAGATGACGACCCGGAAATATCGATGAAAGTCTGTGATATCAACAAAATGAGGCGCCGCCACATTATGCAGTCGCCGTTCGAACATATCTTGACGAAGTTTTCCCCAATAAGTGGATCGGTAGACGAGGACCCATTGAGTGGCCACCAAGGTAACCGGATCTCACGCTATTACATTTCTTTTTGTGGGGTCATCTAAAAAATGTTGTGTATAGAAGTAAACCCAACGACATAAATGATTTAAAAGATAGAATAAGGCAAGAAATAAATAACATTTTGCAGGGAACTATCAATAAAGTTCAACAGGAATTTATTGATCGCTTAGGATACTGTCAAGCACAAGAAGGAAAACAATTCGAACACTTACTGTAATTTATTGTGTAGGAATTTATTGTTACTGTTGTATTATTTCGTTACTTTAGTTTAATTAAAGGTGTTTAAAAATACAGATTTTAAAATTATGGTATCTTCAAGACTATTAATTACCGAACACAAGCGTTTTTGGAATAGTCCTGAAATTTGCAATCTAAAAAATATAAAATATAAAGGATGAGTTATTTAAAAAAAATTGTCGATATCATCGTTACTCACAAATGGTTTACCCTGTATATTTCATTGTTTGTAAAAATACATTAAATTAAAATCAAAAACCGCCTTTTCTCAGGATGCTTCCTCAAAATTGTTTGTTTAGCTTAAAATGATTTTATTCCATACTGTATGTACACAATGTATATCTCCTCTAATATAGTAGAAAAGAATAAGCGAACCGTTGATAAATTTTAATCTTAAAAAAAATAAACAACCAAAATGGGATCTACAATAAGAACGTCTTTTTGTTTAAATAATTGTACGAGTAGTTTTCTTTCAAAAACCTATTAAGCTACTTATGAATGGGGAACCAAATCTTTTTATTTCAAATTTGATTGTACGGATGTTTTCACCTTCAAATTCATCCTCAGAGTTTTTGTAGTCTAAATTATTAAGTCTTTATTTTTATCATATTCATTAAATTAGAAAAACTTAACAACGTATTATTATTATTATTATTAATTTTTGATTTTACAGAGTGTTTAATTAGGAATCGATAATAATTATAAATAATTATATTAACACAATACCAATTTTAGAATAAGATTAAAAAACATATATTTAAAAATTACAAAATAAGAATATATAAATAATAATCATTTAATATGTTCAAAATGAATTTTCATTAAAAATATTCATCATTTGATAATAAAAATACAAGTAATCAATTATGTGTCGAATAATAAATAACATTGAATAATTCAACTTTTTTTGTTCTTTTTCAAAATGCAGATTGTGAGACTTCTGATATACAAATTGTTCATTTTAAGACGTAAAAATTGATTCAATTTTTGTTAAATCGTATAAATGTGTGTACAATCTACAAATCACCCTCTATCTCGATTATAACTGATGTAACTATATACTACATATATATATATATATATATATATATATATATGTTGGGAGTTATCCAAAAATATGTTTTCCTTGATACAAAAACAAACAAATTTTTAAACAAACACAAATTTTGGGAGATAATTATGGTAAGTTGTTTAAACTGTCTAATGAACCGAACGACGTTTTTAAGTTATACTTAATTTAAATGTTTATTTATTGACTTCATAAATTATACTTCAAACAATTACCACCAACGTTTACCGTTCGTTTTTGTTCTCATCTCAGGGAGATTTAAATATAATTGATTATTTATTGGCAAACTAGGTTATTGACTACAAAACAAGATATGAATAGGTGTTCTTACACTTCTACATACTTAAAAGATGATATTTATGTGGGTTATGGCCAACAGATATAATTAAACGCAATTTAACTGAATTTGAATGCTACATGTAATTAAATATTATTTGAGTATTGAAGGTACATAAATATTTAAATTAGAATAAAATTAGCATTTTATTTAATTGAAAACAGGCTAAAGTATAATTATACAAATAGAAATTGTGTTGCATCTATTTACTGCACTTAAATTAAATTTTTGCAATAAATAAAGCCCTGTAGGTAAGCAATTTAATTGATAAAAACTTTGATTATACTTTTAACTCAAAAAATATTATTTTATTTTTTAAAAGATTAACTTTTCTATTTCTCTGGAGTTTGTTCATATAAATTTTGCTATCTCACAAAGCGAGTTAAAACAGTAAACTATGCCGTATATCAGTGACTATCCCCTTCATAACATATTCTTCCGTTTAGTCAATTAACCGAATTACGCAATGGATGCAGAACGATTGTTAAATTCCCGAAACACAACATAAATGCCCTGTATACAACTTATGGATACTTTGCCATTTATATCGTACATGTTCCAAATTACAAACAGTTAAATTAGATATTGGTCATTGGGCGACTGACCTAAATTTCGAAAATTTTCGATGCAGATCTCCCCATGAAATCCGGAGTATTCTGTAGGGATTCTATTTGAAATTTACATAAAATGGTATTCACTTTAAACGCAATTGTCAAATGGAAGATTTTACAAGTAAAATTTTCAGGAATCATAAAGCAATTTATAATTTATGTATATACACTGTTGAAACATAATTAGTAAAATGGAATTAATATAAATGAGATGTCGTGAATTTAAGGTTAGTGATAAACATTTTTCCTTAGAAATTAGAGTAGGATCAAAGTGTTTTTAGTTTTTTTACAAAACAAATTGAAATAAATAATTTTTTAGAACAGAGATCGATCATATATAGTTAATTGTTTATATATGTATAGGTTGTTCCTAAATTGAAGCGAAAAAATCAGTAGGAAGCTCCCTGTTAAAAATTCTTTTCTCAAATCTGAGTTAATGCAAATATCTGAAATTTTAGGTATTACATGCTCCCATACAGAGGTAATTATGGATTTTTTTGCAAATTAGCGCATTTTGTTATAAGAGGGCGAGATTAACAACCCTTATTCTATTTTATGTCAAACCTTTTTTATGGGATCAAATTTTATAAAGTAAAGATATTCAGAATACCTGTTTTATTATTTATCTATTTCTATAGAAATAATAGTTTTCGAACTCAAAAAAACATAATACAACAGCTCTTTTTTTAACGTTCGTAAGAGATGTAATATACAAACCTTTCAACTGATGTATTGCAAGACCTACTTTTCTATTTAAAAATTTTATTTTCAGGATTTCCCCCTAAAATCGCCGATTTATGAAATAATGGATTTATTCCTTTCATTTGGACTATACTGTATATTAATTATAATAAATAGAATACTGAAAAAAATCTTAAAAGTGTCTATTTTAATACCGACTTGAAAAAAACTCAATTTTAATTCCTCCATTTCGGTTGTGATATATCTTAAAGATTTGGGCTGTGACAACTTTTTTATAGGAAAGGCCACTTTTAATTTTTAATGAGCAATTCGTCTTAAATTTTTTTGCATGGTGTCAGAAACACCCTGCATAGTAATCCAAAAATTGAGTTTGACTTTGAGAATTTAATAATCTAGGAATAATTTGTAATAATAGATAAATATGTGAATTTTGTAAAAAAATATTTTTTTTGCTTATTGAAATTTAACCTTGGTCGTTTTGAATTGGCAACGATGTAAAGTTTAATCAGTTGGTAGCCTGGACATTTGCTAGTATACCTACATAAATGTAATGTGAAAAAGAAAACACATCAATGAAAAATTATTTTATTAATCCTTGAATCATCAATAGAATGGTCAAAATCGAAATTATAATAATGCAGATAACCTCCAAACCATAATGCTATTATGGCACATACAGCGTTGCCGCTTCACCAACTAGTTAATGGTGAAAACTGTAAGTCGTTGACATTTTATTTTTTAAAATAGAAGGAGCTTCTTAAAAACACTTTTCTTTTATATGAATAAAAAATCGTTTAAAAAAGAACATACTGTAATTTGGTTTTTCTGTGATTATTGTATTGAGCAATTAAGAAAAAATCAATCATCATGAATGATTTTGGCTCATTTCCCATGTAATGTTTTGTTTTCTATTTTCTCAACAAGGAGCATCTTAACTTTCTCGATTTTGCTACAAACATTTTTTATAACAATATTAATCCAACAAAAAAATATATTTTCACATTCTCATTACTTTCCTCTAGTGACCCAAACTCCTTAATACTTGGTAATTGAAGTGAATATTGTGAAGAAACCATATCGTTCTATAACATTTATGTAGACTCCATTTTTTAAACTATATTGGCCAGTGTAATTAGCTATTAGAGACAAATTAGTACATAGTTTCAACAAAAAACTATTACTTATTACTTTAAGAAAAATATTAACAATGATAAATCATCACTACAAAAACAGAAAGACAAGAAATATTGGTTCATTATTCACAGGAAACAAACTTCAGCGATCCTGAAATTTCCGGATTGTAAAAACGTTGGGAAACGTGTCACTACTGATAAATTCCCAAATCTCTTGAGAAATGATCCCTCCTATGTAAATTTCCGCATATCAATGCAGTGCCCACCACTAAGTTGAAAATTTATCGGGACGTAGTAAAAAGTAAAAAACCTTCATCAGACTTGTTGCGATTGAATATCAAAAAATATACGTATGGGGAAGCCAAGTAAGAAGGAAAACAGGAATATCTTATTTAGCTGATCAAAAAAATAAATAAATAAAAAACTACTATCTGATTCTAAATGGAATTTTTAAAAGTACATACAAGAATAATACAGAATGTTGCAAAATCTTTCGGATCGCTTCATTATACTGCGTTAGTTTGACTCAGTGTTAGCTTATTTTATTTTATTGTTTTTTTATTTTTTTTTGTTTATGTTTTACTATAAAACTTATAATTCTAAACAACTTCTTTTTAATATTTTTTTAATAAAACATAAAGATACATTATTCCTGGGTATTTTTGAAAAAAATTGGACTGTTAGTATTATATGAAGCAGGCGGTTGAATGCTACAAGATTAATGTTCAATTCTTCATAATTTATAACTTATTGGCTCGTGCATTTTGGGACACACCATGTAATAAATAATATGCTAACTAGATTTGACTAAAAGTATACAAAATAAAGAACGAAAGTTCTTTTATTCAAAGTTTTACTAATTAAAATTTTTTGAAAAGGATCAATAATATGCGGTAAATTATTCAATAAGAATAACAATATTATTTCATCAGAATATGTGTAATTGTTTAAAAAATAAATCAAAATTACCAAATATGCAATATGCAAACTCTGTATTTAGCGTACACCTTTATTTTACTATAAATTTACAGGTAAAGCATGAAAGTTCGATTTAAAATTATAAACTTCTGTTTTGAGCATTTTAAGGTAAGAGAAATGGCCACTCTAAGGCATTTAAATCTATGTAAGTCACATAGTTTCTTTAGTATTTTGTTACCTTTTTTCTTATTGTCATTATTAGTAGATATAGTCTCCTTACTCATCGGATTTAGTATAACTTCAAGCCACTTTGTTTCTCTTATTTGCCTGTATTTAAGTGGATTCTTTAATTTTTAGGAAACTCAATCAGTTTATCTATATTTTTGCAAATTTCTATTTTTCTAGCAAATTCATTTAAAATGTTAACGAATAAATAAAACGACAAGTTTAGGAAATCATCTCAATATGCAAGCGGAGCTCAAATGGCTCGGTGAAATCATAACAACACTTGACATAATTAATTGAGATGAAGTTTCTGGAGAATAAGCAGCTCGAAAATCTGGTATAATATTAGAAACTACATCACTGACTTGAATATCCAACCTCCAGAGGAATCAATTGATATGATTTAGACATGAATGTGAACGTAGGAAAATTAATAAAAAGTACTCTACTAGTCAATGATTCTAATAAGGATGAGACAGATCTAGGAAATCATAGCAAATGGTAAAAATTGTGGAAAACATGGGAAAAAATAAAAGGAAATATTTAAAACTTAATTCACATGCCTTCTTCCAACGATCATTTAAGTAAAAGTTATTACTGGAAGAATTGTTGCATCAAAAATTGTCAAAACAATATATACTTCTTTATTTTAAAGTATCATGTAATCACTAGATTTTTCAGGATGTATAACGTATTATTATTTTCTGGAAATACACATAATTAAAAAATAAAAAAATCATTTCCCTTTTCGGTATCTGCCGCGCTAATTTGAAGTCCTTTACAGGGCGATACTCCAATTTTACACACCGACGGTAAAGAAGAGACGTACATTTTTTATCAGTATATAAGCTGAAAGCAGATATACATCAACGGGAAGAGTAAATGCATAAATATCGACTCTTCGATAATCTAGACAAATTCTGCGACAATTTGCATTGTGCGGTCTTCTGTGCAGATCAATCCGCTTCTTCTTGTTCCATTATCAGTAGCGTCGAAATTAACTTTGATAATTTATTTGTAGACTATACCTACTGGTAAAATAAAACTATTAACAACGTTTGTGAACTTAATAAGCACTATTTTTAATTTTTAATTAAATCTTATTCATATACTTATATCCATTAGGAAATTTTTGGTGCAGAAGGTTAAAGAGTTTTGAATTTTTTTAAAATTGTAGACGTCAGTTTGCTACTTCTGATTTCTCTTGTTTATAAAGGCCAACTTCTTCTTTGCCATTTCCACAACTATACTATTTCATGAAGTGTTTTGGGTTGGATAAATTGGAGGTTGAAGCAGAAATAAGAGAGAATAGGCTGCTTTGTAATTAACAACATTAAACTTTTGAGACCCCTTGGTAAGAAGAGTTTTAACGTGTTACAATAGAACGATTGTTGAAGTGGCTAGTTCAGGTAATAAACTGATGACTGATCATTTAGTTGAAGTGATGATTAATGTACTGGTTTATAAGGTAGGAATACTCTTAAATGCAGTATCTCCTTGTATGTGCTTTAGTTATGGACCAATCTGAAGAAATAGCTAAATTTAATAAGAATCGTGAAAGCTATAAGAAAGCTAAATTAATGTTTATCGCAGAAAAATGTTGACGGAAGAAAATTAGTACGTCACTGTTCTTGCCTGATTTGTTTACGTACTTATTCAATACCAGATTAGGGTTAAACATATGCACCATGCGCCGCTATAATTTTATCAGTCTGAATAGCGGACCTTCAATTAAAAGGCTCGCTAAGGAAATGGGAATTTATTTCTTCTTATTATTATCGATTGTCTGCTTGTAATTGTACTCGCTTAGATTATCTTTTTGTGTTTTTCTGCATTCTGATCTCTTGTAGATTTGTGTTCGATTCTTTTCTCTTATACTGTTTAAAGCCTATCGGGTCGTATCTTTGGCTGGATTTTCTAGATTTAAGTAGGATTACCAAGATGTTTTTTTCGATTTTAATTCTAGTTTAAGTAGAAAGGCCAATTAATTTTGCAGTATAGATTGTTTTTTAATGGTTTTGTTTGATTTGTGCGGCTGTTTGTAATAATCTTGGCGCTATATACACATAGTAATTATAAACATGTTAATATGAAAATAATAAGTTTACATTGAATAGTTTAATATTTAAAGAGTCATTATGACACGATTTTCTTTCCAATCGATAGAATAAAACCTACTTTTATGTGTATTTTTTATTTAAGTCCACTATTTTAACAAGGATATGTCTATTATTATATATTTTTAGAATATTCCCAAAAATAGAATTTCTAAAAACTCGCTTGTCTATAAGTTTAGGAACATTATTTCCAACGAAATCCCACATAATGACTGACTGTATCGTAAATCGAATACTTTCACAACATATTTAGATATAAATTCATGAAAAGCGCCACCAGTCCTCGTAAAATATCAAAAAATGTACCTCGCTATTACTGTTTCCGATTTAGATTTTTAACTAAACTTGCATACTATTCATTTACCATAGGAGTTCCTTATAATTTTTCCGTGTATATAAATTTATATTCACTAATCCATGAGTAGTAGCATAGTTTTTTAACAAGCAAATAATATATAATGATGATTAAAAAGTATATTTTTCATGTCAATAAGTCTAGGATAAGCATACTCTATATCTGTTAATTTTGTGTCTTGTTGGGATTTCTATATAGTTCCATTATTTCTTTCCAGATATTTAGATACACTTATGCATTAATTGACCATCTTCAGTAGTTGTATCATTTTTTTGGGTTACCAAATTGCCTGTAATACTCTTCATATGTACTGAAAGTGTATAGAGGTGAAAGACTTGTCAATGTTTACAAATACCGTTGATAATGAAAAATTATTTCTTTTTATATCTTTATTCTATTATTTATTTTAAACAAGGCCCAATACTTTTCGTTCAAACGGTATGTTCGCCAAACAATTCTATGCACTTATATAATTAACTAAAAATTAGTAATTTATTAATAATTTGACTTAATCGGTCATTATTTCTTTATCTCTCATTTCAATAAGCTTAACAGCTCACCAGTGAATATACGAAAATATTTATACATTAAGTAATGTGAAGAAAAATGAAAATTTGTTCAGGAACACTGGTAAGCGTCATTTACGTTGTGTTAATGTTATTTTCAAGTCCTTTTTTAATAAAACGACTCAGTTTACTATTTATTTGTTGAATGGCTAAAAATTGGTGTTTAAGAAAAATATGCCCAACTGTTTTTACGCGGGTAATTTAAAAATACTTTAACCTATACGGCCAATTTTTGATAACAACATATTGCGCCGCGTGTTAAATCGTTTACGCTAGATTATTATTCTCAGTATATTATTTATATTTTTGCACAGATATTATTATTCAATACTTTTATTTTGTAATCAGCTCGTAAAAACATTTCGCGTATATTATTAACTAATGTTTAAGATACGAAACTAGTAATTGTTTAATTTCTAAAATTTGCATTGGAGTCCAATTGGGCCTTTTCATAACACTAGTTCATTTTGGTATCAAAAATAAATATATGCAACAAATTAATTGGTTATAAACATAATAATCCAAGCATATTTTTGAAATAGGAGAGTTAATTACATAAAACAATTTTTATTCATTTTCGCTTTTTAAAAATTTTATAAAAAATTATTAAAAATAACTGCAAATCTGTTCTAAGTTATAGTTAATATTTTTCAGTTTATAATCAGGCATAATTTAGAGTATTAGATTATTTTAGATATTTACTTTAATATGTGTGCCACGTCTAGAGTATAGTTTATACTAATTATTTTTTCTTATGTACTAAATCCCTATTTTTTCTTGTCAATTGTTATTTTTTAACAGTTCAACGTTTTACTATTTATTTTTTATAGACCCGCCTATGTGCTAGACGCCAGTCCAGATATTAAGATTCCTAATTTTCCTAAAGAATTTGTTGAAATAGATATCTAAATGCGTTTAGTCAATATCAATAACTTACTTATAATGAATATCGCTTTCAAGAATCAACTTTATTCTGAAATCGGTAATTCTTGGAAATATTTGGTCACTCATCGATTTTGGGATCAATAACTTTAATTCTGACTGTTATTGTTTTGTGGAAATGCTCTGTTACCTACCTGAAGAAACATAATATCACATATCAGGACTATTTATAAAAAAATTACAAATATATATTCTAATATTAATAAAACAAGACTATGTCTGAACATTTTAATGAATTAATCTATATATGTAGATGCATTTTATGTTACAAGGTCCAAACAAAGAGAAACCAATAATAGACTATTTTCTATTCACACTTGAAATTAGGTTTAAGTATGATACGAATTTAGTATTTACGCTAAACTTTGGTAAATTTCAAGCTATCGCCCATAGTTGAAAATCATCTTTTATATGTATTTTAGATACCAAATAATGTACCTATATCTATTTGCGTATTATTTATAAATTATATTTAATGTTGTTGACCGTTTTATGTAATTAATATTGAATTAGATTGCAACCAAGCACTAATCCATAATTTTAATTTATTAACGCAATAAAGAATATATAAAATTGTTTTCCGTTCCATAGCTGTTACGTACTTCAACAAAATCAAATCTACTGAACGGTTTAATAAATGTCCAAAATTAAAGGCTCATACATACCTCAACATATTTTTCAATAATTTTACGCTTAGTTTTCATGTGAAAATTAAATTTATTTTCATGAATTTGAAAATTAGGAAAAAACATTTTTACAAAAAAACATAGGGACAAATTGTAACTGAGTTTCAAGAAGTAAAATATTTTTCTTAAGTTAAAAAAGATTGGGTCTTGATTCACGCCTTATTTAGATGTGAAATGTCAATGTCCAAAAAATAAATTCAAATTTTGCTTATATATCAACTGGTTTTTCGGATATCGCCTTGAAAAATATGGTAACTATAATTTTGGTATATAGAAAAGGGAGAATTATTTTATTAGATGTCAGTAAATTTGTATCGTCATCATCTATGTCATTTTCACTTTCTTATTACATTTTAAAGAGGTTACCATTTCTGTATCAAAAAGGTTTGTGTTTCAGATTCAAAATATTAGACGTTTTCCAAATATTTAAATTAATTTGTACGGCCCCGTATCCTCTACATTGTTAAACTTAGAGTCTAATTTTGCTGATTTATGAGGAATTCAAAAAAAGTTTAAATCATTGTTATTGGGCTCTTACAGTTTTTAGGTTTTAAAAATATATAGAAACTTTATTATTTCATTTTGAATAAAAGTTTCTTAATTTGACAAATATCAACGTTAAATGAAACAAAATTTGATATATTTAGTCAAAATTATTTTCATTAAAATGTAAATTACAATTCGTTTTTATATAAAATTTTTGGTTGCAAACATTTTAAGTACATATATTGTAATTTTGAATGTCAAATCAGTTTACATAAATCTAATAAATTATTGTTATTTGTCTTTACAAAAAATTATCAACTCCTCATTTTCAGGACAATTATTGTGCTGCAGATTTCATACCATCAAAATATCAAAAGTCACATTTTAGTTTTCTCCTTCGTTGTTGTCGGAGCTAATATATTAGTTTTATTTCAGTATTTACAAAAAATATCTAAAAACATCGTCGCCTTCTACACACAACACGGCATAGGTACGAGAAATATTTTTACAAAGGCCAAAATATTATGAATTATTCATAAACATTTTATTTTCGTGGGGCTGTGGAGAAACAATGAAACGATTTTGTATACGTTATATTTTTCTCTGGCTGCCACGAAAAGGGCATTGTTTTGAAATGGTCCACTATAAAATATTTATAATTATGCCTTTCTATGTAGATGCCATTGTTCTAGAAGCACTCACTATATTATGTATTGTTTTTTCTCCCAGTGCGGCAACCAGTGAATTACTTATTTCGGTATTTAGGTCACACAGTTATTTTAATTTTAATTAAATAACTTGTTTAAATGTAAGGTAACTACGAGTTTTGAATGGACGTTACAATAATTACTTAAAGAGTTGTAAGGATGATTATTCTATAATATAAGTGATAGTAATTTATAATAAAAACTTTACATACAGAGAGGAGAATGCCATGAGATACACAATTTGACTCCCAGCTTTTAACAATATAGAAAGATATGTAAATCAATAAGAAAATATATTTTTAAATATACATTGTGGTTCAAGAAGATTGATACAAGCACAAATAGTCTCGTTCTTAAAGGTACTATTAAAATAAGAATTTAACAAAATAACCATTGTTACTTACTGTGATTGATATGCAGTGTTAAAAGCGTCTTATACAAGTCAAGTCAAGACTAGTATGAGACTACTAAATTCTAGTTAGTCAGAATAAATTGAGGCTAGCATGGCTATCGGTACACAGAAGTATCTAGGATGAAAGATAAAGGTATAATTGCAAACTAGATATGTATATTGATGGCTAAGATAAGCGAAATAATTCATTTAAATACCCTTACCAAAAATAACAAGGGTTTCCTAGTAATAATGGGAGGTTAGTTAAAATAATAACCAAATTCTTGACAGGAAACTGCAGACTGAACATATGAACAATCTCGGTCTGGCAGAATAAATCAAATGCAATTTCTGCTATAAAGAACAGCAAACCGTAATATATATTCTGCTATTGCAAAAGTCTAGTAAATGGAAAAAGATATACATACCACTTAGTTGGGAATCTTAAGTCTATAATGAAAAGTTAAAGATATTTAAAATAGAATTTTAACAATAGATCTCATCCTCCAAAAAAAAAACACGTGATATACTCGGTGTATTTATAAGTGAAATGTAAAATGCATGCAAGAATCATTAGTTAAAATATACGTTTTTGGAATTAGATAAAACATTTATAGTTTTCTTTATAATAATGAGCAACAAGAAAACACGGTTATTTTATGAAACATTTCCGTAGCATTTCACAAAATTGTTATAGGAAAATATATTCGAGGTAAATTGATCTAAGCATTTTCAGGAAAAACGAATTATTTTTTAATGCGAAATTGACATTTAGTCAGAACTGTAAATAAAGGATTTATATGGATTTTCTTCCCAGAAATCAAGCTGACTAATATTTTCCAGCAACAAAAAATTATATCAGAATGTGCTTCTTTGTTTTGCGTTAAAAAATACGTACAAACAAATAAAAATAAGTTACTTTCAACACTCATAACATAAAATCAATTACCTAATAGCGATTTATCTTATCGTAAAATTCGTTGAAAAACGACCATGACAGGCCAGAATATTTTCTGATAATTTCAGGTTTGTCACGCATAGTCGGTTATTTCAAAAACTAAAGTTAATAACAAAATTGTTAGCTATATTTTTTGATAAACTGCGAAATTTAATAAATCGTTCATATATCATGTAAATTAGAAATGTATCAAATTCAACTATCATAAAGAAACAACAAAAAGCTTACTGTACTGTCACTGTACTACCTTACGTTATCTCAACAAATTCTGTTTAAACTAATAAAATTAGTGAAATTATATTTTAAAGATAAACCTCAAAATAAAAAATCCCTTTATTGAAATTTCAGCTGATAAAATTAGATAAACTCGCAGGAAATAAGCACCAGTAATCTCTTAATTGGACTTCTTTATCGACCAATTTCTTTCCATCTGCGTCAACTAAAAAATTCTGAATTGCCGGTCACTCGAAATTTTTATGTTTAATTTCAATTAAACGTATCCGCGGGATGTCTTATTATCGTACATTATTGGAAAGTTGAAGCTATCGAACCGTCAATTTTTGATTTCTCTTAATTACTGTTATTTCGGTATTTGGTTGTAGTTTCAACTGAGAATCTTGAATTTATAATCAGGATGAATAAATATTTATTAATGCTATTTTCTATATTAAGATATCAGACCATTTCGAATTAAAATTTGCTATTTCAGTAATTAATAATTAGTTTCATTTAAGTATAGTTTTCATTACAGCGGTTTATAAAAGTCGACATATGTAAGAGCTTATTTTTTTAAATATCTCTTTTGTATGTTTTGGAATATATTTAGTAAGCCGTATCTTTATTTGAGTTGTGTACGTTTAATCTGATAAATACAATAGGTATTCTCTATTATATATAAAGGATTACCATAGTGTTGGAGTAATAAAGAAATGGCTGGTTAATAATATTTAAATAATGAGACCACAAGAAGTAACATATTAACAGAGCATCAAGAAATTCTGAATATAGATGAAAAAATTGGCTGTTTCTGTTTCTTATTTGTTTAAAAATGTTAAGTAACATTGTGAAGAAAAATTAGTTTAGTGCAGGTGTTATAAGAACTAGATCCACCAGGCTTGTATTGAAAAAAAAAATTCTCTCTAAGTAGTTCATGTTGCAAAGAAAACTGTTATTATATCTTAATCATACCATATATTTTACTTACAACATAATTTGATGCCATACCTTACGGAATCTTTTTTACGGAGATTCCCTTGCAGTTCATTATTTGTATTTATATAGTTTTATATAGGTCTTTGCTTTTCTATGATATATTTCTATTTCTTCCTGTCCTTTATTTACTACCACCATCTTCTTATTCCTATACTCGGAATATATTTTCTTACTTGATTTTCCCATGTATTTTTTGGTCTTCCCTCAGATCTATTTCCACTTGGTTTTTATTCCGTATTTCGGTTTATATAATTATTTTCCATTCCTTTCTTTTTACATGTCCGTATCATCGTAGCCTTTGCGATTTTATAAATCTTTCTCTACTTTTATATGATTCATTGTTTTCGCTACGTATATAGTCATTGGTCTTAATGCTCTGTTATAAGCTTTCTTCTTTGTAGTTCTTTTAAATATCTTATTTTGCATAATCTACTTTGTTTGCCCTATCACCTTTTCTGCGCTTCTTTCATTTGTATTATTGACAATCACTTCTAAATAGATGAAATTGTTGACAGTTTAAGATGTTTCATTTCAATATGTTGTTTCTATCTCATTAACGTTAGTATTTCATATGCTGCGTTTAAAAATGTGATGCCTTTGTAGTTATTGCATTTTATGGGGTACCGCTTTTTTATACTGGTACCACCGTATTCTTCGGGTATTGTTACTTTCTGCCATATTTTTATTATAATTTCATAATTTTTGCCTGAGTGTTTATCCTCCATGTTTTATAAACTCATCCTTCTTACTCTTACTCTGCAAGTTTTCAAAGTGTTCTTTCTACCCATTCCTTGCAGTGAATATTTGTTGTAACTTTTGTTTTTTATGTACTGATATAATGTAGCATTATTTTTACTATCGTTTTTAATACTGTTCATTTTTCTATCCAGGTTTTTAACTTTTAACATTAAATGAACTGTTTTAACTCTTACTTTGTGAAATCTATCCATAATAACAATAAAAAATAAATTATAGTTATCTTTATTTTCCACAGTATTCCAAAGATATTTTTATCTAATTATTTCTGTGACTTCTTCATATCATAAACATTAAACCATTAATTATGAAAAAATATATACTCGTATAATTTTTTTTAAATAATAATATTCTCCTTTATCTAAAAAATATTTGTTAATATTATACATACATTTAGTCTAAAATATGATTTAAATTAATTGATTTTCTCAGATTTATTTGCTTGTACAGTACTATACACTAAGTACATTTTATATATTTGTTGATCTTAAATTCTTTAAAAAAATGTAATTCTTCTTTTTTGTCACATACATTAAGTACCTCCATTGTTGTTTGTTGTATTGTTAAGTCTAGGTTTGTGTTGAATGTCAATTAGGTATTAGGTGTAAGGTGACTTACCTGCTGTTTTCATCTATAAGATCGCAAGGGTTCTGTAATGTAACCCACCTGCCAAATATCATCCATTTTATAATTTTATTATATATTTAACATATTACCCATTCTTTAGTATTATGATGTCTAGGGAGGACTCTACACGTTGTGTTATTACTGAATAGTTCTCAGATTGTACTGCTCGTAGTGATGTTTGGGAGGTGACGAGGTAAAATAAAACAAGTAATCCATATCTAACATGTATTTCAAGAACCGGAGAATTTAATATGAAAACCAGAAGTAAAGTTAACTAATAAAATATTGACAAATGTTAGACATGACTGGTTCGGTGCAATATATCACGAAATTAAAGGGGAAAGAACCAGAAAGAAAACCCCTGTTAATTCAGACAAAAATATAAATGACAGATAAAACAACATAAATCCGGTAAATAAAATAAATCAGATAAACCAAATAAATCAAATAAATAAAATAAATAAAATAAATAAAATAAATAAAATAAATAAAATTAATAAAATAAATAAAATAAATAAAATAAATAAAATAAATAAAATAAATAAAATAAATAAAATAAATAAAATAAATAAAATAAATAAAATAAATAAAATAAATAAAATAAATAAAATAAATAAAATAAATAAAATAAATAAAATAAATAAAATAAATAAAATAAATAAAATAAATAAAATAAATAAAATAAATAAAATAAATAAAATAAATAAAATAAATAAAATAAATAAAATAAATAAAATAAATAAAATAAATTAAATAAACTAAATAAATTAAATAAATTAAATAAATCAAATAAACCATATAAATCAAATAAATCAAATACATCAAATAAATCAAACAAATCAAATAAATCAAATACATCAAATAAATCAAATAAATCAAATAAATAAATCAAATAAAACAAATAAATAAAATAAGTCAAATAAACCAAATAAATCAAGATAAAATAAAATAAAATAATTAGGTCGGCTAAATGGGATAAAATGGAATAGGGAGAATAAATTAAAGAAAAAACCAATAAATCATTTGCAATAATTAAAATCTAATAAACAAAAGGTAGACAAATAGCAAAGATCGACTCAAAGAAAAACACATAGCTCAATGTTTCCCGTAAACTAGATTCATTTATAGATTAAACGATACACCGTTAAGTGATAAAGCGCAGGATCGCCTTTAAATATCAACAATTTTCGCACAAAACTGAAGGAGAGTTAATATGGAACGTAGAACGGTAACAGGGGAGTATACACTCGACTACCTGCCTAAGTTGAGGTCCTACTTTATTCTAGAGGTGAAATCTGGTAGGTTAATGAACACCTATACCCTATGTCACCCCTAGCCACGGAAATATTCATATTCAAAAGAAAAAAAAAGGAAAAATATTAATAGCATTCAACAAGGCCCTTGTCCACAATATTCAAGACTATCCTCTTAATTAATGAAAAATAAATTAATATTTACCAATCATTGGTTCTATGTCCTTATCTTTGTGTAAATCGAATAAATTGCAAATGATGTATTTAATGAAAAGGAGAACATAAAACATGCAATAACAAGGGAAAAAACATGAATACCAATAAATATAATTTTATGGTTAAATTTAAGAGCATTTAATAGAAATAATAGATATAAATACCCAAAAAATAATACTTACATATTTAAATTTGCGACACAACACCCTTTTTTAAAAAAACCCACCTTTCTTTCGTAAGGTCAGCCACCAATCTCCTCGATACGCAACCTGCTCTCGTTTTCCAGACTTTGTTTACGTTATCTAACCCTAAGAGGCGTGAGAATTTTAAAACAAGAGATAACTCAGTCGAATATGGGCCCTTTCAGTTCATTGTATCTTATTTCAAAATTTCTAATGGTCTCGCCTACATAGATGGAAATATTCCGGAAATTTTTATTTATAAACACCTGATTTTTTATTTATTAATTTTAGGTTTTACATTTAATAAAAATGAACCTGCAATATTTTTTTACTTTAAAAGAAAATACATATGTTAAAAATTTAGCTAATGGTATACATTCAGATGGAGGAATTTTTGAAACCATATTACTAACATCAAATGAAACTAAGTTTGTATTTTTATTTAATTTATATCTATTTATTTTATGTATCAAATCTAAAGATAAGTATAATTCAGATTATTTATTTTTTAATTTCAGTTTCGTGTTTTCTTTTATTAGTCACATTAGCATATTCTCTTTATTTTTCTTTATTTCTCTATCGCATTTTTGATCAAATAATTTCTTTCGGGTTTTTGTCCATTTTACATTTTCGTAATATTAATATTGAGGTTAATCTTTGTCTTTTTTTGCTCTAGTTCTTTTCGTTAAAATCTCCCTCCATTTTTTTATTAAACATTTGTTATTGGTTTTATATTATCCTAGTATTTTATTTTGTTTTACTAAAACTTTAATCGGTAAAAACAAAACTTTGAACAATACTCCTTTCTTCATACCTAGCGTGATAAGCGTGTGAAATAAAGTAAAGCTTTGTAAAAGCGATGACGTCAGTGATTTAAAGGCAACTGGCGGTTAATTTAGCGCCTTACCGTCCATTTTTGCTTCCGGGGCAATGAGTTGTCAAGATGGAGTAATGTCCAGTGTCAACTAGATGGATTGATGTGTTTATGCCCCAATTAGGTAACGCACGCACACTGCACGTTGTGTTAATAAGTTAAGTGTCACCGAGGTGCACACCACATACACCCATTTCGTTTAGGAGACATTTTAAGTACAAAAATTCGCGGTTTTTCCTAAATTTAACCATCGAACGAAAGAATTTGTTACGACTGAATGCTAAGGTCAATTTGGAATTTTGGAATTTTGATAACAACATAATCGTAAAATTTGCGTTTTATATGGTTTATGGTTTATTATTTACTTGGAAGAGACAGATATTGCAGAATCTATTGTATATACTACGGTTTACGGTGATATCCATTATCCATTATTCATTTAATGTTAGTTAAAAGGAAAAATGAAAAAGAGTAAGTTTTTGACTTGAAGAACTTAACATCGTCCAAATAAATGAATTTAGTTCAATAGGATCAAATATCACTATTTCCTGGAAATATTCCCTCTTGATCTTTAAAAATTCTACTTGTCCAATTCCCTACGCATCTCTAACAAACATCAAACTCCACCAGATATAATAAAAAAATATTTTCACGCTAATCTGCTAAATATACTGAATTCGTAAGAATATATACTGAATCCTCGAAAAGTTTTGATGGATTAGGAGTAGCAAGAATTATACCAATTTTATGTGATCCAGCTTAATACCGGTTCTAGACTCTCGCGAAGTAGCACGAAGTTGAGCAATGGAAGGGAGTGTGGAGCTGTCCCTCGCCCCGACTCGTATTACTTTATCTCGTCACGGCTAACTTCGCTTCGTCAGAGGTGGTCCTTGTGCCTAAGTCAAAGGGCGACGAGGAAAGAGTAGGACGTATCACCATCACACTCTCGTATTTTCTCTTTTTCGCTTATAGTGATACGCACAAATAGCCGCAGCCTCTTCTGTGTCAGTCAATGAGGTACTCGCGAAGTAGATGAAAGTGTGGGTGCGCGATCCTCGTCCCGGGTAACTTCGGTGGAGATACACGCCGAAGTTGCTTCTCGAGAATCTTGAGCCGGCATAAACTTCCTGGCGTAAACAGTGTCCATACTAGATACTTATTTGCTATTTTACATGCTTTAAAACAGATTAACAATAGAAAAATACCAAAATATCTAATAATATCTCACTCAGGTCTATCCGAACAATAGAACAACTTCATACTTCTCATGCTATTGCACTATAACTAAAAAATGAACTAACCGAACAACAACTTTCTATTAATGAAGACGAATTATTTTGGATCCTCTCACATGTGAAGATTTATGGCAACCAAGAAGCTAATCACATAGCCCTTCAAGCAGCAAATAATGAAATTCCACCAGTGTCTAATGTAGTGTTGAGTAGCCTAACATCAATAATTAGATCGAAGGTGCAACGACTATGGCAAGTCTATTGGCAAATAATCCCCACAACAAAATTACACGAAATGAAATCGTGAACTTGCGTAATAAGTGAACATTCCGCGAAAGTTGAAATATGCCGTTTGAGTGAGGCTTGGTCATACAAATCTAAGACAAAACTACTTACTTTCTTTTTATTAGTAGGGCAATACAATACTCAACTCAATGTATAACATCGTTTTAACGAATATGTATGAAATGGAAATTAGGTCCAAATCCAAAGCTAAATGCACATCTAAGTCTAAAAGGGATACTACTGAAGAGCAAATGATGGAAAAGTAGCACGACCCACTATTTTTTAATAGAAGCTATTGTTAATAGAGTTGATGAACAGGAGAAAGATAATAGCGAAGGAAGTAAGACTATTAAACAACTATCAAGTCAATTGATGTATTTAATTAGTCGAAGGGAAATAGATATTGATGTAAACAATGGCGTAGTTTTGAGTTTTTGAATGTTAAATAGAAAACTATATTATTGACATGGTGAAAAAAATATACTCTTTTGTCTAAGCCATCCTAAAAAACCTAATTTTTTTGTTAGGTTCTGGATAGTCCAAGACAACAATTCACACATACACACACCTTTACCCATCTTAGCCCATCTTGAATTATTACTAATTGATATACTGGCTAATAAGTGCTCTAGGCTTGTCAACCATACATTTTGTACTTTTTACACAGTCTTTACATCATATTTTTGACTTATGTGTAAACTCCAAACAACCTAAACAAGTTATCATCTTCTTCAAAAAGGTACTGCTACGCACTTTTCTCTCTAGATCATTTGTGCGTATTCTCTTTGTTTCATCGTCAATGTCTTATCCAACAGCTCCTGCGAGACCTTTGTATTACCTTTGGTATTTCTTGAAATAAAGCTTAGATTAAAACCTGAAATGAAAAACTTTTTGGTTAGTTATTGTTTGCCGCCAATCATTGATTTTTTTGGTATTCTGGCGTTATAACCTGGGATTTTTGTCTATTTTTTGCCGTTTGTGCTATTGGGGTAACTCTAGGTCATTGTGTGCGGAATCCGAGCTCCTACTCTTTAGGATTTTGGAGGTTTTCGGAAGTTTTGCCGTCAGGTATTCCTGGACAGCCTATTGTACCTTGCTGCAGGCTTTCGGAGGAAAGAAACATTAAAAACTATCTCATGACACTCGCCTTTTTGGTTCTTGTAGCGGTTAATTGCCAAATCCGGTTAGAACGTTATCTATTTTTGGGGCCCTGTTAGGGTTTTTTTAGATTCTCAAGAATGCTTGTATTGCTCTGTTCTTCATAGTCTCTAAAAAGTCAGTTGTAGGTCTATAGTCCACCACATAACAGGTTGTTCTCTGGATATGTATATTAAAAATAAGAACGGTAATATGACTGTTCTAGCTTTCAGTATTCGAATAGAATAAGCCCCTTCTTTATACGGGTATGTTGTAAATAGTGATTTCTCGAATATCCATCCCAATTATCGCGTTTTCTACAATAATCCTTGTTACTGATGTACAAGTGGCGTTTTTTTATTCATATGCTAATTTGAGCCAATTTTCTTCATTTTTGGTCGTTGATAATATAAATATTTTCTCATCCCATTCATTTATATTATTTCTATAATGCCCTCTGTATTTACCTAATACATTTAAGTTTTGTACATGTTTATGGGTCCATTCCTGTAAATTTAAGTTAGTAGACATAAACGGCAACGGGGCAATTTGACGTGGTCTTGTCCAACCAAATAAGGACCAAACAAAGAAGAAGTGTCTGATATAAATTAGGTTACGTTCGGCGGACATTCGCTCTCGAATGACGGTAAATATGTCGCCCGGAGCTAGAACATCACCTCCCGCGTTTTCCTTTCGAAAATAAGAAGGAAAAAGCTGCTGTCTCAAGAATAGAAAGGTTTTAAGTCGAAGAATTATTACTTTTGTGCAGTTTGCCTGATGCTTTTTTATAGAGAGTTAACATTTTTGACAATTTGTTATCGGAGGATAGAAATGTAAAGAGGCTGAACTTTAACGTTATTTAATGATATTAATCAACAGTAATACTAACTAACTAACTTCATTCTTAATACATTGTTTATTTTATATTTTTGGATTCATATCGTGACATTACTCTTATAATCGTTTGTTTTTATAATACATTTTTTTAGATACATTTACAATAAATACACTTTATTTGTGCCGCTGTCAAATAATAATTATAATTTTTGATGGCCCTATAAAATATTCTACAATATTCAAATTTTAGTGACATTTTTATTAAATTAAATATAAAGACAAAAATAAATTTACATATTATTTGATCTGTATCTAGCAAACGATTTAATTAAAATATTTTGCTGATAAATAATTCACATTTATTTTATATTAAAAAATAAAAATAGGTTTTATTTTAAATTGAACAGGTATGACACAAAAAGTAAGTAAATAAATAAATAAATAATACGTAAAATGTATAAATAGGACGAATATAGAGGGATATTGACTTTTGAATAAATATAAATATTACAATGTATTTACTCAATTTTTTATTCTATAGCAAATATCAAATATTGAAATGGAGATATATTAATATTAATTATCAAAGTATTGACCCTAAGGCATTAAATGTAATACAGTATGGGCACGAAATAATTTTTGTGAATTTAGTGAAATATACAAGGAATGAGACCAAAATTAATTTTATTTGTTAGAGTCCATTTATCTGTTATATTACGTATGAAGTTTCTTTTCACAGCTTTCAGCCATTTTGTTTTTGTTTACCATTTCCTTGATTTTTCCTTCAAGCTTTTGCTTATTCGTGAGTCGACGATGTTTAATTTTAGTTTTATTTTGGTTGTAAATTAATAAAAGTTATTATCGTAATTCCAGCTAGCTTATTTAAAAGTTTGGTTTATTTATTATAATGTTTGTAATATTTATAATTCATGAGATTTTAATTTCTAAAATTATTCTGTCGATTTATTTATCAATGCAATAATCGATTAACATTGAAATTTTGGAAGCAGATGACGTCTGTCATTTCAGAACTGATTTTGATGTATTAGTTACTTAATTTTCAAATAAAAATAATATAGAAGTAACTTAGAGTCCACAATTTATATTCAATTATTTAATATAGTGTTAATTAAAATAATAACAACATCAGGTAAGTCCCGTTATGGTTTCTACATAAAAGACAATATTTAACTTCTAAGTACGCAATTATTAATGTCTCTTTTAAGTTAGAAATAAACTTGTTATGTGTTATCTTTTTTATATATGGTGAAACAATTTTCAATATTATTAAATAAGATATTCACATAAAAAATTTAATTCAATATGAAATTATAACAGAAAAATTTTAATTACAACAGACTGTCTACTGTCTAAATTTGGAAAGTTCTAAATGCGTTTAGGAAATTTTTGATTTTCATAAACACCGTACGTGAACATCCTAACGTCCACTGGATCAAACGTATCCTCAGGAATTGATTATGCCCTCGTACACTGCTGAGAACCCAAACTGGAAAATCGGAAATCACTTCGCCCGCAGGATCTTTTGAAGATTCTCGTAGACCAGAGTTGTTTGTATACCGAGTGATGCAATGCGACCTCAGAAATGTGTTGACCAAACGATTTTAATTAAATTTAAATGAAAAAGGATGTTGCAGGAACCACAGCTCTTCCCTCTTTGATAATAAATCAAATTTAATTTTTTTGATTTAAAAAAATTGTGGGAAAAATGAATCTTACTTGTGTAGGATGGGGATACAGACCTTTTCTCTTCAAAGGTCTATTAGCAAATAAATTTAATAAATGTATTTATTTTCATATCTTCAGGTCTTTGTTGTCTTAGACACAATTCAGTTTATTTTTAAATTTTCCTCTTTATTTACCTCCAAGTTTTTGATGTCCTAAATACCATTCATTTTCCTTGATTTATGCTGGGGGAATTATAATGTATCTTGAACGATATTTTATATAACAGATGTCATTTCAAAATTTTACTAAATGTCTTTATTCACTTTATATATAGTTCGAAACGCACTTATTTTCAATTAAGTATTATCTCTTAATATCAACACTGACATATCTAATACAAATACAATGTAACTACAAAAGTTTCATTCAAATTTACCATAACGGTACTTTTTATTTTAATTAATTTCTGGACTTTTGTAAAATTAATAGGAACTAGAAGTTTTGTTAATTTTCATATTATCATTTATGACAGATGTTGAAAATTAAATAAAATTATCATTGTAGATTTTTGACCCCATTTATATCATTTCAGTATATTCATTTCCTTATATTCTTGAAAAATTAAAACTGTAATTGTTACGCTCGTTCGTCCGTACTCTATTGAAAACTGGAAGCATCAAAACATAATTTTTTGATTTCTCTTAATAACATATTATTAGTTTTTTGCTACGCGGTTCAGATTACCGATAAAAATACAGGTGAATCTATTAAGTCTTGATAGATGACACAAAATTAGTGACTACTTGGTATGTTGATCGTATCTGGTTAGGTTTTTGATGAACCGTATAATAAAACAATAAATTATCCGATCAGTCTTTTAAGAAGCTCTGTTTTGATATGATGACATCCCAAGAATTTGACATAATTGTTTCGAAAATATTTTTTGTTGGACTCTAATTTATTATAACAGAATAATTACAATAAGGTCTCATTGGATTTATCTAATTCTACTGAAATGTAGAAAGAGTTACACAAGTATAAACTATAAAATGTTCCCGTTGTACATTTTTCTACATTTGATTGTTTTTCCGTCTTTCTGAAAACATGCATATTTGGTTAAATTTTCAGTTACCTGGATTTGCAGTTGCTTTTGTCAAAACATTCACAAATTATTTTAACGAGTGATATTAGAGGGATTATTTATTTTAATTTGAATTGAAAGTGGTGTCCTTTTATCGCTGAAATGAATATTTGGAAAAGTGATTTTTAGTGTAGAAAATAAAAAACATATCATTTACAAATATTTATTAATAGTCTTCTAACGTATATAAAAATAAATAACAATAATAAAATAACAGTGAAAGTTTAACTCTGTAATAGTTGTAAATAAAATATTAGACTCGCATATGATATCAATATTATATAAATATCATTAAAACACTCGCGTAACTACGTTATCTGCTCGTTAAATAATAAAATATGTTTTATAAACAGTTCTGATTTTTATAAAATCTAACATAAAGGGAAACATTTATTTCTCACACTTTTAATTTCTGTATTTTTATTTAATGTTGAAGTGATTGATTCTGATGAAGCAATCATTTAACATTCCAAATGGTCCAATTAAAGTACACAACATGGCAGATAAAGTAGACCTAATAAATCGCGGCATTGTTTCTGTATCTAATCTCGCATCGAGATCTTTCGATCGAGTCCAGCAAAAACGTTCGGACACCAGATCAATTTTAAATACCACCCTAACAAGCTGAGGAACATCGCTTTTGGTCTCTTAAAAACATCAAAAGACGTTGTTTTTACGACCGAGTCGTGTTAATGGTAATTTTTCTTATGAATTTTGGATGCCTAAGAAATATACGTCTCAGCGAGTAAACGTGTTTTTGATACAGAAAACATAACTGCGACAGAAGATTACTGAAGTGCTAAATTTTTCTTTACGCTGTGGTTGGCAATAACTTGAGTATGTTTAAACCTATTATTAATACGTATATAAACGAGTATATGTAGTTTTTCCCTCAATAGATTAATATAAAAATAATATATACTAGAATTTCCTTTTCTATTGGTTTCTCATCTAAAGATTATGCATATAGATAAGTTCTCTTGAATGATTGTATGCAGAGAATTCTTCGATAGGTTCTTTCAAGTCGTGTAGGTTTCTAAAATAAAACGAATCAGTTACAGGAAATAAAGTCTCACTGTATAAAACCCCAATTTAAAAATTTTTTCTTCAAAAAAATTTGGATAAATCGAGTTGTAGCGAGAGATCAACACTAAAAACATCCCAATAGATTTGTTGAAGCCATATGAAGAAAATAAACTGAACCATTTTACCTTGAAGAAGAGTAACTAATAGCAATAATGAACATTTACAATTTTTTTACCCATTAAGTAAAACGAAAAAAAAATTGTACCAGTGCACGGTTTTACCTTAAATACTCTTAATATTCTTTACTAAGTTAACTCATGCAGTTTGGTCCTTTTCAACCTTCTCTTTATGTTATGGAATAAGAAATTTGATGACTTTAAAACCCTGCTTAAAATCAGACTTATTTCAAAATTTGATTTTAAATAAAAAAAATTTTATGGAACGACAGTTTGGAATTATACCCAATAGACTTTTCTATATTTTAGACATAATTCATTCCTTTTTTTTGTAATATGCTCTTTACATTTTATTTTACATCAAGGGTTATTCATGCATAATAACTTATTCTCATAGTTATAAGAGACAATTATCTCATTTATAAATATGGGTAATAATTAAATTAATAGATTCAACTCTTACTTTGTAGAAAATATCCTTAATAAATATGAAAATATAAATTACACTTATCTCATTTTCCTAAGTAAAAGTTTTTTAACTTATATTTTATCTATAATATTCTCAAGATTAACTGATTTTCTTATAAGCGTAAATAACTTCATATCATAACCAATATGTACAACAATTTTCTCCTTTTCCTAAAAATATTTTTTTGTTATTATTATATACGTATTTAGCCCAAAAAGTATTGTTTTGGTATAGATATGTTGATGATGTTTTGGCTGGTTTTACAGATAGTAATAGACAATTATGTAATGTTCAGTATTTGATGTTTTTATGTGGTTCCGTAGTGCTAGAAATTAATATTAAACACAATGTTTTTATCGTTCCATAAAATCTAGTAGTAAAAGTAAAAGATAAAAAAGTCTAAAATAGTCAACACCCATTAAAATTATTATTATTATTTGTATGTGGATGTCCTTTGAAAAAGTTGTATTTTTATTTCTTTTGTATTAGTTTTATTAGAATGGTCTTTAATAATATATTGCTGTTTGACGCAATACAAGCTAACATAGATGATCCGAGAGTAAATCCATTATCCATTATTGGACAATAAATTCATAAAATTGTTTAAATAAGCAAATGTGCATAGAAAACAATATTCCAGAACCACCAAATGTTAAGGGAGCTATAGATTTTAGTACATATGCTGTCGATCCTGATCAAATTGACCAAGATCTTACCAGAAGAATTAATCCTGATCTTCTAGATGGAAAGCAGTTAAAGCAAAACATTGTAGTTAATCACTTTTAATGTATTTAGAAATAGAATATAAACATTGGTTTTGTATTTTTATTTATAGGAAAATAAATTAAAGAATAATTTTAAAATTAACAAATAATACTCAATCTCAACAGTACCGGACTAATATACATATATCAGTCGAAAGTAGGTTTATTCCCTTCATTCAAAACCCAACGACAATTTTGGTTACAAAATAAAAATCCCTATGAGTTCTCTTACTATTTCAACGAGTTCCCAAAAAATATCAATAAATGTATTTGTTCTATCGGGGAGCAATCTTTCTATCGCCATAATAAGTGTTCAAGAATACAGATTTAGCCTTTTCAGTAGAACCACGCCCACTTTTTGTCGATTCCTCTATTCTATTACTGTCAAAAATAGGGACCCAGGCCATTAAGGATTAGCCTTTCTATTCTGTGAGCATTTTTATTAAAAGTTTTTTAAGTAGTTTAGAAATGACTTGCAATATTCATATTGGTCTGTAAAATTTACTTATTATCGGTCAATATTAACCAAGATTCTCTGAACTTGCAATTTTATTATGAAATATTTGAAATACTGCTATACTTCTGTTACGAAAAGTACTTTGCAGTAATTATTTATTGTTTATCTCCGACATAAAGCAATGGTAATTTACTCTATTTATACAAATGAAACAATGTGTTTTTTTGAATAAATTTATTTTATTAGGTCGCTCTGTATGGAACAATTGAATGATCCGGATCCGTTAATCGGATGGAGCGGGTATCATTTGAAATGGAAATTGAAAAGATCAGAAGTCACAAAATGTCTCTTTCGTACATGTTACACATCTGGCTGGAGAAATATTGATGACTTTGACAGTCGAGGTTAAAAGCGACCTGAGATTATTATTTCAATGTCAAACTACAAAGGAAAAGATATTTTTCAATATTTTTATCTCGTTTCCTTTGGGAGCATTATTGAATTTTTACACTTCGATCGATTCAATGAAAATTGTGCTATTTGGGGTGATTTGAATTGAGCAGATTAAAGGGCGCATGAATTTTTGAAAACGGTTGACTGACCTTTTTATTATATTGCCATTCAAATATTTCATCATGCCATCGTTAATATTTCACATTTTAACACCTACATACATATTTGATTTTCTCGAAGAATTCAAGCTATATATTTCAGCGTTCATTTAACCCTTACTAATAAAAATAGCAAGCTGCCATCATCAGTGTCAACTCTTTAGACTTATTAAAATGGTTGACCCTTTTCTAAAAAAAAACTTGCGCGATATGCAAATTGGCGCATTTCATACAAAAGGAATTTATATTACGATTTTCAATTCAACATATTTTCCGACAAATTTTCTAAACATGATGATGATATTAAATATTTCCAACGAATTTCCAAATAAAGGTCAAGTCGCCGATCCGTTCAGTATATTCGAATTATTCAAAAGCTAAACTAAATATGGAACGAGCCATTGTTGAATGGATATTTGAATTTTAGATATTCTGTTTGGGTTTAATGCCTTTCAAATGCTTTTTGAACGTTTGTCTTTCACTAATTCGGGGGCTGCACAGGGATTAAGATTGATAATGAAGAAATTAGTTTTAGTACAGAAGAAGTATCTAACATGATTAAAATAATTGATAATGATAATGATTTGATAAAATAAAATACACATATCTAAAAGAAAAAAGTGTTCCTTAGTTATTATTTTAAACAAGAGAATTATTATTTTTAATTTTTAAACAGTGACTTCGTGAAGCAGATTCTCCTCACTTATATTTCCGAATTAAAATTGACGTAGGTTAATAACTATGAATTCAATATCCAAATTTTTGCTCAAAAACTGTCACAAAAGATTGATATTTTAATTCTGATTTCTGGAGTAAATACTTTTATAATCTATCTCAATTTTTTTCTACAGGTTTTACTTATTAATTTACTATAATTTTTTTAAATTAATTTATTTTGTTTAAACGTAATTAATGACTCAAACTAATCATCCATCAATATTTTCTTTGTCTAGGTCTGCTACTTGGTCACTCCATTTCTCTACATCTACATTAATTTCTTCCATTTTGTCTTCCTTAGGTGTTCTTTCTTTTGCAATTCATTCTTTTTTCTTTATTATAACTATCTGTATCTTGTAGTAACTTCATTTCTTCTTTAATAACCGTTAAACTACTCCATCTTCCTTCATTTCTCTGTTGTTTTTCTCTTGTCTTTTCTTCGAACTAATTTTGTTTCTTTTCTTCTTCCTCTTTTTGCTTCAGATCATTTGATACTTTTATTGTTTCTGGTCTTCTACTTTTTCTTCCTGCATCCAAAGATTCTACATGATTTACATCTTTTTTTGGTCCCTGTCCACAAATTTCTCTTAGTCTCCTATGCCTTTCCTCCATTTCCTTTCTCCTTCCATATTCTACTCCTGGATCTTTCCTCTCCTTCACTACTTACATCCATTGCCTCTTTGCTTTTATTCAATTAGGAAACTTTCTCTTTCTGCCTTTTGCCTACTCAAGATAGTCCTTGTTTTCCCAGAAAATTATTTTCTAGTTTTCCAACCCCTTGTAAACGAAAATGTTTATTAAATGTACGTCAAAAATTCAAAGGATTATTCTCTGTATTATTCTAAGAATATTTGATCATTAAGCCGCTTTTTTTGGAAGAACAGGAGCAAAAAAGATCGATAATAACATTTTATTACCAAAAACTAGATGTTTCAAAAACATCTTCCACATTTTCCACTTGAGTACAGTAAACTAATGACATAGGAAATAATCCAGGGGGTTTAAGTCTGGGGGGTCCAGCAGGCCGTAAATGTGGTCCACATTGACCAATCTAGCGATCTCCATATGTTACTGTTAATAACTAATGGG
Organism: Hermaeophaga mercurialis; assembly: GCA_951812935.1. Classification (NCBI taxonomy): domain Eukaryota; kingdom Metazoa; phylum Arthropoda; class Insecta; order Coleoptera; family Chrysomelidae; genus Hermaeophaga; species Hermaeophaga mercurialis. The sequence goes on from OX638360.1 coordinate 21,761,930, forward strand.
CAACCACACTAAAATTCGCTGGTATACCATTATGCATAAACCACATTGTGTTTCTTGTTGCCGATGTTATATTCTCCAGAAACTGAGAGTGATTTTTACAAAAGTTGTCATACACTTCACCGATAAGTATTTCTTGTACACATACTGGTCCAGTTAGCCAGTCACCCACAATTCCATCCTAAATCCATCAACGAGACCTGGTTTATTTTGACCTGTATCTTCGAAGAAGGCGGCTTGTCAAAAATCGTCACAGGACAAAATATTCTTATCCTAGTCCAGGGAATACCTCCTTGAATTTTTGCGGTATGTTTAATAAGCAATCTGTATATTATATAACAACAAAAATTTTGTTATATGTATCTTATTTATTTCTTTTCTATAAAGTGAATAAATAATAGCCCTTATACTTATTTCGACGATCTAGTATATTTACTTTTCCAAGGGACAATGAATATTTTTAAAACTTTCTGTACTATTCAGTGTATCTATTTTAACATAGATTTTAGAATTGGTTACATTTCAAATTATTTTATTGTTAGATAATGTGCTTTAATAGATTTGTAGCTTCTCAATCAGTTTGTATCCTGAGCAGTAAAGTGTCGGATTTTAAATAAAATATCACTGAATGAATCAATACTCCCACTAATAATGATAATTTACGATATATAGAGCGTGAGTAGCGTCCATTAACACTCGACAAACTTCTAAACACCTCGTATAGGTAAATGGGTAATTGGGAACATGCGCCAATGTTTGTTTAAGGAAACGTTAGGGTGGTTTCACGTTCATGTCACGAATCAAATGGCCATGTTTAACTTTAATTTGGTTACTTTTTGTCAAACTACTGTTGCTTCATTAGTTCTTTATTGTACAGTTTAAAGTTAATTGGAAACAAATACAGCGATTTGGAATAACACAATACTGTTTTAATACAGAATAATATTCTTTTAATGAATGAAGGTTTTTATTATTTAGTTAGATATTTGGGGTTCGTTTCCATGGAAAAGGAAACAATTTGGACATATTGGAAGAAATTCAAATTAAAATTATTAGGGTATAACCCAATAACCTATTAAAATAATTAAAAAAAAATCCGATACTCTGACCTTTATTATCAAATCCATGACTAGCGGCTGGACAGTTAACTTTTAATTTGATATTTCATAATATGAGCCTTATATTTACACTTCCAGTCCCATAATTCATCTTTCCGTCAAGTTCCTTTTATTTTACACATCCAATCTGATGAGTATCTTATTAGATATAACTGTTTTCTTTTATGATTTAGGATTAACGGCAGGAGTGCAGTTGATTAAGAAATTTAGTAAGGTGTTTGTGAATTATTGCCTCCTTTGAGTATCTGAAGAAGGAAGCGGTTCTTTAATTTTAATGAATTAGCTTATTTGAAAAATTGTACCTATAAAAAATTCACTGGCTGTTTTTCATTTACAGTTGCCCTTAAGACTCTTTAGGAAAAGGTAATTTAATTGAATACAAGGTATCACTTCAGTATGTCGCTTGTAATATTTTATTCAATGTTTAATATTTTTAATACAAAATAGTAGCAGTACTAAACCATAAGTTAATAAATATTAACGCAAATATCCTCGTGGTACAGTTTTTAAGTAGAATGTGAAGCTACTAGAGAGTATTTTGGATTTTTAAAATTTTGAGTACCTCATATTATAATGCAATTTTATTATCAACATAAATATCTTTTCGCTTGTGTCTTTCTTGAAAAAATCAATGCTATGCTTAATATCAACCCAGTAGGAGCTACATTAAATTTATGAAACTCTTTTTAAGAGCCATCTTATAACTTTAAGTTGCTAGGTGAACAACATTAAAATTTCTCCATTTTTTTATTAATAATAAACGCCTTGGAGTATTTATAAATTACTTTGTCCTTTTTCTAAATTATAAATAGTTTGCCAGTTTAACTTTTAAAATAGTATATAAGTAAATAGTTATTTATTCAAAAAATATTTCTGACCTAAAATATTTCTAACCTCTGATTGTTCTGTGAAAAACACACTTTTCCTTGTACTGTAAAAATAAATTGAAATGATTTAGAATTATGTCTCGCCTCAGATTATTCGTATTGCCTAATATTTATGTTTGACATTTGAGGTTCTGCATTTGCAATTGTTACTTATACAGAGTGGACCAAAAGTGTGGAAACGGCCAATTATCTCGTAAACGGCAAATCTAGCAACATTGTAAATGTCAAATCTGGAATCCCAAAATAGGTTTATCCCAAATTTTGTAGAATTCGGACTAGCAATTTACGAGATAATTGGCCGTTTCCAGAATTTTGGTCCACTTTGTATAAGCAAATTTTTCAATATATTAAGGAGATAAGTGAGTGATGTGGATTTAATTTCATTTGAAATCATGTCTAATAAAACACGAAAAACAGCTATAGCGAATATAAAAAACAGAAAACCTGGGAAAGTTTAGTAACAAATTAGGCATAGTAAAAGTAATCAAAACTATAAGGAGTGTTTAAGAAATAAAAAGTAGAAAAGTTGATAATTAAAAATCATGGAACGATGGAACATTTTCAGAAATTACTAAACGAAAGGCAAGCTACAGAACAGGAATAGGAAAAGATTAACTTAATCAACAGTTTTCTGAGAATACGGATAATGCCAACATTTGAAGAATTGATAGAAGCCATAGGAAAAACAGAAAATCAGCAGAAAATTATCAAATTACAGCTGAAATGGTTAAAAATATGAAAGAAGGGAGACTTAATTTGTTGCTAAGAATTTGCAATAAAATTCGGAAAGGGAAAAAAATACCAGAATATCTGGGATTAATTTGGCGTATATTTAAGAAGGTAGACAATAAAAATTACAATAAAACAGAGGTATAACTTTATATAATATGATAATAAAGGTATTTGACCAAATAATTAAAAACAAACTCTGAGAAAACAAATTAAACCAACATTAGCCAAAGAACAGAGTAGATTTGATGAAGATAAACTTATCCAAGATTATATTTTTACCATAAAAGAAATCATAAACAGAAGAATAGCAAGAGCAAAATCCGTTTATTTAGAATATATTGATATAGAGACAACCTACGACAAAAGTTCCAAGAAAGAATATCTGGAGAAGTAAACAATATGTTGACCTGAGTCACAAATTGTCTGCACCAGAAATAATCAGCAAAACATTAACTCAGAAATATTCACCACAAGACTAGGTGTAAGACAAGGTGGAAGTTTAAGTTCCCTTCTTTTCGTCGCATTTATAGATGACCTAATAAAAGAAACTAAACAAAAATCAAATTCAATGTAATTTGGTTACAGAAAGATTCAACATGTGAAATTATGTGTATTTGAAGATATTATATTTATTGCTGGGAGCGAAAAGATTTCGACGATAATATCAAAATTTGGAACAAAGTATTAACAAGAAATGGGATGATAAATGAAAAACAAACAAACATTATTTAAATTTATATTAAGATATTTTCGAAAGCCATTCTATTTGCTTAGTTCAACGTTCTGCGCATGTGTAATGTTATCTTTCACGCTCCTTATGCTTATAAAACGAGTTTATGGGATTCGTTTTCTATTTATACATTTTTGTGATCTGATGCTAGTCCTCAATAGAATTGAATGTTGAAATTATATCAGATCTGTTTATATGCGACTATTACATAATTCAGTTCCTATAATCATTATATGGCTTTTATCAGTTCATAGGTTTTTATTATCTGCCGCACACTGAGCAATAAACCTGATTTTGAAATAATAGCCAAGACTTGTGACCATTAAAAACTTTCAGGACTAATTCCATTTTATTTTTGCGTGCCTGATGTCGCCGGCGATATGGCGTCCGATATGGCAAAATAATGACTTTATTCGAACCACATCAGTCACCTACATGTCATTCAGTGGCAGTGTAGATTAGCAAAACCCAGAATAATATTTTATTATGTATAAAGAACGATGCCGTAGAAGCTCGCGTGGAATAGAAAAAAAAACAAATTAAATTGGGTTAATGAAATCGTTAAAACAAAAAAAAGTTAAAAGGGGTTGGAAGACCAATACAAAATATTTTGAATCATATAATAGAGACAAAGGTGATAAGGATTAGCTTAATTTAAAAATCAACTTTGACAGTTACTTGTGATGATTTAGGCACGGATTTGATATTTCTCGGGTATAGTCCAATATCACTGATAGAAAAATAACAGTGCAATTGATATCCTTTTAAGTTAGAAATTATTAAAATATACATTATCTAGTTGAGTTGGGAAATAGTAACGGTGGTATTTTGTACTTAATTTTTGTAGTGATTTATTTTTATCCATATCGTAACCACTATTTTTAAAGAAAGCATTTTAAAATAAAATCCAAAATTTAGTCACATATTTTGTAAATTAAACGATGTTAAGCAGCCTATTTATTAAGAGCTCATCGTCAATAAAAAACATTGTTAATTTTTATGTAACGTGTATTGGGTATTTTTTTTTCTTTTCTCTAATTGTTTTTCAAAGAATTATATTTCTTCTTGATGTAAAGTTTTATTTACTTATTAGCTTATTACCCAATCCTTGTAAACACAAATACCCTAAAGATTGTATAGAATCTAAATAAACGATTGTGTTACCCAAACGTTCTAGGAGAAAAATAAGAACCACAGAAGTACTTACTTTTAATGAAAAATTTAGTTGTTTTCATTAAAGTGGCCACCCTTTGTGTCTACATGGCGTTGCTGCGTTTCTACCATAAAGGGAAACACTTCTCGAAGTGGGCTGAAATCAATTCTACGATTCCACTTTCTGTGATGTTGTTGAATCAACTACTTCATCCTCGAAAAGTCGTACAGTGCTAGATCGGGTGAGTAGAATGAATGGGATACAACAGGCTTGTTGTTTTCAGTCAAAAGCTCTCTTCTTAAGGTATGTGCACATTCTCGTGCTCGGGCTTGAGCTTGTGCTCAAGAAGTAAGGCTTGCAAACCTGCTGTCCTCATTCCTACTGGTTTCAACCATATCGTGAGTATTTGGCTTCGGTCCGCAAAAATAATATAAATAACAGTAACATTGGAGTCTGAATTAATGCAGGATGAAGGACTACCCGAACGCTCTTTGTCTTCAATATTTCCGAAGCTCTCCTTAAAACGTTTCAGCAGTACTTGATTTATTTAACACTGCACCATCAACAACTAGAACCATGATTTGATAGACCTCAGTCAGGGTTTGCCGTGTTTGAAATAAAATTTAATTAATACTCGTTGCTCTTCGTTTCGAACTATCACAAACATCCTGCGCGTTTAAAACAATACTGCAAACAAACTGTACTTACTCGGCTCTACTTGTTTACGCAACTGCTTCGTTTGGCACACAGATTCGCAGTTATCTGTTCTATTATTCTATTTTATTATTTTTCCTATCTCTGATTGGTAATAAATATCAAAATAAAGAAATCACTCGTACGATTCCTATTTATTATAAAATAATAAAATAATTTAATTAATAAAGAAATTAATTGTGAAATGATAGCAATTTTACATTTTATTTTATTAGTGAGGTTTCATTTATTTTTGATGTTAATATGTACAGTTAAGATTGAAGATTGATCATTTGCATAAGTTATCATCATCTATATTAATTCCTGTGGAAGTTTCAGGCATTGTATTGGATCTGGCAATTAATTAATTTTGTTTTCAATTGAGTCATCTACGTAGCTTTCAGTTACATTTGAATTTTGTTGATTCCCCCATATTCCATAGAGGACGTAAAAAACTCGTTTTTTAGTCATTTTACCCGCGCTACGAGATAAACAGAAATATACATTCTTTGTAAACATTTGAACAATATTTTGTAGCTACTTATTTTGTTCTACTCATAATATTCCATTTTCCAGTACAAGTAATCTAGTATGCAGGTAGAACTCAGAAAACAGAGGTCAGTACAAACCATAAAAATCTACTATTCCACATTACGCTGGGATAAACTTGTTAATTTTTCCATTTCTATTCTTTTGGTACAAAGTAATGCCCTTTTAAAAGCTTTCCATTGCATCGTATATACCACACAGCCTGGCTATTATTTCATTGTGATAAGGGCTTTTCTCTTATGTTAGCGCACAAAGAATATAATAGCTTATCAGCTGAAAGTTATTGGTGTATAGTTTGCAGCCTTGTGTGTTTTTAAGTCACGTAACTTGTATATTCTTAATTAAATTTATCTTTTATTGCTACCTTTGCACGCGAATGTCCAGTTTAAATAGTTCGCATATACACCAGAAATAGTTAGATTTGTAGCAGATAGTTGCAAAATATTTAATCATAGGTTAATTTTAAAAAATATTCAAATTAAAAAAGCCATAGCAAACTGCTACAAGTCCATATTTATAGTTTATTAGTTATAAATGTGAAAAAAAGATAATACCTCTCACGAATTACGAGTTAGTAAAAAAATTATATGTTAAAAGAGAGAATCAGAATACACATATCTCTCTCTGTTGTTATACCCATATGGAATGTGTGTACATAACTTGTGGGACACATGGTGCATCTAAGGCATAAAACAAGAGTAAAAACGTGAAAATGCGGCCCGATCTAAGTTATGGTGTCCAGACTTTTGACAGAAATATGTTTTCTGGTAGCTTTTGCATACAATAGCCAATGGACGCGATTCTTATCTTCCCCTCGACACTTTTTTGTTATTTCTAAATCGTTTCGCAAAAATGGTGTGGGTTTATTTACCATTGCAGATTTTGTATCAGTTCTCACCTATGTACGACGTGTTGTTTATAGGGAGCATTTCTTAATTTAACATACATTTACATTAACATAAATATTGTAAATAACGTCCTAAATGTTTTGTATAATGAAGTATATATTTTATTTATACTTTTATATATTTCAACACAATTTTTTTGGTATATTTATGTTCAAAATTATAATACATTGTTGTATTGTATTTTGCGTAAAATGGTTACATTGGAATTTACTTATGTGAAACGGAATTTTCATTGCTGCATATAAATATTCTAATACAATTTTAAAATTGTTTCAATTAATTTAGAGAGGTTTTTCGTTCAATCTGAATTAAATCTCGCATTTAAATAATCCTACCTGTGTTAGCTGCTAAAATGTGGGCTTTTTTTTAATTAAATTATTTCGAAAGAGTGCCAAATCATATATTGAATTCGGATAGGAAGGAAAATCAAATTTGAAGGTAATTAAAGCATTATTGTTTGATAGGAAATGCACTTTAATTTAACAAAGGCTTTTGTGTGAATATACCAATTAAAAATTTGTTAAATTGTCGAAAAAAAATTATTTTCAATTTTTATACCAAAAAGCAATATAAAATGTATTATTTCGTTGATGGTTTATTTATTAGAAAATTAAATATGTGCAGAATTGAACATAAACTAATTCGAAAAACACATAGTCACACTATCTAAAAAAAGTTTCATGGATTAAAGAAACTGAAAAAAGAAAAAAAATAGAATGTAATACTACTTCAATGAATATAAGGAAAAGGGCGAATCAAAATAATTGAACTAAAAATATTAAAAAAATATTAGTATGAAATATTGAATCGAAGTGTCTGTTTTTAGATAAGATTGTGTATGGCATCTAATCCTGGCAAGGATTTTTAAATAATTAATTTTTAAATAACATATTAAGTCGACCTCAATAAAAGTTATACGCTCGGTTGATAATGATGTTATGGGTTATTTTATACTGCATAAAAAAGTCCCTATGATTGATTAAACTTTTTACTTACTTACTGAATTGCAAGAATAATGTTTATGAAAATAGAGATGAATTTTCAATGAAAATTTGTAGAAAATGAGCTGTGGAATTAGAGTAATAAACAATAGGATGCGGTTTCGACAAACGCGTGCAGGTCAGTACGATCTGTTGGTTTTGCTGCAATTTGTTTCGGCTGTCAGATTATACTTTAATATCATAATTTTCCTATTTGTTTTCGGACAATTAAGGGAACCGCAGTGCCCCAGATTTGTGTGCACCTGTGTAATTGCATATTTGCTCTTTTAATCAATACTATGTGTGGGTATGGAAAGGTTGCCATTGTGAAACTAAATGGGAAAGTAATTATCGTTTATTTCCAGTTTTATTGTCCATTATAAAGTATAGGCGTTTTTACATTATTGGCCTTATTCCACTTTTCTCTTAAAAAGGAATACAATTGTTATACCAGTAATTTTTCTAAATCATTCATTGGCATTAAAAAGTAATATGTTAATTATCTGAAGACCTATCTTACTGGTAACAATTTTGAATAGATTCTTGGAAAAAGTACTTTGTGAAACATAAAATGACAATATTTTACCTGACTATTTTGCTTTTGAAAATAGATCGAAACTAGAAAATTAAACTCATTGAGTTCGAAATCTGATTGTGTGGTACCCACCTTTGAAGATGTATATTATTAAAGTAAAATGTATAAGGTATATTCAATACTCAATATTGAATTAATTGTTGGTCTACAAGAACAGTTTTAATATCTGCAAAAATCCCAAAGAGACTCTTTCATAAAAGAAATAAATAAATATACTGTATTTACTTATTATTTCAAGATAATATATTTTACGGGGACTTACATTTTTTTTAATTCTAATTATGTTGTAGTTCCTTGTGCTAAGTAAAAGTCCAAATCTTCTAACTTTCCATGTGCTAATTCAAAATGTCCACCAATGCATGGCCGTTGATCCATATAAAGTTTTTCACACTCTTTTTCTTGTGATTTACCTTTATTATATCAAACACTTTTATGAACATAACAAAAACTGTCTTTTTAATGATAAACCAATTAACTGAATATTTCAGTTATATATTATCATGTAATATAAACAAATTGAATGTAATTATTATCAATTTTTTTAAGAACATTTGAATTTTAGGTTAAATAACAAATTTTTTACTTACAATGATGTTTTCTCTTTCAGCGCATAAAACAGAAGAGAGCTCCGTCAAATACCACCGGGCTTATATAGTATAATTTATTTCATTTTTTAGATATAACCAAACCTAATTCTTTTTACATTGAATTACTTTAATTTTATTTAAACAGTGACCAAAGTTTGATTAACTATTTTCAATAAATTTGCAGAATTTTGATTAACAATGTTCTTAGATTGTTTTAATTAATTTTATTTGATTCAGGTGTTTGTACATAGCAATTTGTTCAATTTAAAGCTAGATTATTATCTTCTTTAGACCGTTACAATATATTTACTTCTTTGGTAATGCATTCTTTAAAAACTATTTTAGGTATACGTATTTCAACTAAAACGAAATAAGGATGAATGTAGTAGTTGCCTATACGTATGGATACGAATGGTGACTCTGGTTTCCCGGTAAACAATTATTTTTAATTCAGGATAGACGTTTTTCTAGATAAAAGTGTAAAAAGTAATGAATACCAAAGGAAGCCCTGAATATGCGCACGTGTCAAAGGACCGAAGTTGACGTTGAAAACTTTGCTTACAGCGATGGAGTTGGCAGTGAAAAGAAAATTAAAGGAGTTCATTGTTCGAGGCGACCTTTTCTCTAACACTGCTTTTATTGCAAAAATTACAAAATTAATTTTTAATATTTCACTTTCCAGAGTAAAGAAAATACCACAAAAGCTGAATTAAAATGCGACGGGTTTACATCAAGTAAATTAATTCACGTCTGCTTTTAAAAGAGACAGATAAATAGCTGTGACATTCTTTAAAAATGTATAAGCAAAACTGAATATTTAAACATAATGACCAAAAAACCAAATACAGAAATCTTTCGTTAAATAAAAATAATTATTTACGTCGCGAAATACCTAATTGTAGGTTCAGGTAAAACATTTAACATGTGACCATTTACACTTATTTTATTTCAAATAATTATGAAAAGATAAGTTATACTTATCTGAATTTCCACAATTTTCCAAAGCTTTTCAAAATATATTAAAATCGACCCAGGTTTCGGTATCTGCCATAGCCATACTATTTGCCAAGATAGAAAATCGTAATGTTAATACGCAAATCGTTTCACGATTTGGCAACGCCTTGAGATTTGTTGCTACTCATTAAATGAAAAAAATAACCTCTGAATCGAAGTTCGGGTCTCGGAACTCATATTAGGGATGTTACAATGTTGCCGAATCGTACATCGTTAATTCTAAACTTGGCTATGCCCGGACTAAAATTATGTAGCCTGTATAGCTAGTAACGTTCTTAATTCGCATTTGGGGGATGCGCTATTTACAGCATCACAGCCGATAAAGTTGCTTTCCTGGACTATTTGAAAAATTTATGGATAGGTATATATATTTATATATAAAATAAAATATTATACAGACTGTCCCAAAAGTTTAGAAAACTTCGAAAGGTTTATGTATAAAGTTTTAGAAGATGAACAGTAATCAAATTTTTTTAATAGTTTTTTATCTTTTTTTTTTTTTTGAATGTGCACTGGTGAATACTTAGTTCATAACCCAGTGTATAAACATTAACTAAGGAAATATTTACAGTTTACACTAAACAAATTTCATAATTTGTAACGAATATATTCAATAATCATAAAAATACACTTGTAAAGGGCATCACACAAAACTTAAACAAATTAAGAAAGAATTCTTTTAGACAATGGTGATTTCGTATACAATTATAAATATAAATACCATTACAAATATACCAAACTAAGAGATGTGTAAAAATTTTCAATACGTCTCTAATTTCGTTTAACCCAGCATACATCCTGTATAAAGAAAGTTCTTAGGCATTGTTGTTTAACAAATTTTTGTAATAATTGTTCTTTAAAGTTTACATATTCATAATCCTTATTCCACATAGTTGTGAAAAATTAAAGAAACTTTTAGATGTGAAGTAAAACTTTCTTTAAAAAATATATTTATTTTAAATTAAATTATTTAAAAAAATGTAATATGCGGTTTTTAAGTTATGCCATAAATTGATGAAAATTTAGTTTTAAATATTAACCCAATTAAAATAGGTATTTCATAAAAAAATTTTTTTTTTTATTTTAATAGAACAAACGGACTATTTTTTATTGCTTAACTTAAAAAGTGTACATACTTACAACAAGCGGTGAAATAATTATTTTAAAATTAATTAAACAAGTAAAATCAATAATCAATTCTCTTTGTTCCACCCTGTATACCTTCGAGAACGTTCTATATTCCACATACAAAACTCAGGATTCGCCCTTTCTGACCTCACTTTCAACCAATCAAAATGATACCCTTCCTCGCTCATCTCACGGTCAGCGAGTTTAGTTGTGCCGAATACACTGAAGAAGTTATACACACAGATACTCACTAAGTTAGTTGTCCCTAAGCACTCTAAAAGAGCACACACACGCACACACTGATAGTAGTCTTGAGCCACCCACACAATGCACAATTTTTGTAGAAAGTTGTTTGATTTTGTATGTAAAACAAAGTAGAAATTGTTAATTTGAATGTAAAAATCCATTTAATATCTCTTCAGAAACAAAAAGTAAATTTGTTAATAAGTTAAGTATTGAAGCGAGTAAAAGTTTTGTGCCCAATGCGATAAAAATACTTAACACGAAGTATAATTTGTAGTTATAAAAAGTTATAAAATTTGCACCACAACAACCTGTTTCTCATAAATACTTTTTGGAATAAAGAAGATTTGTTCATTCTAATAGTTTTTTGCTCCCATATATAAATTTTTACAATAATGTTGAATAATTTAAAAGTTATTAAATAAAAAGATTTTATTAAAAAAAAATGACGGCGTTTATCTTATTTAATAGAACTTAAAAGTGGTACATAGAAAGACTAGTTTCTCATGAGAAATGTGCTAAGGTATGCGAATATGGAACACCTTATAAATTCTTCTTCTCCTTATACATTGCAATTGTCTCACAAAATTCACAACAAGACCATGATAAATCATCCAGTATCTAGAACTATTACCCAATAAATATCTCTTACAATAAAATTTAGCTAGAAAATTCTAATATATCTTCATACATCTCAAGAGAATTTATGACAGCGAGCTATTTTACCGACATGCAGATATTTGCCGCCGATAATCCTCTATTCTCGCTATTATCTCGCTTAATGTCTACGAATCGTTGCGGCGGGATCTATTTCATAGCGGAGCGTATAAATAATAATAAAACAACAAATAACAAAAAGAGGGTAGATAATATGGTTTTTAGCATTTTATACGTCTTATTTGGAAGAACATATTGATTTATGACGTGCATCAGAGTTTCACAGGATAAGCAAAATTGAAAACAGGAAAAATAATTTTGACATTCCATATTTTGATTTAATTTTATCATATGCCAACATTCTTGTGTCACAATCCATTACAGATTTTTTCCAATTAAATCTTCTTCATATCGTAATAATATAAAAGTATTTAAAATGTGAATGTTAAAAAATAAAACGAATTAAAATTATCATTAAATTTTGTTTTATTCTATTTACATTATATTTTTTTTTTTTATTTTATCTTACTGACATATTTCACGAACAAAATGAATTCCACATATTTGTAGAAATAATTAAGTCTTGTAGTGACAGAAAAAAATTATATTAATTTTTAACTCGGTATGTGTGAAATAAAATCCTTTAGAATAAATATTCGGTATATTTTCTATTTTCCCATTTTTTTTAAATTTACATGAAGCATATAAACGCATCCATATAATATAACTGAGAATTAGAAATTTATAACATTTTCTCTTGAAATATTGAAAATACCCATTCGCATTTAACTCCGTAAAACTTCTTGTGAAATATGCGTTCGTAGGTATAAATTCATTTACAGCTTCCACGGAAGTCTTGGAAATAAAGAAATATTGACAAGTCGAGACACAGAACGGATAAATGGGCTTGCAAGTATATAAATTTTAGAGAGAGGAGGGAGAAGTCTAGCCATAGTTTTCTCGATCCACTTTGTTTCTAAACTTCAAACTCAAAGAGGATGTATCCTATCAGCTTAGTTTCTTATATTATGAACTCTGGAAGTCTGAGGAACTTCCTGAAGTTTGGATATCTACTCTGTCACACCAGCTTTTTAGATCCGGTTCCTTAAACGGGAAGATGCAAAAAAGTCATTGGTTTAAGAGAATTTATGCTCCAGTGTGGTGAACTTCGAAAATTGTTTGGTAGAATAAAGTTCCTGTGAATTATGCAGATAATCTTCAGTTTAATATTTATACGGGGCGACTGAAAATCTCAATGAAAAATTTACTTATTGATGAACAAAATCCCATCTTTTTTCTGTTTCATAATTTATACTACCTACGAATAGTAAATTTGTAATATTTTTAAAATAAAATATTAGTCTTATAAACAACGAAAAGTGTGCGAAGAGCAACTGTTTATTGGTGAGATTTTGGGCGTAGATGATATTGCTTGAAGAATAAAATTTAATATTCACCTATTTATATATTTTTTATTTAAAATAATTAAATAGAAATAATAAAGTACGAGTACATGGGTGAGAAAAAAGATTTCAAAAAATAATTGAAACTGACTGGAACACTAAGGAAATACTAAACGATTAGAGAAAAGAGATGGTGCCAATTAAAAAGAACGGAGATTGCATCAATTAAGTGCTATGAATGTTGTATGTGACATATAAGATTTATGAAAGAATACTGGAAGAAAGACTGGGGAAAATCCATAATACACGATATTCAAACTGATTTCAAAGTGGTTACATTAGCGCAAGATTGGATATTTGTGGTTAATTACTGCAAAGAATGACAAATAAATAAGAAAAAATATAGGCACTATTGAATTAGACAAAGGTTTGGATAGTATTGAGAGCTCAGTTTAAATGTCTAAAAACATAGTTAGAATAAATTTAATGCTCTTCCTTTACCAAAACGTGACAATGCTGGCGGTTACCAAGGGACTGAGGTGACATTTTGTTGGTTAATTTTTTTTTTCTCTACATATCAAAGTGGAAAATAAAGCTCTTAAAAGAAAAAGAGTAATTTGTTAGTTCAAATCTCTTTTTTAAACCTGTTGTTCCTAGTAAGAATAAAGCAACACAAAATAGGAAAACAAAGGTATTCACTGTTTTCATAGCCTTGAAATCCAAAAAACTGAAACCAGCATATTTGAGATATATAAATCTACTAGATATGGGTATAAGCAAATTATTATATACAGACAAACTTATCCCAACTACAAAAGCTCAAAAAAAATTGTAGAGGAAAATTGAATACTGAAAACAAAAGTGATAGTCATAATTAGATCCAGAAATAGACAGCTTCTTCTTCATCAAGAGTAGAATTCCAGATTAAATACTTAGATTCTGTTCTTGATGAGAAGAACCGGGTAAGCAAAACTACCAACTTATATAAGGAACTCTCTAAAACATGTATCAATCAAAAAAAAAACTTGAAGCAGACAAAGAAAAAAGATTACGAGAAAAATTTTAACCCAATACTGACCTAAGAAAGTGAAGTCCTGGATATTGAGTTATAGCAGCGTACAGCGTACAGGACCATTTAGATCAAATATATATTTAAAAATAAAATGCAAACTACATCAGAACTGATAAACATATTGTAAACATTAATAACGAAGTTGTAACTGAAAAATATTTAGTAGTACTATGAAGTAATTTTAGACCGACCACTAATCTTTAATGCACACTTAGATAATATAATTATTAAGTCATTAGGAATTAAAAATATATGTCCATATACAGGGAGTCACACGACGTTTTGACAGTCGAATATATTGAAAACTGTTCACTTTGAGAAGTATGAAATTAGGCAGATATAAACAATCGAATCTGATGCTTATATTTGTTATAAAAAGGCTCTCATTTCCGGTCAAGTGACCCCAACATTTTTTTAAATAGGACAACCGGTATGTTACATTTTTGGTTATGTCTTTCAAAAACAAATTCAACTATATCACACTTGTCATGATTTTATCGTGCAGTAATGATAACATGGACCATTTATTTTTATGAAATTTATTAAAGCAAGATTTTGCACTCCAATATTGGCTTCCCGTTTTCCTTGCGTTTCCGGTAACGTGACGCCTACTTTACTTTTTTTAAATTGCAAAACCGTGGTACAGGGCATCCCACGATCTTCTGAATTTAATTTTTAAAAGTTATAACCAAAAATGTAATATTATACCGGATGTCCCATTTTCAAAAAAATTGTTGAGGTCGCGTGACCGGAAATGAGAGTCTTTTTATAATAAATATAAGTATCGTTTATAGATGATAAATTTCTTAATTGTCATGTGAACAGTTTTCGAGATATTGGACTGTCAAAACGTCCTGGGACACCCTATTTAAGCAAGCATTCAACTTTAAAAAGACTTAAAAAAACAATTCTATATAACATAATTACGTACAATAATGACGTACGTTTACCCTATATGGATTAATGCTTGTACGTAGAAATGAAAAAAGCTTCAACTGTTACAAAATTTTAGGAAAAAAATGTATTCTTCATAAAAAGTTCTGCATGTTCTAAAATCTAAAATACAACCATCGGATTTAAAATTTGTTGAGCCGTATACAAGGTTTGTCGAAAAATATAAATTTTGCTCAAGAGTAAAGTATCTTTAAATTTGACAATATCGAAAAATGATACTAAAAATAGTTGATCAGAATTAAAAATTACGTTTAAATATGCAAGTACATCCATTTAAATTAAAACTTCAGATTATTTTATTTTTTACTAATATTTCTATTTTGAATGAACATTTATCTCTTGTGATTACGAAACACATTATAACCTTTTAGTTTTTCGATGTTTTCTAATAATTTTGCAATTAAAACGCGTAATAAGTGCACTACAGTTAAATTTGCATTATTGTAGACATACGTTTTAAAAATAATTTTATTAATATAAATTGATGTACTTACATATTTAAACGTAATTTTTAATTCTGATCAACTTTTTTTAGTAACATTTTTCGATATTGTCAAAAATTAAGGTACTTTACTCTTGAGCAAAATTTATATTTTTCGACATACCTCGTACACGACTGAAAAAAGTTGATATCTGTTGATTGTATTTTAGATTTTAGAACATGCAGAACTTTTTATGAAGAATACATTTTTTTCCTGAAATTAATAATAAAAAAGTTTCCCATATGGTTCTAACTTACTGAGACATATTGTATATATATATATATATTTTATAATACAGGGTGTCCGCGAAAATAATGCATTCCTTTAGAGGATTGGTAGAATGTGTTATTAGCAACAAAAAATTCTAATAATTTTTTTTTCTAACATCAATAGTTTTCACAAAAATGATCAATAAACTTTCCTTCGGAAATCACAACGTGACAACACCGCGAAGATAGAAAGAATCGGAACTATTTTTTTTTTTTTTTTTTTTTTTTTTTTTTTTTTTTTTTTTTAATATTTTGGTAGTCACAAGCATAAGTAATTAGTCACTTACTAGATGCCACTGCCAGTTTTAACGTTGGGAGGTGTATCTAGGTGCTTATGGTACAAATTAATGTAAAAATATTAAGATGGCATTTTTTTCAACTCGCGAGTACCACGATATGCTACTTATTTATGGTGAATCACAGGGTAATAGTCGTGTTGCTGTAAGACTTTACAATGAACGATACCCAAATAGGCGGCAACCAAACTGTCGTACTTTTGTTTCCGTGTCTCAAAGATTGTTGGAAAACGGTAGTGTAATTCCTAAAAAAACTAGTGGTCGAAATCGCACGGATCGTGTATTAGCAGTGGAGGAGGATATCTTAGATATTGTTGCCCAAAATCCCACAGTGAGTGTACGATCTGTCGCAAGGCAAGTTAATGTTGGTAGAACTAGTGTACACAGAACATTAAAAGAACAACTATTACATCCGTACCACATTCAACGGGTGCAAGATTTGCATCAAGGTGATTTTGCAAGGAGACTACAATTCTGTACATGGTTTCAGAATAAAACAACCAGAAATCCTTTGTTTCCTTCTGAAATATTATGTACAGACGAGGCTTCTTTTACGAGACAGGGAGTTTTGAATTTCCACAATTGCCATATTTGGGATGATCATAATCCACACGCAACGCGTAGAACAAACTTCCAGCAAAAATTTTCCATTAATATGTGGGCTGGTATTATTGGACATACTTTGATAGGACCATACGAATTACCGAGACAGTTACGTGGAGATAGCTATTTAAACTTTTTGGAAAATGTTTTACCAGGGTTACTAGAAGAGTTGCCATTGAACATTCGTCAGGACATGTGGTTTCTACACGATGGCGCACCACCACATTTTGCTCGAGCTGTAAAATTATTTCTTGACGATCATTATCCTCGCCGTTGGATTGGTCGAAATGGACCATTTTTATGGCCACCAAGATCGCCTGATTTAAATGTCATGGACTATTATTTCTGGGGTCATATGAAGTCCCTCGTGTATGATAATCGTCCTGAGATTGAAACAGAGAATGAACTACGAAATCGCGTTTTCGCAGCAGCCGATACAATTCGTCATAATTTATTCAATTATGATATTAATGAAAATTGGGTTCGCCGCGTTAATGCGTGTGTGCGTGCAAATGGAAACCATTTTGAACATTTTTTATAAACAATATCGCAGTCGCTGAACCTAAACTTTTCGATATGCCTTAAATGTAGTTTGACGTTATGGTAAGTTATTTTGTGTATCTAGTCTAATTAAATTTTCCACATTTATCAAAATCAAAAATCAAAACATTTCAAAGGTCATTATTTCTAAAATAAAGATAGTACTTCTCAATTAAATTGCAAGAAAATAAGTTCACTTTAAACAAATTCTCAAGATACAAAGTCAGCTGTTAGCACTATTTCTTATCTATTACAAAAATAAAAGTTTTTTACTCGTATTTACTGCGATTAGCTATCATCGAATACAATAAAAACAAGACACCTGATTTTCTTTGCATAAAACCAACCCACTGACCTATTAAAGCCAGATATCAGCTGTTTTTCGTGGCGCTTCAGAATAGGCGGCGTTGTCGGCTTTAGTAAATTTACTGTAGATATCATACCAGGTATACAAAAATCAATGTTATTTTTTTGTTGAAAACCGTTGACTTTACAAAAAAATGTTATAAGACTTTTTTAATCAATAGCACATTTTATACCTCCCCCATAAAGGAATGCATTATTTTCGCGGACACCCTGTATATTTGAATCAAAGAAGAGAATGAAAACAGAAATAAAGAAAATAAAGCATAGAAGATTATAAGTAACAAAATAAAAGTAAGATTTTTTTAAACGTTTTCCATTTTGACGTCAAAACTGTGGTTCAAGATGCAGACAGTTACGACAAACCAAAGGTTTCAGTCCCCAGCGTAATCACGATGTTTAAGTTATACAAATTATAATATGTTTGTTTTTGGAAAAATACGGATGTATTTAAAAATTATAAAAAATACTTGTATTTTAATCACGTACATATAAGAGATTTTCACTTGTTTTATTCTGTACAAGGCGTAATATCATTAGAAGATATTAACAATGAGGAAGTGAAGTATTTGATAAACAATGAAGACGGCCTAAGGGCTTCATTTAGCGGTATCAAAAGACAATGTATTAGTTCTAAAGGGCCGTACGACCACTTCCTTAATAGGAAGATTCAACTTATACATATTGTTAGGCAGGTTAAATATTTATAAGTAAGTATGTGAAGATGGAACTAATGAAGTGTAGTAATATTGTATTTTAGTCACACTTTTTTAAACATTCAGACTGATACACACAGAAAAAAAAACATTTAGTAATATTAAAAGATATAACATGCAAGACAAAACGAGAAAATTTGGAATTAGTGTGATAACAAAAAAAATAAAAAAAATAATTCAGAGGATTTTGTTAAATACATATTTTATTATCTGCTTTTGCTCTTAGGTTTTAATAAAGTATATGGCACATACCAATGTATTATATAAAATAAATTTTATATATTTTTTTTAAAAATAAAGGAGACTATCGACTACAGTCTGAAATAAAATAAATTCATTTTTAAAAATTTTGTGGTTTTTTAAGGTAAGAAATGTGTGAATTTCTTCAAACATTTATTATAAAATCTATTTTAATTCGTTGTACCCTAGAGTTCTATATAGTTGATGCTTTTATAGCTGGTGATATGTGCTAACATTACGGAGTGAAATCAATGTCAATTAACTTGACAGAGAATAAAACTCCTGCTGTATAGTAGGAAACGGCATAAATTGACAAAAAAACATTCATCATAAAAAGTGTCTTTATAAGTTCCTTTTAATTTTTCTCCTTTCACATACTTTCAAAAAGAATTCTCAGTGGGAAAATAATTTCCATATAGATAGAGAAGATAATAGTAAAAAAACACTCAAACTTCCAAAGGACATTTTTCAAAGGTAAACTAAATTCGGGACGTATTGCGGGTTTTCCACGCTTGAGGATTGCTTTTGTGGGCGAAAATCCGCGAATTGAATGGAAAATTGTCGATTTATGATGTAATGGCGGTTCGTTTTTCCTCCTTTTTTCCTATTTTTCTACACTCGTTCGTTCCTTTCGTTTGTTGTTGGGCTTGTATGCGACCGAGAAGGTATAAAGGGCTCAAATGTTTGGTTGGGAGAGTTTTATCGCAAATTTTACATTCCAAAAGTAGGTACTTCAATTATCCTCACAAAATTTTCTTTTTCTTGTTGAGTGTATCGGAAAATATATAGAACTCTTGTAGCGTACGGTAACAATGTGAAAAATATTAAACGGTAATTTATTACAATACATCAGGTCTGCATCAGTAATTCTTACAGGAAATGTAGTTGGAACACCGAACAACTGTGTGGTAAATATACACAATTGTACAAATACTGATCAAAAGCTGCAGTATTTTATTGTTGACTTGGCCATAAAGTCTTCTTGTTTTTCAGCAAAAATTGTAATAACTTCTTCTGCGGTTGATATCCCTTGGGCTCATACGAATAATAATGCGATTGTTTTATTACTAAATGAAACACTTGTAGAAATCCTTCTAAAAAGATTTAGGTAAACGTTAGTATCTAGTAAAATCGGTGTAGTAATTGGAAATAAATTCTTATAATAGGTTTATAATTATATACCTACATTCCAATATATTTTTTGAATAAAAAATTTGTTATCTACAAATAAAAATTAAAAGCCAAAATTTAACTAAAAACTAGGACATTACCAAATGAAAGTTTTACGGTTAAAATAAAGTTATCTTTTCAGACTAATATAGTTACAATCTAAGGTCCAAAATTAAGTAATTTTTTTATAGGGAGCTGAAGAAGCGAATATAAATGATGGACTGACTGCAGATTTTGCCCAAATTTTAGCATTTTATCAAATAATTTCAGTTTTATATTTTTGTAGTATTTTTTCACAAATTATCAAATTTTTCATAAAAATATCATTTTGCTGATTTTTCCAATACTACGATGGCACAAATCCATGAATATTTAACAAATATTTGCACACCTAATAATATAAAGCTGAACAATTTGTTAACACAATATAATGTGAAATATTTATCAACACTCAGACAACATTTTTTCAGTGAAATACTAAATAATTACAATAAACAGTTTATTGGTATTTTAGTAATTGAATTAAAATTTTATACATAACTACTCAGATGTATAACAATAAATAAAATAATAAAATGCTCTCTATCCATTCACAAATACTATTAACTAAACCTTAATTAGTTTTCAGTCATCCATTGCGGTGCTTTTTTCACATAAACCTTCAATTTACAGGCAGTTTATCATCAATTTGTATTGGTCTTTAAGTTGAAAATATATTTACGACCTAAGTTGAAAAGTATATTTTAATTAGAAAATTACAAATTCAAAGAACTCTCCTTCCCAAAAACCAAGTAAATACTAAAAACTGAGCCCACGTCCATTAAAGTTAAACTGATGCAATTAAAATGGTATTTATTTCCCAAAGGTCTACAAAACATAAATCATCATCCGCTCTGAACTAATTACTAAAATGCTTAATAAACGCAAACCTTTGGGGCTTTTCTTCTCCGAGTTTCTTTTAAACAGTGGCGACTTTTAAGGGGTGTACTAGGAGCTAATTATAACTCTCAATTCAAGTTAAATTTTCACTAGAGGTAAGATTGTTAGTATGTATAATTTATTGGCATGTAAGATTGTGTGGAGAGTGAGAGTGTAAAATTCTCCTACCAGTCTTGTGAAAAGTACAAAATAATAGAAAGGAACTTACAAGAAAGAAATAGGTAGAATATTTCAAGATGCAAATTTAACTTATGGATACTAACATAGGCAACCAGAAAAAATAATGGAGAAGGCATGGGATAAATTTTTCAAGAAGTATATCCGCAATAGTCACGTGTTTCAAGGATTAGAAATTAATATAAAAAATATTTAGCAACAAAGCAACATACAGGTCAAAGGATTAAAAATGCTGTAACAAGTAGCCCAAATCGATTTAGAATAGAACTCTAAAACAATAACAGTTAAAATTTATGCTAATTTAGTATACACAATCCATGATATTTCGAATTTTATTTGTCTAGGGCATGTAAAGATTAAGAAAATAAATCACTTCTAGAAAATATGAAGTTGAATATAAATAATCACAAATAATTTTTAATAGAAATTGTATAATATTTGATAGGTTAATATGAAAGAAAATTGCTGCTCTAGCAGGTTAGAAGCCACCACTGAATATAAATCTGGAAAACCACCGATTCAAAGATGTTTTGCGAAATACTAAATTACGGACAATTAATAAGTTACGAAGTATTATTTTGATAAAGTATCCAAGTCTTTGGCAACTTCCGAAGCTCCGGAGTTAATAACCATGAAGAAAAGGCAAAACTTTTGCCATCCTTTTTCATTAGAGCAAACTTATGATACTTATCGGTAAACGTAGATATTCACGTCTTTATACCGCGAGATCTCATTAAATAAAACTTTCCAAGAAAGTGCACTGAAAATACAGTTTTATCAGTAACGTTCACTTTTAGGAATGAGGCGTATCATACACTTCTTATCTGGGAAAAACTAAAGTGAAACAGAAAATGATTATCTTATGACTTTTAGCTGCCTGCTTTTGTCACGTATGCATAGTACTTTTTTCTTTATTTGCAGTTATACAGGGTTTCCCAAAAGCTTCTAACGAGTGAAGAAAAAATCTGAAAAATTGGAGATCACTAAAGAGCTATAAAAACTACATGTTTAGATGGTTTAAAACTTTCATACACTAGAGTTTTTTTAGGGGGTGATAACCTCAAAATTTTTAAATTGGAACTTCTGTCGAGTTTCACCTTATTTTAAAAGTAATGAAAAAAGAAACACATCCCCAAAACCAAAACCCGTTATCTTAGTTATTTTAAGAGTTATACTACCAAATGAGAAAAAAACATGTTTATTACGATTTTTATAATACATTTTCAAACACTCATAAATGGAATTTTGAATCCGTTGGAGCATATCCATAATTGTATTGGGGATTTTTCCAAGTATGCGATTTTGAAAATAATTTATTGTTTCTGGATTTGTTGCATACACTCTACTTTTTAGAAAGCCCCAAAAGAAAAAATCGAGTGATGTAAGATCCGGAGATCGTGGTGGCCACTCGATTTCACCTCTTCTCTTAATCCAACGATTTGGAAACGTGCGACTCGGACTGGTCGGCTAAAATGTGGAAGCACCATCTTGTTGGAACCACTTATTGTCAATACCATTAGGGCATACGGCACGAACACTTGGAACCACTTGATTTTCCAAGAGTTCTGGATATCGGCGTACTTCATCGTAAGATCTTGTTCTATCCCCAAAGCCACGAATCATTAAAAGAGTAATTCTTTCTTTTTCGTTCAGTTTTTCGGCCATTTTTAACAGATTATTTTAACTAATTCAAAAAAAAGAAATAAATAGGATCAAAGTTAACACAACAATTTAACAATCAATAAATTGTCAGTGTCACAAACTGTTTATTAAATTTGCACCTACTTATTTTCATTTTTGTTTTTATTGCTTAAAAGCTAAGCTAAACTGATACGAGCATACTAGGCCCAGAATAAAATTATTAGTGTTACAAAATGATATAGGGCGGCATACAGGACCCAACAACTGTTTAACAGTTTTGATACACATGGCAGTCAACGTGTCAAAATATCGGGTTTTAGTTTTGGAGATGTGTTTCTTTTTTTCATTATCTTTCAAATAAGGTAAAACTCGATAGTGGTTGCAATTTAAAAATTTTGGGGTTATCACCTCCTAAAAAAACTCTTCAGTGTATGAAACTTTTAAACTATCTAAAAATGTAGTTTTTATGGCCCTTTAGTGATCTCCAAGTTTTCTAATTTTTTTCTTCACTCGTTAGAGACTTATGGCTTCGTCCAGGGACTTTTGGGAAACCCTGTATATAAATGTTTAAGAGTTTAACGTTCTCTTTAATATTTAATGCCTCATTGTGTGATAAAATGACTACGGATAGAAAATAAAAAGTAGTCAATATATATATATATATATATATAAATATATATATATATATATATATATATATATATATATATATATTTATATATATATATATATGTATGTATATATATATATATATGTATATCACTATAGTTAGTTTGGAGGACGACAAAAAAAATTGAAGACCTACACTAGAATATTAAAAATAATACTTAGAATGCGGGTAAAGCCATAGATATTTTTTTTACATTTTAACATAATTTTAACATAATATTTGTTCTATAAGTATTATTATTAATACAGGGTGACACAAAAAAACGGAAACGTTTTTACAATCCAATAAAACTAGAAGTGATAAGAGAAATAAATTTTATTCATATTAATTGAAACCTTAAAACTTACCGTTTACGAAACATTGATGGAATTTATCATTTTTTAAAAATTACGTCCTTTAGATGGCGTCCTCCTGGACAAATACATTCTTGAAATCTGCTGTTAAGATTCCTCATTGCCCACTGCAACATCTCAGCTGGGATACTCCGAATTTCATCCCGAATTCTCTGTTTTAACTCATCCAGGGTTCTTGGTCGAGGATAGTAAAGTAGACAGAAAGCCAAAGAGCGTAAAACAGCTCTGGCCAAACAATTTAGCTTAATGCTCCGCCCAACATTTTGTCATTTATTTTCATTTCCGAATTCAATCGTAACCCTATTTTATTTCTATTTAAATTTTATTGCATGTACCCCAAATTGGCTCATATGAGTCAGCAAAATTACTTGTTCAATAATGCAACTTCCCCCCAAGGGATCTATAATCTCAATCAATTTCTTTTGGACTAACTTGACATATAGACATTTATTTACTATGGAGAATCGCGATAGGGTTTTTCTATTTGTAAATCAGACATAGGCGGGTTTGCAGACGAATTTATTTTAAATTTATGTCTTAAACAACATACTCATGTAGGTTTCATATATTATTTCAGTGTTTAAGATCTTCAGGTCACAGTGAATTCTGGACCAAGAAAACTTCGCAACCTTAAATATATTTCTAATTTATTTATAAATATAATGTATAGTACTATTGATATTATTATAACCGATGGACACAAATTAATACCTAAAGTTTTATCAAATAGTGCGGATGGTTAAAATTAGTTCTTATCTTTATAGTTATTACTTTTACTATATAAAACTTATTGGTACCTACTAAGCACAGATAGAAATATATGAATATTATCAAGTTTAATTAAAAATACAGAGTGAGAATAAGATTATATTAAACATACACAAATGTTATTTTAGTAGATAGAAATTTTGATTTATTGAGGCATTACTCATTAATCATTAATATAATTATATATATATATATATATATATATATACATTTACAATTAATAAATTAGGTTTCAAAATCAATAATTATTTAGAATAAACTAATTATAAACTTCGTATATTACATTCACAGTTTAAAATTACTTTTTTTATGGAAATGAATTCCGATATATTCTCTCCCTCATTTTATATTAGATCAACTAACTAATGTAATTCAATAAAAAGATGTCGTATTTAGGATGAGATAAAGTCGGTTAACCTTAGACACGCTGCATGTAGAGGCTTTTTGACATCCCGATATGGTTTATGCAAATACCAGAGTTTTAAACCGCTATAAATATTCATTACCGATAAACTTATAAGGGGTTGATAAAGGCTCTTAATTAGTCTTCAATAAAATTGATTTCGATTACCAAATCGGCTCTGAAGAGAGGAACCAGTCCTCTTACAAATTCTATGGCTATCTCCGAACAACGGATTCGTTTCAGCAGCAGGAAAGATACGGGCGAGATGGTTAAGTGCTGCTGATGATGTTGATACAACGAACGGTCAAAGAAAGGAAAAAAATCAGGATTTATGTGACGTGAATACGTGGAGTAGATAGTTAAGAATTGGATCGACAGATTTTTATAATAATGTCAGTATTATAGTCCGTAATATTATATATAATGGCTTGCTTCAACTGCAAATTTATATTGTTTTATCATCCAAAATATATTTTGTAAAAAAAAAGGAAATAGGAATGTCCATTTAAATTGCGATATTTTCTCTAAAATGTTAAAATTATCAGATTTTTTACAAATATAATTATTTTACATAAATATGTTGTTTAAGTTACGTTTTCTAATCAAAATTACTAAAAAGTTCCATCAAAAAAAGTTATGACAAAAATGTTACAACTCTGTCTCTGTCCCAATTTGTGAAAATATTATAACATTATCAGCAAAAAACGAAAAAACATATTTCAACAGTATCTTTCTGGCATAGCAATGTTTTATTCCAATCCTCATATTTTCGTCCAAATAACAATCGCTTACTCTTTGTCTCAATAGTAATGAATCACCCCGTATATTATGAAAAATGATAGAGGATGATCTTCAGAATTAATTTTGTTAAAGTAATAAATTATAACAAATGTTTTCATTGAAATGGAAAGAAAATCCATATATTTTTTAGGAACATGACTTTTGATATGGTATTTTGATATTCTAGTACTAATTTCCTCACACTCTAATGAGAGCATTTGAAATAGGAGAATGTTTTTACTTTAGTTTTTTAATTTATGTATAAATATTGCCACTTAATACTAACCAGTACGTAAA
Organism: Hermaeophaga mercurialis; assembly: GCA_951812935.1. Taxonomy (NCBI): domain Eukaryota; kingdom Metazoa; phylum Arthropoda; class Insecta; order Coleoptera; family Chrysomelidae; genus Hermaeophaga; species Hermaeophaga mercurialis. Next base: position 21,788,037 of record OX638360.1, read on the forward strand.
TTATTTATATTATTTTTTATTTTATAATCATTAGAGATACATAGTAATCCTTTTAATGTCATTAAAAAATAATCTCGCACCTGCTATATAAAAAAATCCAGGTTGTAATTTAATCAGGAACAAATAAAGAATGTTAACCTGTCAAAAATGAATATGAAACCATTGAACTATATCTACCTTTTGAAACCTTTGTATATGAAATTAGTTTTTTGTCGGGATCTTTAAATTCTTGTAAGAACACCCTTTTAGAATAGACTGACATTAAGTGGTCAAAAGATGTCCTCTGACTATCTATCTCAGTTCGATAAATAGAAAGAGATTAAGAATTAGTTACCTTGAGACTAGGATAACATTTCATTTTATTTTTTATGGTTTTCGGAAATAATTAATAATTTAACGTTATAGACAATTCGTAAATTGTAGTTGTATATAAATAACAAAATAAGAATGGAACAATTAGAAGCACTTCAACTTCAACTTTTTTTAGCAAAATTAGTAGAAATAATTCAGCAGATTTATATAGGTACAAAATTTGATAATTTCGCATGAAAATTAATTCAAATTGTTGCAGAAACTGAAACTTTGAAACATGCTAAATTACAGATTGCAAAGTTTCGAATTACGGACAAGCTCTGAGTTTTTAATGAACTATTTTGAACTATGTTGTAACTGGAGTACGGACAAGTTCACTAGAGGATAAAATATTTACACAAATTCTTTAAGATAGTCGTCTCTAAGTTGTTAAACTCCAAATTGTAGGATTCATCAAGGATGTAGTCTTTTTTTAATTCTGCACTCTTGAAAGTTATCCGAAAACTTTGGTTGAAGATTCTCGTCGTCTTATGTAATTTGAAATGTGCTACACTCAGCTATGATATTTAAATCATTATAAAGTTAAAACTTGTTCAGCAACCATTGGAGTTTCTGAAATTACATCTATTGGGAAAAAACTGCCCAAATGAAATGTGCATCTACCAGAAATAATTGAAACCTATAGTTGAGAATGTTTGAGACACAAAATATTGGCCTTAGAAAGAGAAATAGGTCGACTTTGAATAAATAATATTATTACTTTAAATTCTATATTTGTAAACATTAAATGTCTGCACCACTCCTTCGATAAAAATTATTCTGGTATCTAGAAATCCACGTCCTAATATAAAATTCCTATTGTTCTATAAAGTTTAACTCGCGACGAGGAGAATAAAGCTATAAACCATTCTGATTTACTTTGTAGCGTACAAATTTATTGCTTAACCGTTTCCAATAACACGTTCACATTCAATTAATTTTAGTTGAGGAAGTTACTCTCTAGGCGTCCGTTATTTTAGTTCGATGGTGTGGCGAGACCAGAAAATCAGTTTCTTCTATATAAAAAAACTACTAAAAATTGCCAATAAAATAGTACCTATACCTAATTGAATTTAAAAAACAAAATAAAGATCACGAAGTGATAACAAAGTAATCACATTTATGATTTGGAGAAAATTTAGCATATTTAGCATATATTAAATATCTGGATAATAAAAACAAAATTGGTATATGTTAATGAATTTGCAATGCAATTAGATTAAATGGTTGTTGAGCTCAGTTTGAGTATATTTGATAAAATATTAATTTATATCAGCACTGTGGACCAAGAAAGTCCATAGACTAAGTGGTCAACTTTCTTTATATTTTGTTATTACTTCTTATCCATTTCTCGGTCTACTTTTTCCACCCTATATTTTTCAAAGTATTTTCCGCTCATATACTGCTACTCTTTCTTGTTCTGCCTTATTTAATACCGATACTTCACTGCCGTAAGTGAAATTAGATCTTATAACTGCTTTTCACTAGCCTTGATTTATTAGAACTGCCATTTTGATATTTAGTGTTGACTATTTTTCCACTTTAAAAAACTGCACGTTTAATAAATATATTGTAATAATATTTTTATTTATTTAAAACTCATTTTACTCTCAAATCGTTAATGTAACTCTTCAAATCAAAGTTTTCATGGAACACAAAACATTACTTATCAGTTCTCATCTGACAATTAAATTGACAACCAACTCTATTTATTATGTTACTTATTTTAATTTGTCCACATAGAAAATATTTCTATAAATGTTGTACTCGATGTCCTTCTTATATGTAAATCAATAACCTTTTTACAGTACTTACGTTTATTAAAGAAAAAATCATTTTTTTACAACGCTAACATTGACAACCGTTACAACAATTAGAAAAATGACAAGAAGAATAATGTCATTGACAGTGTGGCCAACCTATTATTTTTAAAATTACCAACCTGGTCACAGATAGAAAACACAACATAGAAAAATATAAAAACGCTACATAACAGTTGAAATAATATTTTTTATAGTTATTTTTTTATTTTAACACTTGAAGAAAAAATAGTATTTAGGAGTAGAAGGCTCATTATTGGTACAACCGAGGCGCTAACCAATTATTTAAAATGCCTTCTTATATAATGACAAAATAATCTTCAGTTTTACTGGGTAAGTCATAATTATTGGGACATAGAGTAAGCGCAGATTATTTAGATCAAAATATAAGACCAAATATCCCTTAACACACTTTTAGTCTCCCTAAAGCATACTGCACATTATCGCGGAAAGGAATGTATCGGAATGGAATGGAACGGAATGGAAATTTTCAAAAGCATATAACTAAGTTAGAGTCCGCTCACTACCATGGATCGGAACAGCTTGGAATCGATAGTTAGTTATATGCTTTTGAAAATGTCCGTTCCGTTCCATTCCATTCCGATCTTTTTCTTCTTAATATACGTTACTAGTATTTTATGGTCTTCATTCGAGAGTGCTGTACCCTTAAAATTCTTTACTAATGTCTATTTTTTTTTTATATAGAGAATAGTATTGATTCTGTCCTTTGTTAGGTAATTGCTCTTCTATCCATAACTCACAATTTTTTTACTTTCTCTTTCAATTAGTTTCCTCCTTACTTTCAGCTATTAATTCATATTACCCTGGGCTTTTACTCTTTTTCAATTTCTTATTATTTTCTTTATAATTTGTCTGTTGTCGATGTTTCTGCTTCTATATTTTGCTAGTTGTCAATATCGTCGAAGCCCAAATTATAAATAACATTTCTTTAAAAAAATGAAGTAAAACCTGAAATCAAAACTTCAATGTGATTTTTAAATAAATTAATTATTATTATTTTAAAATAATTATGTTCTAAATATATATTTACTTTTTATTATTATTTTGTTATTTTGTTAGTTTTATTAACTTAACATAGTACATGTTGTTTTCGATGATACCCGACTCTGTTTGGAGATTTAGCTGGTAGATAATGAATAAAGTTTGTTAATAAACAGAAAATATGGCGGTAACATTTGCAAAAGCTATCCGGGTGAGTAATTAAATGATATAGTTTATTCTATTTTATTTTATGCATTTAAATACTCTAATTAACTTAATATTGTCATTAATATTTTAAGTGATCAAAAGCATTGTTGATTTAGTAAAATACAGACGTAACATATTGAAATATTGAGAAACACTGCTGAACATTTGACATAATGACACCTAAGGTAGATAGGGTATGTTCACATACCAAAATTTGACATGTTTTACCAGGTCATTATTTACAAAAATTGTCAAAAATTTTAGTTAATAGATTGTCTCATACATACGATTCTAATATAACCAAAGATATTAAATTTGAAACAGCAAACTAACAATAAATTAAATTGCTTGATTACTATTTTGTCAGGATTGAAGTTACATATGTGTCATTCGATCACAGTAACAAGTGGTATTCCTAGATCATGATGCAAGCTAACCAAAGATCATTAGTATCGCTGTATCATATTTTTGGATATAGGAATCGCGGCTCTTTTTGGGAAGATATCATTCGTATATATCTGTTGAACATCTGCATAATACTTTTGAAGTTATAACTATTTGTAGGCAATACAACATACATAAAACTCATCGCTTTTCATCATATCAAATAAATCTGTAATATTGAGTGAGATCTGAGTAAAGCAACTTAGTAAATTTTTTACTTTGTTGTTCTTTCCAACGCTGAAAATTACTTGTTTTTCTTTATATAATTATTACTTTCTAATTGATCTAATAAATTTTCTTGCTTCGTCTACTTCACTATAATTAAAACTTTTCATTGTTTGTCCTTTTTCAATATGTTAATTACTATCAATGTCAATCTGGTGATTACGTCCCTGGGAACATAAATTTGCTTGTTAATCAGTAAATGAAAATAAATGTTAGGTATGTGGATTCGTCAGGGTGATTAATGATTATCAATACTTCACTAATAAACTCTATTATTTTGGGTTAAATTATGTTTAGTGAATATTCAATGATCAAAATTGTGAACAGAAGAACGATAAAACAGAAATTTAAATGCAAACTTAATTATTCAAATGAATGCTTGAAAATCATTGTAATAATTACGGAACATAACACATCATTACCATTAGGGCGTGAGTCTCACTGGAGTCTATAGATTTCCTACCGGTGAAATTCTTACAGTTGTTTAACACCAATCTCAACCTTAGCGTCCGAATTGAACTTCCGTTTTTTCAGTGATTGTTTTATTGGGCCAAACATATGAGAATTGTATAGGGATAAGTATAAACCGTAAGATGGATGTTACAAAATTTTTAATTTTATATGACCAAGCAGATCTTGAATCGTCTCAGCTACATGGATTCGAGCATGGCCATGCAGAAGAATGGCACCACGATGTTTATTTTTAACGCTGGCATGTAAGCGTTGTAAGGTGATTACGTAGCGTCTAGTATAAAATCCTTTATAATTAAAAAATAAGGTTGGAATCGAAATTTTTTCACCTTTAGAGATTGTGGATGCTTCTACTACATATTCTGACTTTTGTATTCTAGTTCGTAGGGATAATACCAAGACTAGCAACGATAATAATTTGTTGTAGGAAAATGCATAGTACTTACGTAAACAATATATACAAATGAATTCCGTTGCCCTGACTACGAGATATAGCTACATTTATCAAATGAAATTTTATTGAACTATGCTAGTTGTATCATAAGAATAAATACTCGTACAATAGCGTAGTATTTTAGTACATGGAACTTTAATTTAATTATAACCAAGTGGGTAGACTTTACTCCATACAGCTGTAGAACTAAAATAAAACTTGGTTATGGTACTATTAGCCGCAGTATAACTAGAAGACGATCTAGTGAAAAAAAATGAACCCTTCAAAGAACTAAAATAAATTAAAATAAATCATAGTTATACTATCGTGTTTTTATTGTGTTAATTTGTTTGTATTCTTTACTCTCTAGTAATGAAAAGAATCATATTTACGGATATTTGTTTTACTACTTTGAAGATTGATGACAGCGCCCTCTAACGAGTTCTACTTTTCCCAATGTAAAAATTGGGTATTAATTCGTATTTAATTAAGGCCGGGAATATTTATTTTATGTCGAATATAAAAATAAAACTATACCCTCGCAGTGAAGGGATAAATCCAAATGTTGCCTAATGTAATGAAAATGAAAATTAAACACAGTAACAAAACATTAATTCACTTATGTGTTTCAACATACTAAAGGCGGATTAGTAGTAACCCCTGCCACTGTTGCTCCATAAACCGCTGAAGTATTATTGGCGTAACCAATTCAATTTGTTAGTTCTTCATTTAGGGACGACCAAATCCAGAACCGGACAAATATCTATTCTAAGAGGTAGATCTATTACCCAACGTTGATAATATATTTAAATGATATTAAATAAAAAAAAAGTAAAAAAAGCTTAAGAAGATCTTATAAAGTACCCAGAAGAAAAAAAAGTAAAAATAAAATTAGGTAGACAGAAGGTTTTTGTGATATATAGGTAAAATAAAATTTAGAAAATTAAGTAAGATTAAGATGTATATACGTAGATTTTTAATTATAAATAAGTACACACGTATAATAGCATTTCTTACATTAGAATTCCTATATATTATTTTCTCTAGCTCCATTGATTTTTATAAAAAAAATAGGATTCTACATTTTGTTTTGAATGCATTTAATATTTAAATGTTATTAAAAGTTTTGGCATCAATATAAAAATTTAGTTCTGTATCTTTTTTTTAGATTGAGTTTACCCCTTAGACCGCTTCTGTTCAAATCAGACTTTAATAATTCCTCAGAGTGAGATATGGGCCTCATTTAATGAGATAAGCCTATTGTATCTTTTAGTTACTGTATAGGGAGGATTATTTACCCTATTTTATATAACGTGAGGTTTTTCATATTATGCAGTTTAAAACAGTGTCGGAAGTTGGGCTGTGGAAGGGATCTGTCCAGATTTGAATTATTTGATAAGAGAAAAAATGGCTTAAGGGACTGCAGATATGAAATTAGTGAGTGAAGATAATAAAAGATAATGATAATGTTAGGGGTTTTTGTGAGATTAGTGCCCCATTTGTGTATGCTTATATAATAATATTTTTTAATTTGGAAGGATTTTTATCATTTAGGGTTAAAATATATTACATTAAAACCTTTTTTTGTACCATTAACCTAAGCAATCAACATTATATTAATGTATTTGTAAAAGAATATGAGAATAATTTATTACTTAATAAGAGAGAGAGAGAGAGAGAGAGAGAGAGATAAAATTACTGTATCAAGTTGAGTAAAATCGTTATTAGGGCACATATTTTCAAAAATAGAGAATTATTAATAAATAATACTTGATTATTAAATTTACTCTACTGGCTACTTCAAATTACATTTTCCCATGAACGTGACTATGAAAATAATAATATGGACAACCCATATTTTTGAGAAGAAAGCGCATGTTTTGAACAGTTCGAATATTATAGAAATAAATATCATAAAAATCAAGTATCAATGTCAAAAATAATTTAACATTTTCAACACCCTCATAACTTTTCATTACCCGTCACTGTTGCTTAAATATGCAAGTTATATTACGTCTAGATTTAAAGTTGAAATTTAATTTAGTTTAACAGCTTGCTATGGGGGAGATCCGCATTAAAGTTTTTGTTTATGTTAGCTGAGGGATGGCTGAAATTTAATAATCGAAGATTTCCTAGCCGCTTATACTGGGTGCGTCTGGATTAATGCTGTTATATTAGGTTTTATTTGTTTTTATAAACAAGTTCTCTGCATTTAAATTAGAAGCGGCGCTTAAAGTATATTTGTAAAAGATGGGTAGGGTAGGGTGCGCTATTAATTCTCGCTAAGCTAAAATCAAGTAATTTTAAAACTAGTGAAAATTATTATGACCAAAAACATTTTATCGTTAATAACAGATATTTCGAAAATTAAAAATAATACTTTTGGAAAAAAATATTAGGAGTATTGAAGTTAAGCAAAAAATAATTTGTGGCCTAAAGGTTATAGACAAGCTTAAGAAATGTTTCTAAGGCAATAACTCTTTTGAGAGAAGATAAAAAGAGCCTAAGGTTGAAGGATCGGGACAACAAAAACTACTACTGCTATATCTGCTTCTTGAGAAACAGGAAAACCTGGCTTGAACTTGTTTTTGTTATTATCAGCAATTAATTAAAATAAATATGTAATACAGTTAAGTTTAATTTGTAATAATTACTAGCCTGGACCTGGTATTAAATATAACATTATACATCAATGATTGATAGGTTAAATATCCAGAAGTTTTTAAGACCTCCAGCGCCGTGGCAAAAATAGATTTACAATACGTCATGACGCCTATCGAAATAAATATTTTTCAGATCTCCCGTAGACGATAAGGGCTACATTTGAACGTTTCCTTTCATATTTGGAACACAAATCAAGTTCAAACTTGAATAATCACCATGCAAATATATATGTTTCGTGCTTTGGAAAAATTTCCAATTCAACTTGAAAAGTGTCGGAAAAAGTAAAATGGAAATTCTTTTCAAGTTAGCAAAGATTTTTACAAGGGATAAGAGGTTTTTAGCAAATTGAAAAGGAAAGTGGATTTACTTGTTGTAAGTGGGGCAAGATAATGTATTTCAAGTCTATTTTTTTCGATCATTTAAACGTATCAGTGCGATCGTTTGCTTTTAAATCGATTGTCTTTTTGGTACAGGATTGTTTCAATTTTCTTCACAGCTTTAAATGGCATATACATTTCTTTCTATTAAAAAGCATATGAATAATTTTAATTTTGCATATTCATTCTTTAAAAGAATGCTAAAGCAGTTTAGTAATATTAGATCTAAAAAAGCGGGAATAGAAAAAAAACTTTAGTCATTCAAACAAATTCAACTCCACAATGGAGGAGTTTTCAAAAACAAAAATGTTCTCAATTCGGAAGTAGTCGCTTCACCCATACAAATCATCTAGAAGGTGTATTTTAGCGTTTGTCTGGAAAACTGTTACAGGCACTAAAAATATGTGATTTAGGGATTAAACATTTTATTGTTGTGCCAAAAAATTGGACTACTACGTCTAGTACGTAATTTCAAATAATCAATTTTATTAATTCATGCGTTTAAAATATTAAAAATAAACACAATTCATGTTGAGGGTGCTTTTGATTGATTTTGAGTTCCATTTTTTTCTCCGGTAGCGTAGTTGATTTTATAAAATTCTCCCTTTGATATCTTTATTTTCCAAATGGGACTTTTTTGTATATATGCTTTTCAGAGATATTTTTTTGTATATATCTAATATAAAAGGTTTATATCCCTAATACTATTGAATTTTTCATATTTGCACGTCAAAGATAAAATGCTTTTAAAAGTGTAATGTAATTAGTAATGCATTTTGTATTGACCATTTCAATGTTAAGTAAGAAAAATTTATTATATTACATTAAATGGAGTTTTAGAAATATCCATTAATATAGAAATATTAAGTAGCTTATTTTTACTAAAATAAATTAAAATGTTATTTTGATGTTTTATGCTAAATAAAGTAAAAATATGGTTTTCGTAAAACAACCTTTTTTGTAAAAAAATTATTAGGATCCTTTTAAGTAACTACCTATAAAATTTTCTTACTTACCCCTACCGAGAGTATATACTATATGATTAACTATCGCAAAATAGAATTCCTGAAGAAGTTATTTTGCTTAAAACGAAATTAACAACAAGCTCCACTAATGAATGCATTAGCTAATGTCTTTCATGATATTTTTATGGAATATCTTTATTATACATTGACGTGCATATAAACAGCTATTTCGTTAAAGATCACGTTTGAAATTTTTATGGTGAGACTAAATATTTTGTCATTCCGTTGAAGGTAATCGACCCATATCCAGTCTCAATATAAATTTCAAATTGACTTGCATCGTTTTCCCAACAAGAAAAATACGCATTCACTTCCTCGCTTCCTCGTATTGAGAGAAGAGTACCTATTCAAAAGAAAATTCCCGTCCCTTGATAGGCAAATTCTTTAGAAAGTTTTATCATATATTTTATAAAAAGTTTTTGAATAACTTCGTCAATGGAAACTGTCCGAGCTTGTCAGAAATTTCAAATTCCACTGCTTTTAGTTCTTTCTCAACATTTTATATTAATGTAAGAGAATATTTATCAAAATTATTTTATGCTAAATTGGCGTTCTTAGAAAAGGATTACATATAGTTAAGGAAGATAATCATTTTTAAAAGTTTGTAATAAATTCTTTTAGAAGTTTGCTCTTTCATAAAATTTCAGTTGTATAAAATATTAATTTTTCTTGTGTGATTTTTTTGACTTACTTTCTAAATATACTATTTATTTTCTTCTACTAGTTTCTGTAAGATAATGTTTTCTTGTTTTAATGTCCTATGCCACATAAAGGGTTTAATTAAATATATTATACAATCCGGAACTTATCCACGTCGCGGGTTGATATTCCAAAATCCAGATCCAAGTTTTCAACCACGATATATTCAAATAGATTTGCCATCTCCAAATTAGTAGCAGGACTTGCAAATGCAATCTGTTTTCGTATACTCTGAACTGTAACAAACTTTCCACATAAGTTTGCGAGTAATACATGCAGAAGGGTATGTTCTGTTCTGAGAACGCTACAAACTTAGGCCACAAATTTTTTAATTACTAATTTGCATGAAGTTATGCTAATATCAGTTTCTGCCTCGGCGACTCTTCCGACTATGTTTTGGAAATGTACAGAGTTGATACTAAATTAGACTAAGGGATTATAACAAAATTATCAAGTTTTACTTAACTTTGATCTTTTTCAAATCGGATTTAGGAACTTTTAAGCGTAACACATCGTTTATGTATAATTTTTAATCTTCTTACTACTCGTCTTCATCAGCGAATACATGTTGAAGAATATGAATACTTTTTTGATTAAAAAGTCCAATCGTAGGACATGTTGCATTGTTGACATAAAGTTCTGTTGCTCGAAATATGAAACTTCACAAAACGGTCGAATCAGTCGATAAACATTTTCTACATTTAAAGAAGTTCCCAGTAAAATTTCGCGCTGCAAGAATTACAAATATCAGCATTTAAAGTTTCCATATAAACGTATGATGCTTTATGAACTTCTTACTTTTATATGTTTTAGTTTATAACAATTTTGTTACGATTTCTTAGAATTTTGGACAATTCATAAATGATATTCAAACAAATATTTTCCATGCAAAATCAATGCAAGTAGCGGCATTTGTCTTTCAAAAAAAAAAATCTCAACTTCTCCTCCATAACTTGCTGATAAGTACCATGATTTTTGGCAACGTTGCAACAACGTGGGACGCTTAAAGTGGTACCAAGAATAAAATTTAATATTCATGATAAATTACAATATTTATTGGTATCTAATAAAAACAAAGAATGAAATAAAATTTAAAAAATTTATAGCCTTTTTAATATCGTAGTAAAAATTAGTCATTTCGATTTTAAAAAATGTATAAGTTCTATTCGTTTAATAATTCTACCTGTTTTATTAATTAACTTTCCAGTAAATAATTTTATAATAGCCATATCGCCTTCTTTTTTATACAATTTTAATATGTTATCAAACGTAATAACATTGCAACAAGCTTTTTTTTGCACATATTTATCAATTTAATGTATAATTCTCTCACAAATTTTAGATTAGACTCAATTTTATTGAGCGTAGCCTAAATAGCTACAGCTAAATTTATAAAACCTAATTAAATTATGTTCCAATTAAAATGTTCTTGTCTAAATTTGTAATAATACTAAATTATCATTGTAAAATCACTGCTGATATCACAAGTTTGTAAAAAATCTGTGGTCAATGTTTCAAGTTTTAATTGTACCTTTCCTATGTGTCATATTTTTACGAAATAATTAAATTTTATCAGCAAAACCAGAAGTTAATTGGTACATCAGGATTTATTATAGTTCGCAGAATTAGAAACATCAAAGCGAGCATTATATGCAAATAAGACACATTTTTATTTTGTTTTTGATAAATCATACAAAATATTTTTAAATAACTTCAGTACATTGGTAATGTATACAGTCTTAACTTCTTTATTTATAATTATATATTATGGAGTAATTTTCCACATTTGTGAATAAGTTTAGTCATTGTGTGTAGTATGAATGTAAACATTGAAATTTTTTTTTAACAGAAACAGCACCAATCCGTAATATGTGAACATTAGCTGAAAGTTCAGTAGTTTCAATATCTAGAGAAACACAATTTTCCAGCATTTGGTTCCTGTCACAGCTTTCATAGTTTTTTAATAAGCAATATATTGATGCTATAATTACTTTTTATTGTTCTAGTTTTTGAACAGATTGTAAATTAATTAGGATAATAAATTAAAAAAAATAATTACTTTGGTACATAACACCTTCTCGCTTTTTAGTCTGTTTTCGATGAAATTATCTTTTATTTTTTTATTGAATACGTAGTATTTTTTCTTTTGACTTTTCTTTTGTTTCGCTCTTTCCAATCATTTGGAATCAATTCGCTTCACATACTCGAGTGGGCTAGATCCAATAGGTATATTAATTTTTTTCTTAACATTTGAAATACTGGACTCACCATCGTTTTTTACAAAAGCACTGTATTCTTGTCTGCTTCATTTGCTATAATGTTATTAAAACTCATAACTGCGACTGAAAATTTTGTTGAATAATTCCAATATTTCTTTTATTTAATGCCGATAAAATAATTTAACTTAGCCCCCTTTTTTTTATCCGCCTCCACAAATTCCACTCATAAAATTCTTTCGGATACGAATCATTACTTTATCAGAAATTTTGTTTGAATTTACTGTAAATTCGATATGTTTACCCTTATTTTGAGATATTGCGAATGTTTAAATGCCTTCTGAAGCCGGTCTATTGGAGATTTTTGGCTAATTTTTTCAATGAAATAATACTGTTTTCATCAGGAATTTTTGACAGTTTTCTGTTTTGGCTTCACTTTTTAGCCTCTGACATAGCTGCTAATGTTTTTTTTATTGTGTCAGCATTTTTTTTCTTGGCTATCCTACCATTCTTAATTCATGCAAACATTTTTTTTAAATCAAAAGTATATTTTTAACTTCAACAAATACGTTACACCAAAACAGAGTCGCACCTCCGGACATTTCGAGACATTCCAGTACGCAATATTGCCAATTTTTATAGTACGAATGGTAATTTACGTAGTGATAATGTTTTGATAGATTGAGTTAATATTTTCATTGAATGTAGCAACAAAAGTTGCCCTGTGTTTAAAAAATTGTTGTTACGCATTTTGGATGATTCTCGTCTTTGCTTTTATAACTGAATTTTCACAGAAATGATCTCGGAGATTTCTTTTATTATTTATGAATTGTACTTTACGATCTATTTAATATTTCAAAGTAATTAGTAAACTGGGTGTGAGAAAAGTAATGTGAGACACGTTGGTTAAAGAGTTTCTCTAACCAATTGGTTGTGATATCTAGTACTTCGATTTTTGTGTTTGTTTGCGTCGGCTTTGATTACTTCAGATCAGAAAGTTATAGGATAATACTTCATTTATGTTTTTAGTGCCGAAGTATCTTCATTAGTTAAGCTACAGCTGATAAATAACATTCAGATTGGCAAGACAGTTAGCCGATTTTGGTTTTAGTATAACATTAATCTAAACTACGTTTTCTCTAACACATTCTATACTTATTGCCATCTTTTTTATCAGAAATTATAATTCGTTTTAATGAATAAATATCATACACTATTTTTACTTTAAGCATCTGAAACTATTATAGTAGTTGTAAAGCTGATTATCTCAAATAAATGGTTAAAGTATTACGTTTGAAGTCATAAAAGTAGCAAGTGAGCAAATAAAGTCAACCAATAAATTTAAAGGTAAATAATTCGTCTGGCGAAAGAGCTCCTTTCGTGTGTATGACCGTAGTCGAACTGAACTGAACTGTCGAAGAGAGTTTATTTCTCTGGAGAATCTTTTCTGCATGCAGCGAACCAGCCGATTGGTCGCATGCCCTTTGCACATTATTTTCTGCTTTGTCCTTGATTTATGGGCTTTAAAACTCTCTGAAGACTGCGTTATAATTTTGATCACTACACTAGAAAACAAAAACGAAAGAAAAATATGTAGTGATAATAAAATAAGTTGAACATGTAAGGGCCAAAAGCGATTAAAACTTTTATAAAATATATAAAAAGATTTCATTTTTGTAGTAAGTTAGAAAGTTGTATATTAACATATAAATATCTTCAGATATAGTTAATAAGTTATTATTAATTTTTTGTTCTACTGATTTGGATATCATCTTTTTGCTACATGTCGATCTTAAACTTCGCTATCCGCACTATCCTTTAAGAAACAAAAATGAGTACTAAAAACAATCTTAGTATTACAAAATTACCTTAGGTTGCTGTAATATCCAAAACTTTCCGAAACATGGTACGTTACACTGTTAGTGCAAGAGTTTAAATTTATTAATTTGAAACTACGTGGAAAGTGATTAAAACCGCCTCATATTACATGATGTTTCATTTACCTAAACTGACATAATTATTACCCTCCAGCGTCTACAAGAGTGAGATTACCCAAATCTGCAACATTCTGAGCAATATACTAAATTATGATGGCACTAGTGCAATAAGATTTAAAGACAAAAGTGTGATAAATTAAACATTAAGAACATTAAGAACAACGACATTATGAATATTGTTTTAAAATGTTTATTTAGAGTCAGGACCGTATGACGGAATTCCGTTATGCATATTAGATACCAATAAGGTAGGCAATTGGTGCGGAAAACTAACATTGATAGTTCCAGATTTGAATTTATAATGTGCTCATGTTTGGATAGTCATATTATGTCACAACAATATAATATTGCTACAGAAATTTGGTTTCGATTTAATTTAACTTTCGAAAAATATTATCTTTAAAATATTATTAACAAGTAGTGGGTGCATAATAAGCAAACGTAAGACTACAAATGGAAATATTTGTCTCCTTCAAAATTTATTAAAAGCACATATAAAATTGACAAAATAGCAATTTACCCAGAAACATATATTTAGGTTTATAGCTATAAAAAGGCAGGTTTTCCTTATTAATAATTCATGATACATTTTTATTGAAGTAAATTTTTTGTTTGAGTGTAACCAATTTTATATAAATCAGTGCAAACAGTCACTACCATATCGAAACACGTTATTCCAAGACGATACTTCAAATTATGCGAAGAGAATTAATTAAGAAACCCACTATGAATCACGAATGAATATTTTTCATCACGCACATAAAAATATTGATAGAAAGATAATTCCATAATACAGAGTTTGTATCATAACAAATAATAAAAAAATGTATTCCTAGAATAATTTAAGGAGATAATAATTATTTTAAGAAGCAATTTTAAATCAATTAGAACTAGCTAATGTGTACAAGCTAAACAAGCTAACAAAATGTGAAATTATACATAAAATAATATTCCTTATCCAAAGCTTTCCTCTGTGCCGATTTTGCCATTATCAGAGAAAAACGAAACAAAAATGTCAACTTTAACACACTATATCTTATTCCACAGTAATATTTTATTAAGGTATATTTGGTCCAAATAATTTGCCGTTAGCCTATGTTCTAATAGTTATGACTCACCCTGCATAATACGCATATAAATTGAAAAAATATTTGCATATTTCTTGAGATTTTTAATTCAATTTTTTCTTCCCTAGATATTAAATATATCCACTTTGTATCACAGACTTAATTATTTATTCCACGACTTTCTGCATTTTAAATCATTAACATTAATAAATATACCAATAAAATTATGTTATTTTGCCGTTACCTATCTGAGAGAGATGTCTGCGTGATCCAGCCGGGTTATTAGACCTAAGTTATAGGTTCGGAATTTAAGTAGAGATTTTACTAGATATTTAGTTCTTATTGCTTCCTCGCTTCCTCGGTTAAGAGGTCATTACTTAACAATAGTAATTGTAAGATGAGAATGGGAGAAGCACTGTGTTCATAAATATTGTTTTAGCAAAATCGTGACGAATATTATAGAGTAATAAATGGAATACAAATCAAACATAACGTCTTAATGTTTTTATCAGTTGAAAAGTGACTAATTTATGTTTTTCCAGCACTCCTCCTAAAGTTTTTTATAAAAGTTTTTATACCACATAGTTTTAATTATACAGTAATGGTTACTCCATTATATAAACAAATAATATAAACATAAGGGCAGTATTTTAAAATCAGATAAATGAAATAGCCCTCGTTATCATTCAAACGGCATACATTTTTAATTGCATAATATAATTGTATAAAAGTTTAATTTTAATTTTTATTATTGAATTAAAAAAATATGGACTTCCATAAAAATCCTTTATTAAAGAACGTAGTTATTAAAACTTTGATGACCAAGAGTTTTCTCGTATAATTTAATAATAAATATTTTCTTTATTCCGAGAAGTAATAATCTGTGATCACCCTGACGACCTTGCCAACTTGCTCCTGATTAAAACCAGTCTCCTTTTTAGCTATTATTAATGTCCCAAACTTTAGCACCCCACATTATGAATCTGCATTCGAACATTCCCCTCCAAACGAAAGCCAGGCCATTTCCATTCATTATCTACCCTGCAGAAGGTAAATAGTAACAAATATCAAAGTGGTGATGACGTCTGCCCTATGGGATAATTAATATTATGAAATATAATGTCATTAACACCCTGGCCATGTGTTCTGTGGCCCCCTCAAGTTGAAGGGAAGATCTCGGGGGTGGAATATGTAATTACAATGAAAGAACGGGGTGGATGACATCGTTTTCGAAAAAAATTCACTGCAGGTGAATAAACGGAGTATTGTAAAAATAATTTTGCTTTCCCAATATTTAAAATATTATCTTTGTTAGGTTTATTAATAAAGGTAAGAAATATGTAGCTCTTGGAGTTAATAGTATTGAAAGTCAGGTAAACCCTTATTTCACCTTTTGGATTAGAATATCAGTAGAATTTGCTATAGCAATGAGCGTAATTTTGTGTAAGAGCAAGGTTGATACTGGAATGATCCATAATTATCCGTCATTTATTTAGGCGCGATATTTTTTAGTGAAAATTGGCGTTTCGTTTACTTTAATCTTTGCTTTTGAGAAGATAAAAATGCGATACGCAGATCATATTCATATTTGTCATAGTATTATTATTTATTTCCCGTTCCTAGCGTCCCAAGGTTAACATCGCGCATGCGTTAAACGAACTATTAAAACTACTATATTTTTTTGGAATTGGAATGAATTTAAAACTTTCTGTGTTTGTAAGTAATAATGTTGAATGAACTATATAATGAATAAATTGATCAAGATGATAAACGAAAACCTAGTCACTCTTAAGGGTCTTCAGATACAGAAAGAAGTAAATATGTGTATTTAATTATTGCATTACTGTAAATAACAACTTTCATTTGTTGTTGTAGGTTACCAACTACAAAGAACAGTAATTCTATTCATGTAAAGAATTACTTAAATATATTTAATAAACTACTTAAAATAACCTCTTATTTTTAGATATCTATATAGAAATTCATTGAAAGCATTTAATAAAGTATGGAATAACTGGAAAACAAAATGGTTGATGACAACCAGTTTTTATTTATAGAAGAATTGGAAAATATTTTCTTCACATAGAAAAAAGAAAGCAAATATCGCTATTTAAAATGAAGAAAATTATTGTAGTTTTTACGTTTAAACTGTAAAAAATCATTGTAAATAAATGTTAGACATTAGTATTATTGTGAATCTTTTATTGAAATCATTTATTTTTAATGTATCAAAATAACTAAACTGAACATTTAAAATAATAATAATTAAAATAAAAAAGGCGGGGACTGGGTTTGAAACAAAATAACATGAACTATTAGTTTCCAGGGTATTTTAATAGGAAAATCAAGAATTTTCTATTTTATGAAAAATATAAATATAATAAAAAATATCGCATAATTTCAGTGTTACCAACTGAATTTATGTTACTAGTATTAAAGGCCCCTCTTAAGAGAAATAATGTGAGTACTAAGTAAGCGAAAAAAAAATAACGATGGTATAATTCTGCCTTTGGAAATAACTAAATGTGCCTGGTAAGATGTGCTAGAACGCAAAAACCCAGAAACTATGGGAAAATTAATGCGAGGTAAAATATATTTGATAAAATAAAATAAACAAAAAAAACTTCAACGTAGAAAACGTATCTAGTGTAAATAAAAGATAGGTAACTATTATAAAAATGGAGATTGATGATAAAAATGTGATATTCACGAAAAATGGCAGAGTGGGTTATCTTATTTCGTTTTTAATTTTGTGTTATATTTGATTTATGACGGTGCAAACCGCGTTTAACGCTCCAAATTTAAATAAAACTGCTCGAAATAGAATTTCACTGCGAATTTTGAGTATAAGGAAGATTTTATAAATTATCCTTAAGTTATTTTAATGGACAGTTATGAGTCATTTGCAGCAGTACTTAAGAAACATAAAACCGTTAAAATGATAAAAACCCTCGAATAAATTTAATATAAATATACCTTTGTATGGTAAATAAATTAACAGTAGGTCTTTGTCACCTAATTTATTTTTATTTACTATTGTTCATTTAAGGTTACTTATTCGTTTAAGTTATTTATTTCTCTTTAATAAAATTTTCTCTCATATTATTCGTAAACTCTTCATATAATATCAATTTTTTCCGTAGCTGTTTCCAGAGCTTAAAAATCTTTTATAATCGTCAATTTTATTTAGTATTTAGGACTTTCTATCATGAATATTTTTAATTAAATTCAAAATGTAACTGTAACAGCACAAAAAGACATATTTAATTGATTAGCAACGTTTCGATCATTTATTTGATTGTCTTCGGACCTACAAATATAAGCGCTTAAAATAATTTGAAAAAACATATATAGTACTTGACAGATAGAAAACTACCGTCACTCTTTTTACACCGAACAAACACTAACAGAGGAAAAAATGGAATTTAAAAATAAATTTCTTTAGTGTTAATCTAGTAATCATGTCCATACTAACAAGATATTTACTATTTTATAAAAATATTATTGATCCAACATTTGTAGTAATAGGGTGGAAAAGCATGTTCGAAAAAGATTGCGTGATCCAAAGCAGTAACACTCACGAAAGCGAATAGATTTATGCTAAAGTCGATGCATAACTCTCCTATTATCACTGTCCGAGCAAAATACTACAAAAACCGGCACCGCGCATTTATAACTAAACGTCTGAAACCTATTTCCAAGAGACAGTTTTCTTGACGCTAGTCATTTGATAAGCCATAGCTCATAATTTATTTTTGATGTATATGCATTGAAAGCTTTAGCATATCTATTAATATTATAATTTTTTCTCATCTGCTTCAGCACTAAGTAATTGCACAAGAGTTTTTAAACAGGCTTTTTCAGATTGACTTATCCTAGATCTGATATAATATAAAAAATGATGAACTTTTCTAGAGAGTAGAAAAACTTTTAATACCCCATCTATACCAGATAGCGTTTGAGAGCCATTTTAATTTTTTTATTATGTATGACAGATCTACCAACTACTCGTATAACAAGAAGTAGCCGTAGCTCAGCAGTATGTAGCTGGCAAACCGTAAGTTCTTTTAGTCGACTTTAATGATGGTTCTATAATTTCGCAACTCCTGTACTGGATAATCTTACATTAAAAAGTAAAGTATTGGTTTGCACCTAGTGAACAAAATTATCTTTTAATGTGATAAGAGTTTTACTAAAATGATAATTCCAGGAGGACAATCTGATTAGATCTGTAATATATGTTGATCGGTTGGTTTGTTGGTGTATATGTATGACACTTTATTGTATTAGTTTTACCGATCAGAAGCAGAGGCGTGGTTCTTACGATAGATTTGATAAAGAATACGAAATTAATCAGGTGGTAGACTTTCTATATTAATGAGGAAAATTGGCACTTAGCAGATTCGTATGCTTTCAGATCTGGAGGTCAGATTCCGCGGAATGCCCAGTATATAAGTATATTAATCGCTGATAGGTCACTCAATTAGCAAACGAAATTAAACTGAACTTTTTCTAACTTATTTATTAGGCGAGGAATATGGTGAATTTACAATAAAATATATGAAAGAAACCACAAGTTAAATTAACAATTTAAACAAAATTAACTTAATAGTTTGAATAATTATTAACCCTCTTCGAGTTCTTTAATAAACCGATTCTAATGACTAACTCAGAAAGAGTACCAGCAAATTATACAAGGATAATGACACGTTTGTACGAGAGTACAACGGGCGTTAAACGATTTTGTATAAGCTTTCCAATCAGAACCTTTCGCAATAATTTTGTTTTTACAACTTTTTAAGAATTTCGGTTTATCAAAGAACTTTGACTTTCTACAAATAATGTAACAGTATCCTCAATTCGGAGACTTAAATGAAGGGATACTAATTTAAACGACAGCTTTTTTAAGGAAGGTAAAAATTCTGAAAAACCTTCTAGATGCCATTCAGTTTCTCCAGCTATGTCCATTATTTCCATACAATTACAATCATAAAATTCGTCTACGATGTCATTTGAAGCGTCTACTTATATTTCTGTAATATGCCTCTAAAAATGAAATTAAATATCTGTAAGTTATTTTTCAAAACTCTTTGTATGTTTTCCCGAAAGATTCCTTGTATTTAAAAGATTTCTAATTCTCAGGGCAGCTTGTTTTGTAACTATTGAATTTGTAAATGTTATTAAAATATAAGGAAAAAAATAAAATTACTAGCTTTCTACATGTTATGTTGCTTTTGAAGAAGCAGCTCTGTTAGAGATATTAGGATATATTTTCTAAGACAAAACGCAGTTATGGATGTTTTCATTTTCTATTATAGAAGAATTGCGTAATATAAGGAAAAGAGTAGAAGTAAGTAATAACAAATTGCTTTGTCATCAGGTGACTAATAAAAAATATTTGGAGAGTACATTAATTATTAGTATACGTGACTCAAAACTAAACGAACTTTCACTATTAGTGATCTCTTGTACATTAATTTTTGTAAAAATATGTCCACCAATTATGCCACAACATTATTTATCATTTAACAAAAAATGCATTGCAAATCCAGTTGGAAATAATATAACTAACGACGTTAAAATAGTATGTGAAGACTTTATATGTAGTCTGTTATCATTCTGATAGTTTTATTAAAATAATATATATATTATATATTTGATAAAAATATTTCATGCAAGTCCGGACTTATTAAAAAAAAACAAAATATATAGCAAACTTTAACACCCTGTATTTCAGAGAGAAAGCGAAAACGGACCTAGATTCATATAAGCTTTTATTCTCAAAATCACTCATAGAATCATCCCTTAAATTTATGACATACTACTCTGAAACACCCTCTATACGTAAATATGAAAATGTGCCATTAACAATATCCTATGCTACAATTTAAAGGTGGACCCTTTTTAAAACTTACCCTGTTTCAATTAAAAATTGAATTAGAAATAGTATGAAATAGAAAATTTGAGAAAATTGTGGACTGAGTATTATAAAAAAATTATGGTGGCACCAATTAATAAAATTAACATTAAGCGAATTAACAAAATGAAAAACTTTAGTTACAAACTAGTACTGTCTTATTAATGTAATTTCACAATTAATGCGTGAAATTGTTGATGCATCTATTCACAAATTCTGACAGTCCTTTTAGTACTTCATTGTAAATGAATCGTATTTGGAGTTGATCCTGTGGACTGTGCCATGTGTCTTATCGATCTATTAGCAGAAATAACACTTTCAGATGCTGATAATTGAAATTTATAGGCAACTGTCACTCGTCGGTTGCGGCCTCCATTCGGCGGTTGTTTCATAATAATTTCTGATGAAACGGTTGTAATTTACCTTCTGCTAAAAGCTACATTTTGCACGAAGACGAAACGGAATTCGACACTGTATTAGAGAAGAGAATAGTCACATGGATGCAGCTTCGATTTGGTAAAGGGGCTACGGTTTTTTCTTTTAATATCCAGTATAAATTGGATAGTATAATATCCTATCGTATAGTCAATCTGGACACTTAAGTAATGCTATAAGTAGACTAACCGTTTGGATGGGTTTATTACTATAATACTTAATGACCTTCCTGGAATCAGGTTTAAGCTATATTAGAGGTTTTGTCTGTAGTATGAAAGATTTTACACTTCTGTGCACAATAATACTACTTATAACATGTATATAAGTTTTTGATTAACAAATAGTTTCCTTGCATATTCTAAATATATCTCGAGTAACAACCTCCTGCAAAAAATTTCTTACCGCCATCCTTGGATATCACTCGAACTGAGGCTTAATTTTCCGATTAATGGATGAATTGAAAGGCATTTATGGAACAAACCGAGATTAATGTATGTTTTGAACTAGTGTTAATAATAGTTGAGAAGCTTCAGGGTAAGCTGCAAATTACTGGGTTCCCTAATAGATTAGAATTTCAGATTAATTGATAAGTTAGTCCTAGAGAGAATAAGAAGGTCAGAGCTAATTAAAAAATATAAAAACAATAAATTTGTATTGCGATTGTATTGATTTAAATATTTTCACCATATACTTGTAATGTATAAAAATAAAAAATTAGAAGAATTCCGATTAATAATATACCTACTAAGTAATCAGTGTAGTGTTAGAGATTAATGAAATTACAAAGACTTATAATAAGTCATTGGTTGTTATATTGATACAATTTAGTGTAATAAATATTAAAAAGAAGCTCTTTTTATTTGATTATTACGCTCTTTAAACTGAACGACCCTGTATAATAAACTACATAAATATCCCATCAGAAGACCCCCTTAAGAGAGAAATAAATCGATGTCGCCCCTCCATGTGACTTCGTCCTCATCCCCAATAGTTTTTTAGTGATTCACAGCACGATTACCTGGTGCATTTTTCACATTCAACCGATAGCATCGCGTGCAATAAGCTCTTTATTTTTCCCGTAGAATCTGATATGAATAGCCCACGTATTATCCACTAACTTATCTATTAGTCATGTTGTGAAATGCGATATTAATATTATTAACACATTCATAGACAATTAACCCCAATACTTGACATGCAAAAGCTTTTCCTTTTTCGTTAAGTTGTCAAATATCTAACACATTTCATATTTTTCATTAAATAACTATAACTACTTAAACGACTTTTAGGGTGTTTAATTATTTTCTTGATTTAACTTAAGTAGATGATTTAATGGTTAAATATAATTTATAATAAGTATAATGATTAGGGAACTATTCAGTGATAGATTTCTGCATTAATATAATTTGAAAAACAAAATTTATTGTGCCCTTAATTATCAATAAACACACATTTTAACAACGAAAGTTAGAACCGTTTTGTTATTTTCGTTGGTTGCACAATAAATCGAATATAATAATGAAACACTTTAGAAGGTACATTCGTACCTAAGCCATAAAACGGTTTATGCATCAAGTTTTACGAGTCAGATAGCATTTTACAAATTATTCTTACAGCTGTAGTTCCTCTTCATTCAAATTACTTTTACGGTTAAGTACAGACACGTCTGAATACAAAGACATTTCATCGAAAAAAGAATAATAGGAGTGGATAGGAAACACTTAGTGCTTGCCAATCTTCTGTTTGTGAAAAGTTTTATAGCACACAACGTATTCAGCAAAAAGAGTTGCTTCGGTAAATAATTTATTGCAACCTCTAAATTTCACATATTATTAGTAAGACGTGAAAATAGGTTTTATTATTATTATTATTAGCTTCTTCAATAAATGTTACTATTGAAATAGATTAATAGATAAAAGATTTAACAATACCATTTGCGCACAAAATATATTAAAAAAAATTTTGTATCAGCCAAGATTCAAAGGGCGGATGTAAACAAACCAACTCGAGAGTATAATTTTACATTAACCAGAGCACTTTCCAAAATTGTTTTTTATATAAACACATTCATTTTTACAAAAATATCAACCAAATTCATTAAAATATATAAATCTTTTTCCATTACACAACAAAACATTAAAGCAAAAGAACAATGGTGCAGTTTATTGTTAAAACGTAGGTACTTATGGACCACTGTATGTATGCAATTGACTGACGCTTAGGAACCATTTTTTGAAATGCTGCT
Organism: Hermaeophaga mercurialis; assembly: GCA_951812935.1. Classification (NCBI taxonomy): domain Eukaryota; kingdom Metazoa; phylum Arthropoda; class Insecta; order Coleoptera; family Chrysomelidae; genus Hermaeophaga; species Hermaeophaga mercurialis. The sequence goes on from OX638360.1 coordinate 21,811,632, forward strand.
AAAAACCCGCATTTGAAATCAAAATGCCAATAATGTTATTAAAGTGTATATGTCTGTATTATCAAGTAAATTTAAATTATAAGTTGCGTAATTTTTCTTTTTGGTATCTACTTAACCAAATAATAATTATAAATCAAGTCAAAATAAATGTGTAAATTTTTTATTTTAGTCTATTTAAATGTATTCATATGAAAATCCAAATCATAGATAGAAGTTTAAGCTTTATTTTAAATAATGAAAAATGCCTTGCTTTATAAGAAAAAGAAATAACTTCTATATTAAGTGGTCTTTTTGCTGTTTACTTGCAAAGCTGGCACTATTTCCATGGAAAATCATGAATAAGTTAAGAATCCCTGCATCCGCCTTGAATTAAATTTTCTTCTCTATCGGATTTTTCTAATTTCCGTAAATTAAAATGCTGTCTAAGCGAAGTGTATCACACTCCATTAGCTTTTATTGCGATTTATAGATATTAAAAACTCGGCATCAAGCTGAGGTTTTACTTAGCGAAGTTTTAGGTTTTTTATTTTTATATTAAAATGTCTCTGAGGAATATCTAATTGTCTATATGAAGCAATAAAATTATTAAAATTATAAGCATCTTAAAATTAGTAACGACTTTTTAAAAATATATTTAATACATCAGCAGCGATAAAAAAAATAAAATGTAACAATAAATTGAGTGAACTTAAAAAAGGAATAAATTACAAGTAAACTTTAATGAAACATATGCGCTTTTATATGAAAATCTGAAACGAAATGTACGTAGATTTCTTTGTAACGCTATTTCTATTTATTTGTTACTTTTTTTAAAACTGTTTACTGTTTTTAAGATTCTCATTTGAATGACAAAATTAATGTTTTCTATCACCAAGTCTCCATAGAAATCAAATTCAGATTCAAACTTACAACATGAGCATAAATTATAACTATAAAAATGATAACTGTAGTAAACTGTGAAACTAAAATATTTTCTGTTGGTATTTAAGCCTCTTACATAGGCTACATTTATTACTAAACAAAAACACTTTAAACAAAGCTTATAATGTCGAAAATAAACTGCAATAATAAAAGAAATAAACAGTTCGTTTAATATCGAAATAATAATAAAAATGTACATCAAACTACAGAATTTGTTGAAAATGTTGTCAATTTACATCTAAACACACACCAACTGTTCTCAATAATTTACTAAAAACTTTATGTCACTTTTACGGTGAGTTGTTGATCGCGGCACACTTTTCTGTTAAGGGAATTCTAAGTTCGTCCAGACTATGAATTGTCGTTAAATAAATAAAAATTTTGATGTATGGCCAGACGAAAGTATCACATATGCTTAAATCGCAAAACTTATACATAGAGATTAATAATAATAATAATAATAATAAATGTTTATTAGCCAAAGAACAATAGAAATTTTACAAACAACAAAATTTGCTAACAAACAAAATATATAATTAATCACAGAAGCGTCACCCCAGAAGAGGATCAGCTTGTATTGCGATATACTACTACTACAAAAACAGGAATAGTTCATAATTATATTAGTTGTCATAATCGGTTGTATTGTCATAATCGGGTGTATTGTCATATTCGGGTGTATTGTTATAATCAGGAATATTGTTTTAATCATGTTGTCGTAATTTTATGTAATTTAATTAGGTATAACGTTAAATTCTAGTCTATTATTTTATATTATATTATTTACCTATATTATATTATTTACACATTTTATATTATTTACATATTTGAATTTACAAACTTATGAAATATTGCTCTGTCACTTTCCCCTATCCATTTTTTAATTTTTTGTTTAAAGTGTTTGTATTGTTTTATATTTTTAAAAAAATCGGGAATTATTGAAAATATTCTAGGTGCTAGATAGGAACAGCATTTTTGACCTGCAGTTTTTTCGCATCTTGGTGTAATATATGCTATTCTCTTAATTCTCGTTTCGTATTTGTGAGAAATGTGTTCTATTTTAATTTTTTTTTGTTTAGTAAATAATAATATTTTTAAACAAAAAATCTGCCGAATATCTAATATCCCCGATAATTTAAATAGGGAGTTTGTGGAGTAAGTACGACTTTTCCCATATATTATTTTTATTAACCATTTTTGAATAATGTCTACATTTTGTATGTAAAAGTTACTTACTCCGCCCCATCCTATTATTCCATAACTCAACTGCGATTGAATTAATCCATAATAGAGCGTCTTTAGTTGAGCTTCATTTAACAATTTTTTAAGGTATCTAAATTTCCCTAACATGCCTCTTAATTTTTGTACAACCGATTTAATATGAAGGTCCCATCTTAGATGTCTATCAACTATAATACCTAGATATTTAACTGATTTTGCAGCTGGAATTGCACTGGACTGATCTATTTCTAAAGTATCAAACTTCGGTAGACTATTTTCATATGATGTAAATGGTAAATAGTGCGTTTTTTCAATATTTAGTGTGAGAAGGTTATGTTGGAACCACAATTGTATTTTCTTAAAATCTTTTTCAGTTTGACTTTTTAAATCATTCCAATTTCAGTCCTCGTAAAGAATGACAGTATCGTCTGCAAAACTCATAATTTTTCCTGTGGTATTGAGTTTTAATAAATTATTTATATATATCAGGAATAATAATGGACCCAATACTGTACCCTGAGGAACACCACAAGAGACCAATTCAGATATAAGATATTAGATTTCCTGCTTATTATTCTGTCATCAAAAAATTTCCAACAGATTAAAGTGTTTCTCTGGTCGTATGGACTGTTACACCATCTTGTTATCGTCGTCCATTTGATTTAGAAATGAGCCAAGTATCTCGTTATTATCGTAAAGCAGTAAGTGTGCCTTTAAAAACACTGGACCTAACAATCTACTTCGACATATTCCAACCCAAACACCAATTTTTTGGGGATGCAATGGATCTTCAACAAAAAAAGAATATTTTCAGATTATCACAACCTAATACTCTCTGAAAAACTTATTCAGAAATATAAAACCAAGCATCAGAGAGAAAAATGTGTTAAAAATATTCTTATTAATAAGATTATTTTGGAACCACTGAAAAACTTCTTTCCAAATAACTGTACAGAATTGTAAAAAGCATTTTTAAGAATGTTCTTCACGAAAATCAGCCTAGATTTATCGTGGATATCTTCTTATAGTGAGTATATTATCCAGATTGGTCAGTTTAACCAAAAACAAGGAAGGGAATATAAAATAATAAATAAATAATAATTAATAAAAATTCATCGTCTCAAATAATAAATATTTGTTTAAAATTCATATTATTCATAAACTCATTTGTTCTGCCTTATTTGTTTTTTTTATAACAACTCATGCTTGTTTCTTAAAAATATTATATACCTATTGAAAAATAAATTAAAAAGTATGTCTTATTGTTTGGAACAAATTGTGTTTACATATTCTCTGAATAGAGATAATCTACTGTTTCTGTATATATGGTCCTGTAGCTAACTAACCCACATCTGTATCGATTTCCATTATATCCACAATTGACCTACATGTTATAGTTGATTAACAAATATCACATACACAACGGTTCTAGCAAGAAGCAATGCATCCATCCATCATAATTTACAAAATACTCAGAAGGTCCGCCTTAGAATTGCACGCAAAGCGATAGTATTATTTTGTAGTAGCCCATTTTAACCACTATTGTCCAAGTTTTGACAAACAAACTATTTTGACCAACAGAAATCTAAAAAAATTATGTAAATAATTTTTAAAGAAATGCTATTTTATTGATTGAAACTTAAGTCCGTTATTACATGTAACAATAATTCTGTAAAATCAGAGAACCGTCTATTTATGTTTATGAAAGGTTGAATATTTTAGTAGCGCTATAAGGGACCTCGGTGCTGTCAAGCTTAATTTCTGGGGGTGACTAAGAATGCGGAAAAGTGGTCTGTACCTATGAGAGTGGCTTGGAGCTGTGGGAAAGCAATTGAAACCCGAATAGTAAAAAAAAATATGTTAAAGGAGTAGACAGATCGCGACTTAAAATATTTATTTACATGTTCCAAAGAGTAGTGCAGGTGTACCCTATAAGGCAATACATTCCAGAACCAACATTCCTCTTCTTCCTTAAAGCCAAGCTTTGTAAAGTATCGTTTCAACCGGAAATATATACCAGTTAACTGGCATAATTTTTGGTTATGATTTCCTAAAAGTATTCTTGCTGGCCTCTGGTCCTAAGACCTTTCTAGATATCTGATCGTTCTCTGTCTTCAACTTCCTTAATTTACTCTAACTCTGGTGAGGTCCCTAGTCCAACAAACGAAGTTTGAATGTACATTTAATTATTATTTACTAATATGTTGAAAAGCGTCTAAATTCAATATCTCAATTCTTAATTGCTTTTATATTTTAATTTTAACAATTTTATATACAAAAAAATGGTTTGTTTGACCCATATGGAAAATACTCTTCGCATTTCATATTAAATATCATTCATCCATCCACAGATGGGTGAAGGTCGTCTCTAGTTCGGCTCTTAGACCATATGTAATCGTACCATCGAGATAGTAGGGAAAGTAGTTGCTATAAGTACTTTTCGTCAAGTTGTTTTTCCATAATACCAGATTGAGCTACCTTCTATAATTTTCCAGACTACATACCCGCTTACGTATTAATTATTCAAATCATCTACGTGACTGATTAACGCTTCCCTGAAACGTGACCCATATATCTGGATTCGTAGCCAATAGTAGCCTAGATGATATGCCTGATTAACCAATACTAGTTTATGGGGTAAAAATAATTTTATATATTAAAAGTATTAATTTTTTAGTTCGTTTCTGAAAATTGAAATTATTTTTATTATAACGTAATGCCCCACCACATAAAATTTATTAAAAATCGATATTAAGACGACTAGTTTCGACTCTCAAGAGTCATCTTCAGGTCTAAAAAATACAATAAAGTAAAATACAAAGAAAAAGCCAATTCTAGTTGTTCATAAAAAAGTTTTGGATAATTATTTAAATAGTTGTTGCTAATATATGAATGGTCAAAATAGTAGTCGAAATATCTGAAGTATATAGTACGAGTTACTGTATCAAATATTTAAATGCATTTTTATTATTTTGCAAGTATCTTGTATTGTTTGTTTTAACTAAAAGTAAACATTCGTAGAATTTTAACGTCTCACATCACTTTTTCTCTTCATATAATTTAATTTAATTATATAGTAATAACACAGAAACACGTATCCATACTTTAACAAATAAGTAAGAGTTTTTGTTTGTATTATTTGCATATATTTTATTGCTCGATAACATTTTACGACTATTATTTTTCGAAAAGAAAGCATTTCTATTAACTTGTCTTTCCGACTAGTCCGCAAAGAAAAAATGTTTTAAAAACCTTTTATGAACCACTAAAACTTAATAACCCTGTGCTAAAATGTCCATGGTAATAGGACGGAAAGAAAGTAGCTATGCTAAATTCAAGACCATTGACAGCAAGTCACGCTAACTTAACGGGTACATTTTTTATTTTCGGTTTATGATTTGCATCATATATTTTTAAAATTATGGATAATAGTTTTAGATTAGGCCAGTGTAAATAGATTTATCATTAAATTAATTGTTTCAACTCTTACTTTGTGGAAACTATCCTTAATAAATATGAAAAAGATAAATTATACTTATCTGTGTTTCCACTTTTTTGCTGCTTTCCTGCTTTTTTAGACTTATTAAAATGACTACGGTTTCGCTATGAATCTAAGACTAAGAAAAGATTGGGGATGACAAAAAACATGAACCAACTTAGTTACTAGCCATAAGTTTCCCAGCTCATTATAATACTATTATTGACGCTACTGGTACAACCACTGTTGGAGCATTTTTTTGTCTAGGTTTTCAAGTAAAATTTTTATTGTATATTTTTTTTATGTAAATTATCAATTTTTCTTTATTCGGGGTCTATTAGTAAAAATATATTCACCAAAACTGTAATTAGTCTGTTACACCAAAACAAATATAAACTTAGTTTATTCTGGCCTAATTCGCGTAATTCAAAAGAAACTGAGTTTTCATGAACCAATTACAATAAAAGTTTATTTTCATAAAATGTGCATAATTATTTCATTTAAACATGCAACATCCTTTGCTTTTGTAAAAGATAATTATAATGATTATATCACGAAATTGTTTTTTTATTTACGTTACGAGCTTACTTTGTTTTGTAAAATCGTACTTTAATTTCATTAAGTAGGTTGTGGGTAAACACACATATATTTTCTTTTAAAGAATTGCAGAAAAATGTTATTATGACATGATGAAAGGGTGTTTCATAAAAAAATATTTATGAAGGTAAAGTGAGCATAATTTTTTTAATTGCTTTTTTTATAATTTCATATGCTTCAAAATATTAGGAAAAGTATACCTACCAATTGGACCAATAATAATAATAAAATAAAACGAAATATTTTACAAAATTACCTATATAAACAAGTACATAAAAATATTAAAGTACAATGAATACATACTTGATGTGTTTTTCTTCTCTTTTGTGGTTTGGTTTTCTATAGTCCCAACAGGCACAAGGGTTAAAAACATTTCAAAAGATAATAAAATACAATACAACTCTAATTGACTAAATGTTAACATAATTATGATGTCCAAGTTATGACATATTTATCCATAGACAGACAAATTAATGTTTGCAATAATCATTATTGATAAAATATGCAGGGTAATTATTCTATTTAAAAAAAAATTAGAAAATATTGTTTGACGATACAAAAATATGTCTGTTATATGTAACTGCCTGAAGGATGTTGATGTTAGTGAGTACTTATGATAAAAATGGCTCCAGTTTACAAACCATCTACTTATTGTAGTGATATAATGAGGCACCGAATATACGAATATAAATAAATGTAACAACTTCTAATAGGTTCAGAAACCTCCTTTTAACCATCTATTAGAAATGCAGTGCTTTAATTGTAAGCAACTAACGTAATGCGCCAGACTTGAATAAAAGTAACAGCGTTTTCATCATAATTCTAGTTTATCTCATTTTGTGGCTATTGTTACCTTAATCGTTGGGCTTTCATGCCATAAATTGCAATCTTGAATAACTCAAGTGAATGTCAAATTGTATGTAGTTTGCAAAATTTACACTACAATTTCAGTATTGTCGGGACATAATACAATTTATAACCAAGTTAACACACGGCTTGACAGCCACGAATGAACTGTTAAGACATTGATTGAATTTAAGGAAATTTTAGCTTGTATTTAATTAAAGGGAATTAACGTATTCATTTTTAAAAATGTAATATATATAGTCATGGGTTTTTGCATGTCACTATCCTAACTATTCGGAAGTCGTTCATTGGTTTCAAAAGTATGATTGTGGATGAAAATTGTGATTTTTGAAATACCCTGTACACCTGGGTTACTTTTTTCACACCATTTAATACCTCTCAGAAGGTTAGGATTTGTAGTAGATTTGTCAGAGAAAAAATATAAAATAGAAAAATAGCAGTCTTCAAATCTCCGTAACTCCATAATTATGAATATTAGACCTTAAGCTTATAGATACCTTGTATATATTGTAACGCGGATCATCCTGTATAATCAATTTGTATTGGAAAATATTTAAAAATCGAACTGTTTCAGGATTTCTTCATAATATTTTTTGGTTAGAAAATATTGAATTTATTCCATTCATTTGCGCCATACTCTTTATTACTCAGATTTATTATCTGATATTGCCAAGTAATAATTTTTATTAAAGGTAGCATTAAAAATAGTCAATTCAGATACTAGGTGGCTCTATATTTTATTTTATGTTATACACTGTCTCTTGGTAAATGTTTGTATTTCAGTTCCATTCTTATAGATAATATCGGATCACTTCCCTAAATATTTTTGTTCTTCTTTTATATCAATATATATTGGGTGGATCACAAGTCGAAACGGGCTTTTAAAAGTCAATAACTTTTTTGCTTAGTAATATATTTTCTTTCCTTTTACAGAATTTATGTAAATAATAATAAATTTCACAAGTGGCCTTCTATATCAACTAGGACGGAAGCAAAGATTAAATGTGTACGACAACGTTTCAGAGAAGAATCTGGTGATCAACCAAACTGTGAACAAAATTAAAGGATATGAAGTACCGAAAACTCATATTCGAATATGAATTAGACCCACGTGAGTGTAAAGCTTGTTGCAGAGTAACCTCACAAATGACAATCGGGCCGTTATTCTTTGGAGGTGACAATGATGAGACAATGGCAGTCAATGGCGAATGATTTCGATAAATGATCAAAAGCTTTGTATGTCCTGTATAGACCTAGAATGTTAGTTTTGTCCTCTTCAGTCTTCGGAACAGATGGTGGTTGTTCTGTAGTTGAAGTACTTCTGCGTTCTCGTAAACATGCAATAGAACTTCGTGCTTCTTAGCAAACTTTTTAATTTCTTCTTTTACCATGGGAATTCCAAGGTCTCTGCGTATATCAGTGTTCCTCACGTACCATGGAGAATTAAGAATTTTGAAATGTGTGTATTATTTTGATGTGTCTATCTTTTGCAGAACACAGAGTTGTATCCCTTACAACTAGCTAAGTTCTATAATTCAGGAACAATGTCATAAAACTATTGATTCTTTATTATCAGAGGTAGAGGATTATTCAGTTTTTTGTTAGTAAAGTTAATGTTTCATTTTCCTTTTTTGGTCCAATCATATATGGTATCACTTGTTTCTTGTAGTTATCGACTAGAGTCTCTCTAATCCTGCCCTATTACAAGTAGCACTGTGTCATCTCCGTAGGATATTCTAAATTAAACAGATTTCTCCGTTCAAAATTATTTATTTTCTATTGATATGATTGTCTTAAAAACCAGATGCTGTTAATACAACTATGGTAGTAGTATACACTTCTGTTGTCTAGCGAACCTAAGTTCACTTTAATTCTATATACTACAGTTTCTATTTTTAAAAAACGAATAAGTTCGAGAAGATCTCAATTTGATTAGTCACTTCAGTCTCCAGATCTCACGAATACTGATTTTTTTGTGGGATTATTTAAAAGAAACGGTATATGTAAATAAACCTATAACATCTTCATAACGAAAGAAATACGGGCCGGTGTGATGGAAAGAAGTCGTCTCTGTGAAGCCAAAGGTGGGTGGCATTTAAAAGATGTTAATTTTGAATTGGAATGTAATCAAATCTCCAATACCATACAATTATTAACTTTTACCATCTCATTTTGACTTATACTCGTAAGCCATCCACTATAAAATTGCTGTGTTCTAAAAAACTTGCAAATTTTTACAAGTTGATATTGATGATAAGGTTAAAGATAAAATGGAGTGTTGCTGCGGGACTCCCAAATCCGGTTATCTCTCCAAACTAATTTGGAATTCATTATTCGTTGCCTCCAATTTCTCATTGTATATAACACTAGAAACTTATTGATTCAAATAATCCGCCCACGGTTCCTGATGCCCTACGGTTGCCAACGAATGGAATAGATATCCGCGAACGTGACTTTCCAGCAAGATTAGCGCACGGCCAAGACCGGCTGCACGTCGCTGTCGGTCGGCTGACCCTTAAAATTGATGGTTGGGTGCTTGGGAGGCCAACTTTACAAGAAGTCAGCAATATGGACCATAAATTTCATCGATTAAGAGAAATATGGTGGTAGGTTCGTGTGCGTGAAATATTTCTCGCGATTTTGGAATTATATTGGTATTGTTTTTCATATTTATCCTTTTCGATCCTACACATATACACGAACTTGGTGTGGCGAGGATATTTTACGGGTAATTTAATGTGAGAGGTTAAAGCCGAGATAGAATACAGAATAGGTCTCATTGGTATCAACATTACGCTTATTATTTATATAAAAATATAAAACATTATAAACGATGTTGTTAATTTAAGGTGTGGTGAAGGTTTAAGATTATTTTGTTTTATTTATTCTCCTTTTTATTAATTAAAGAAAAATTGTTAGCAATTTTATTTTTAACAGGGAAGAAATGAATAAAATGAACGAAATTAATAGACAAGCAATAACACATTTCACAAAAATTTTGACATTTTGACATTTTTTTTTTGGAATTAAGAAAGCCATAAATGGCCAAGCCAATAACGGACCCTCGAAATTTTTTGGAAAGTTAGTCGTTATTTGAGATGCATATCGCACAAGTAAATAAATTCCATGATTGTTTAAAAAAAATATTTTTTACTTCCTTGTCAAATATATCAAAAAGTATAAAATTTGAAAAAAAGTGAATTTTACAAAAAGTTAATCAAATTCAGTATCATTTTATAGTAAATATTTTAGTAAAATTGTAAACATTTTAGTTCTTCCGTAGTGTTCCAAAGACATAACCTAAAAAAAATTACTGTTATATTGTGTTAAAAAAACTTTTAAATCATAGTACAACGATAATACCTCACCAATTTAATAATAAGTTTATGAATTGTGAAATTTGAACAAAATTTATGGAAGAATATCATAGTTTTTCTGCCGGACTAACCGACGAACGACTCGACACTTGACACTTTTCTTTGGGTTTATTAATATTTAAATACCTAACACTGGTGTATTGGTGTATTGGTTTCATTGAGAAGCAGTTCAGAAAAATAATTTTTACAGTATATAATGTATTACAAAAAATAAATTAAATAACATACTCTCACTCAGGTTTATTAAAAATTAAACATTAATGAACGAATATAACAGTTTATATTTAAACGCTAATTATTAAAATACGTTAGAATTGTCAGAACTGTTTACTACTTTTATAAAATTACTTTAATTTTTGGCAAGTGCATAATAATTTATTACACACTTCTATACCAAACCTGACACGAGAATACCTAAATCCTGCATTTTCATGCGGGTTTCACCATAACACTGTAAAAATAATATATTTTTGGGCCAGTTGCTTTTTTTTATTTTAAAGAAGCAATGAAAATATTTTTTTCAGATTTAAATAAAAATTGAGACTTTTGCGTTGCAAAAAATCGTTGAAAAACTACATATCAGTATTAATTTTTCTAAAACTCACATAGAAAAATTATTTTATTTTCTACGGGTTTCAACAAAGTCATACTAAATAATAATATAGCTGTTACAATGACTCCCAAATTGACGGAACTGCGAGAAAGTCACTTGTCAGAATTAACTAATATCTCTAAAATTGCACCTATATAAGTCATAATATTTAGTGTGGATAATTCAGTTTTTATTTGAGAGATGGTGAAGTTTCTGTTAAATGGCCAAAAATATAGATACAAAATTTTCTTTCAATAATTTGATTGAGAAGCATACATTTTTTGATTGTATAACAAATACCCTTTCGAATAGAGAAATATTTTTTCATTTTGATATATGTGTTTATGAAACTAAACATTTCACTACCACTTGCTTTTTTTTAAAATAAATTAATTTGTTTCATACCTATTAGTTTTATCACAAAAAAGTGTACTGTGATATATGAAAATTGTCCAATAAAAAAACATTCTAACATTAAAGAAACACCCTAAACCCTAAATATAAGTGTAACAAAAAAAGGTACGAAAACCCCACAAAATTAAACTATTTCACGCCAATACTGGGTTTTCATTTTTGTAAATTAATAACTAGGCAATTAGGTATTTTCAATACCATGGTTCTAAAATTAACCCTAAAAAAGTTTCCAGCAAAACTCAAAAATCACCCTTCATATTAATAAAAAAATAATGCTATTCAATATTCAGTTTAACTGTGTATTTATCACAGAGGTATAAGTAATCGTCATCGTGACTCACCTTGTATACTATTTCTACCGACTCAGCGCAACAGATTGATGCACGACATATGTTCTTTATTAGTAAATAAACACCCGTTAAACCCGATCTGATAAAGTTGTAAATAAGGTCGAAACTTACGTTCTCTGATTAGATGAGCTTTTTAGAGAAGGGAGAGGCTATGCATCCCTCTGAACTTTGCAAGTAAATAATGCAGTTAATAAATAATAAATCATATTCACATTATATATAAATTATAAGTTAAAATATGGTTAACTTACTGTTTATTTTGTAGATAAATGTGATATTAGTACACATAATAAACCCCTTTGGGACTTTCACTAAAATAACGGTTCCATGAAACAAAAATATTTCGTGCAGCAATTTCTGCAGTAACCTCCCATTGTTTATCAAAGCAAACCCCGCCATATTTTAATTTCCACGAATCGCCAAACAAAAATAAAAGTAAATACACATACGGCTTATTTTAACGATAAACCATGAGCCACAATGGATTTACTAGTCTTTTAAAATGAAGCAACTTCTTATAATTTTATAGATAGTTTCATAAATAGTTCAGGTTCATCGAAGAGAATATGTTAAATATAAGTAAGATTGTTGTATGTACTTCTAAAAAGGACTATGATTTACTGTAAAAGTAAAAGGAATATTATTATTATTCAATTCCACTACTACAAAAACATAAGGTATCAAAAATTTAAGAATAAGATAAAGTAATAAAGAGATTAGTAAAATTAATATCAGGAATAAAAAACAAGAAAGACAAGGACAGATAGAAAATAATAAAGATTAGTTAGTTATAAAATGCCCAATAAGTGGACATAAAGTTCTTATTTTTAAAATTACCAAGATCAAAACAATACTCTATTGTACCTATTATGTTATACTGGCATATAAAATGTATGTTGGTCGCTAGATTGCTTTTTTTGTTGGAATTCGAATTCGAAATTGGTGGTCCAACCAGCCGGACCGATATTATCAGGAGTAAGTGAAAAATTAATTTAATTGTAATGAACTTTTTTTCGTTCTGGCATTGGTGATGCGTGTCTCTGGCTGGCGCGACTGACCACACTAACTCACAATATGACACGCCAGTACCGCCCAATATTATTGAAAATATTTTTTTTTATTTTAGTTTAGGCGCTTACAAGTTCTTTAGGATATAGTTTATTCATACAAATAGATTTATATAAAGAAAATGTTTTCGGCAAATTTTACTGTTAAATTTATCTTATCACTGCCCTGCATGCTGAAATATAAATATAGAAGAGTAAATCGGAGTGATGTATTATTTTTTGGACTAAATACCTATGTAATATTAACCAATATTTTTAGGAAAAGAAGAATATTATTATATTTTAAAAATTTTAGATCAAGAAATCATACTGTAGAAATTGCTTGATAATGAATAATGATATGAAATGAAGTACACGTATAAGAAATCTCTCAATCTCATGTTATTCTTTGATTGAACGAAAGCTGGTTAGAGGAAGATATTTAAAAATATCTTTGAAATACTATGGAAATTCAAGATAAGTATAATTTAACTTTTACATTTATTATAGGTACATTTCACAAAGTAAGGGGTTGAAATCCTTAATTTAATATATTATAATATTGTTATAATTACAATCTGCTTTCTAATGACCAATTAGCAATGCAATTCCAATTTAAATTAACTAATGTTAAGACTTAATCTAAAGTAGACTTATTAGTGAGAATAAGGTTGTTTTGATATATAATTAATGTTACTACACTAACTCAAAGTGTTTCTTCGTCTTGACTTTTCTTTTTAGTCCAATACGGTCGAGTATCTGGAGTTGGATGCCGTAAGACCAGACCAAGGGTGAAGTATTTGCTAATAGGGTAAAAGCTTATTATGTAAATACAAAGAACAGGTTTAATTTTTTTCAGATCAGAGTAAGGGTTTTCTTACTTAATCCAAAAGAATATGTTCGAAATATATTATTCAATTATCTGAGATAAAAAGGCTATTGATATATCAAGGAAAATGGTAATATCATATTTGTATCAAGTATTAATTTCAATCTCAATTTTCCTAAAAAGGATTTTAGAAAAATACCCTATTTTATATTTTGTAAATGAACACATTTTTTTCATAGTTATTATACTTTAAAAGAGTATTTGTACTGTTTCTGAAACACTTGAATACTGTTAATCATAAACAGACATGCATTATAATGTAAATGTAATATTAGGTTTTCTTTACAAATTGCTAGGTAATATTTCACCTCACGAAAGGATAAATTAAATTTTTCCATTACACAAATAACGAATTCTACATTACTCTCACGAAATACCTACACGTAATATATATATATAGGTAGATCTCCATAAATAAAAATAATATTTAAAAATATATAATATTATTTTTTGTTTTCTAACTAAAATACTTTTGGGAAAAGTTGTATCTCAGTTTATAGGCTTTTCGAAAAATGGTTCAGTAAGAAAAGTTTTAACAAAAGTACAAAGTCTTTAAGAAAATTTGACTGAAAACGAGTTTAATCCTCTACGCTATGTCTATTCCATCGAGAGCTTTGATCAAAAACCTGCCCTATCCGATTGAACTAAATTTTTATTACAAACTTTATGCGATTTAATTGAAAAGGTGACAAGTGTGAATGATCACGAACGTAGATGCTCTCTAGTAGCACTGTAAGGAAAATGCTGTCTCGCTAAATCCCTTTGGGTAGCTCTAGATACAAAAGAGGAGTCTCTTAACTTGAAGAACCTGTTTTAGTTTGGATAATACATCTTCACTAGAAGTAATTCCTTAAGAGTGAATGTCCTGGTTTTACGATATACCCAAATATAATTTTGCAATTTGACAAATATAAAACAACTACAGGGAACTAATAACCACTTATGCTTTTAATACATAGAAGAAGTTTTATTAGAGGTTTTAACAAGACGATTTTTTATAAAAAGTTTATATTTTTCTAAATATTTTGATACGGTAATTCAGGGTTTGAGTTATTATTTTAAATGTGTTTTATAGTAATACTTTAATTTATAATTAAAATATGCCGATGTAGAGATATCATAGTAAGACGTAATTATTGATAGCACATCCTAAGAATAAAAATCATAAGGGTATATTTTGAAAAATTGAATTGTTTGAACGCCTATTTTTTATTACCCCAGAGTATTAAGAGTTGCGTACATTTTGACTAGACAAAAAGAAGGATAATCATAGTTAAACCTAATAATTAGTGGCGTGTATATCCGTATAGAGTTTATTTTTGATCTGGAGGGAGGTAGGTGGTAACAAATGGAATAAAATATATCATTTCAATTCTTAATAACAAATAAGTAGACCAAAAATTGCTCGGTGGATAAACGTTATTTTTTATTTCTCTACCTAGAGGCGAAAATATTTTAGTTTCTTTATTATTTTTAGTTAGACATCTTTATTAATTTTAAATATATAATAAGGAATATAAGGATTTGTTTATTCTACAGATACAGTCATTTAACATTTGCAGACTCGGAACTTGGATGTCATATAAGACATCAAACAAATATTTATAGAATATCGTGGAATTTTAAGATACGTATATTGTACCTTTTATATTTGAAGAAATGATAGTTTTAAAATAATTAAATAAAATAGGTAAAGCTAGTTAAGAATATAATACAACCTATTAATTTGCAAAAATATTGTTAAAAATTAAATCTATCTGTTACTTTTAAAGTCATATTGATTCTAAGTTTGAATTAATACAGACACAATTTTGAAGTAAACTAAATATATTATTAAAAATTTTGTGAATGAGCTATACCTATCAAGGGAAACATATTAAAATTTGCACTCTTCTGAATATTGTCCCCACACCCCCGTCCAGTTTTATCGCTTTGTTTTAAACTACGCCTTCCCCCCGCTTTACACCTCCCACACAGGAAAAACGGTTCGTTGAGGGGCCTTTCACTCTTAAGTGTATTTAGAGATAGAGATTGGTCCACGAACGATTACATTAAATTAATACAGCGGATTAGAATATAATAAGTTATTCCCACTCTAATTTGTCAAAGTCTTTCTACAGTGCAAAAATTTAGTATTAAATTCTTGTATTTATTTGCCTGAAGCGGCCCTACTACTAGATCGTTTTCATTTTACACTATCAACCAAGTTGGTATACGCAGAAAGCGCTGACGCTTCAATGGGATTTATACGAGCCATGTTTGCTGTTCGTGTTATAGCGATTATAAAACACTTTATGTTCCTTTCTCTCCCTCATTATTTCGATATTGTTTTTGTTTGATGCTGTGCTCGATAATTTTTTAGCGCAACTGCTACTCTCTGTTGGTTGGACGAGTGGAGTTTCAACAAAAGAGATTTGATCTAGATTCCAAGATATTGAAATTAAAATTATTGCGAGGAAAACTGTGACAGTACAACTTAAGTATCGAGGGTTTCGAGCGAAATACGATAAGTGTACAAAATGTGAAAATCGAGTATTTAATTCTCCTCCATTCAAATAGCTGGATTATTGGATTTTGGACCGTCCTAATTCTATTCTAACCTATTTTCTGAAACCTTAAACTAGTTAATCAAACTGTATGATATGAGTAAAAGAACTTTTAGGTATGCCCAAATATTAATTTTGCTGCACATGGATTTATAAATTAACTTTAAATAAGTATTTATTGTACGCATTTATGAATTCTAATTGGTATAAAGAGAATGTATATCATTACATGTATAATGTACAAAAAGATCCAATTTTGAATAATTTGTGGAAATACGTAGTGACCTACGAACCATATGAAGAATAATAGCATTGATTGATTCTTTTACAAAAATACATTACAACTGATTGTGTCACTTATGAAAATGTTTGTTGTCATATATTAATTGTCAACAATAACTATGCCTATATCTAGTATACCATTATATTTTCATGACAGTAAATCTGTTTACAGTTCATGTTATGTAATTTACAAATACACGTGAATATAATAAAATTTTTTTATTTTTAAAGGAGAAAAATTACGAAACAATTACTAGTAATGTTTCCATAAATCAATAAAAAGTATTTTAGTTCTCAATATGTCAGAAATTATATTATTAAATAGTAGAATGATTATAAGTGGCTTCTATTTTTTATTATCTACCACTGTAAAACGATGAAATTAACGAGGTGCACGACATTATTTTTTGCCTTTGACTAAATAATATTATGGAAAAAATCAATTTAAAAGAAAAATAAGAAAAATTTACCACTAAATTGATAAAATTAGGTTCTTCAAATCAACTACATTGAAATTCAGTAGCGCCTCTAATGACAATAACGTTTGACAGAAAACGAAAATTTTAGATTATTTGATCAATTTTTTTATGGAAAAGATCATTACTGATTTTGTTAATTTTTTTAACTATTTATATAAAAGATTACAAAAATATTTAGGGAATTGACGACATAGTGGACTAATAAAATGAAATATATCTTAATATGAAAAAATCCTGAAAGTAAATGTCAATATAAATAGATAAAAATTAGCAAAAGTAAGAATATATTATCAAGTAAATAATTGTGCTATTATCTGAAGTAACCCTTTTAGAAAAAAAATAATTTATAAATAATTTGTACTAAATACCAAATTTCTACCTTGTTAACATGTAGAAAGAAAGATTTAAAAACAAAACTTAATATTATTCTTTAGCGACATTTTCTTAGTGAACTCACGACTAAACGCTGAAATTAATTAAAATGCTTGGCTGCTTTGTTACCATCATGAAAAATTGAATTACTTTTAAATATTTTTTAGGTTGCCCTGTAGAGATAAAACTTTATAGCCTAGATTTGTTATGATGAAAAAATTATTAATATTAACATGAGCTGCAGGATATGCAAAATTTAAAATTTTCTTGAGAGAGAGAGAGAGAGAGAGAGAGAGAGAGAGAGAGAGAGAGGCCGATTTACATTTATATGTGTCAAATATTTTTATTTTATTAGTTTAGAATTAAAGATACTATTCACCTTTTTGTCTATAATCTCTATATTTTATTGTTAATAGATTATTAAATAAAAATAACGTATAACTTATTTCCATTTGTACACAAATTTATTTGAACATCAATAGAAAAAACAAAAATATTTTTTATATATATTCCAATTTCGAGTTTGTCAGCTGTTGCCTAGTCCAGAATGAAGCCCCACATTTCAGTTATGAATCGTCCTCCTCAGTTTCTGTAATTAAATACATTTTTTTATTGTATTTATCTAAAGCTATATTTTTAATATTCATTCACAAAATTGGGGACCCAAAAATTATTGCTTTTCCAATTTTCACTCTAGGTACATAACAATTAAATAAAAATGGTCTACATTAGTAGAGCGCATTATGAATTTTTTATGATGAAACACACGATGAAATAATAGAACTGATTAAAACTCATTTAGAAACGGATAGAATGGTTAATAATAATAATAATAATAATAATTTGTTTACCTTCCCAGTTGTGCCGCACTGTAATAGTTGGCAGCAAAGCTCCTTGGCGTTTGCTTGCAACATCTGAAGGTGTCTCATCCCCTTGTCTAAACTCTGGTTTAACCTCTTCAACAGTAAGGACCAAAGTAACGCAGAGCTAGAAATAAATTAATTTAAATTTTTTTATTAAACTTATAGTTGGATTTGTTTTCTAATCAATTAACTACGTTATTATGAGTCTCTATTTCAAATTAAAAACAAAAAATCAAGCGACAGCTTATGTTTGACAAGTTGAATCTGATAAATGAGTTTTAGTATCTCTTTACAACTATCATCTTATTTATTTCCAATTAATTGACATGTACAAATTGAGTTGAAATTACTACAAAAATCAAAGAAAATTCTAAATATTTCCCACACACACTTTAATAAAATCGACAACTAGTTTTAACTGTTACTAGTTATCAGCTGGTCTACAAAGAGAAGTCCTATAAAATGACAAATATAAACAAAATATCATAAAAACCTAAAAATGTTTAACCACATCAAAATTACAAATTCCATAAAAAATTAACATATAAAGTTAAAGTATATTCCAAATTTGACGTGAAAATAGATCTCAATAATAAGAAAAACTAAAAACAATAGTCATTTAAAATTTGAAAGTAAATATATCTTGTTAAACCAAAGTGACTTCACCTTTTAGTACTAATTTTTTATATAGCCACCAAACAAGTAAAATTGCAAAATTAAGTTCAAAATTAAACAGAGGTTGGGGAACTGGAACCCGAGGAAAATCCCAACATAGGTTGGAAAAATGGTTAGGGTGGATGGCTACACAAGTCATACAACCAATAGTAGAGACCTGTATGAAGATCACCCCTAACAAAAAGGAGAAGTAACAAGGATCAGAGGAACATATCAAGATTGCAGAAAACGTTAACCAAATAATTGCCATTCACATCTGACTTCCAATAATAATGGAAGAGACGTGTATGAAGGCAGGGATAAGGCTCAACCTCTGTTTAATTTTCATTTATTGCCTTTTGGTTTCGTCTTCCTTTCATGATGATTTTGGGTTGATCATTAAACTTAATTTTGCAATTCTACTTATTTGGTTGCTTTGTCTAAAATTAGCACTCAAAAGGTGGACTCGGTTTGGTTTATTTTAACAAGATATGTTTTACTTTCAAATTTTAATTGACTATTGTTTTGTTAAGTTTACTATTTAATTGTTCTTATTATTGATATCTATTTTCACGTGAAATTTGGAACTTCATATGTTAATTTTTTATGGTATTTTTAATTTTGGTAAGTTTTATTATGATTTACTTATATTTGTCATTTTATATGCCTTCTCTTTGTAGACCTGATGATTACTGGTAACAGTCGAACCTGGTTGTCAATTTTATTAAAGTGTGTGTGGTAAAGACTTAGAGTTTTCAACTTCCCTTACATCTGCTGAAAAAATAGCCACTTCGTATATGTTTTGATTGAAACAATAATTTAACCGAAACCTTTTAATTTATTTCGTATGAATATATTTAATGGTGTATGGGCAAAATTGTAAAAAATCAACTGTGTTCAATTATAAAGTAAATATGAATTGGTGTAAATAAAATATTTGTCCTATTAAGTCTCAACTATCAAGGCCCTGTCCAATTTTTTTAATAACATAAATAAAATCAGTACCGAATAATCTAAAATTAATACAAAATATTTTAATAATTTTCTGTAATTCGTTTCATTTTTATTTCGATTATTTAAATATATGATAATAGATAATCAGAGGAAAAATCAGCGATTCCACAGTGATAAGAGGATTTTCACTAAATTTAGGTATTATTATGTTTTAAAACTACAAAAATAAATGTTTAGCTTACCAACAAAGTAAAAACTGCAAAGTATTTCATTATGAATAAACTAGGATTGATTGTATAATGAATATTTTTTGAAATCCTTTGTATATATACCTTAAAATTAATTGATTTTCTAATTACTTCCATTATCGGCAAATATTCTAATTTTATTACTTATTGTATCAAAACTATACATAAAAAGGATTATAATAGGAATATAAATAGAATTTACAAATATTGTCTCGTTAATTTACTGCCAATTATGAAAAAAAATCTACTAAATTAACGGAAACTAGTTTACTTCATTTGAATAATTAAAAACTATAGACAAATATTTCACGTAATTTCATAATGATTTATTATTTCGGTTTTGTTTTGTTTTTCATCTATGATTTTTTATACGTCTCTAAGTAGTAACTTAATACAGAGTTCACACTAAAACAGAAAACAAAACAAAAACGGAACTTTTTAGAAACTTTCAAAGCAACAAAATAACAGGAAATCCCGAGACAAAACATAGTCGACAAAAAAAGTCGCCGAAATGTTTCAGCTTTGTTCCAGAATCGTTAAAAAACTAAAAGTTTTGTTTTGCCTGTTTGGTGAGAATACGGCATAACTCTTTAGGTTGGTTACAACTGCACACACTCTTTTTTAAATTAATTTAATAGGTATGTAAACCAGTTCAAAAAAGATGATACGGGTAACTGATCAACGGTGTTGACAAAAGATTTTAATTTTAGTTAGACTAAAATATATTCCGAATTTGATTATTTGCATTGTTAATATGAAATTATCATAATTAGAGTTCGTAATAGGAGATATTCCAGTTAAATTGCGTATGCTTCCGAATGTTGTATTTAAAATTAATCAAATCAGTGTAATAAACTCAAATATGTCAGGTTTA
Organism: Hermaeophaga mercurialis; assembly: GCA_951812935.1. NCBI lineage: Eukaryota > Metazoa > Arthropoda > Insecta > Coleoptera > Chrysomelidae > Hermaeophaga > Hermaeophaga mercurialis. The sequence goes on from OX638360.1 coordinate 21,832,656, forward strand.
GACCACCTTGATAAAATTAATAAGGGTCAAGAGGAAACATTTATTTTTCATGAAGTAAAAAAGGGTTGTTTAATATTAATAATGCTAGATCATAAAATTTATTTAATTTCCACATATTTTCTAATATGTCACATCATAATTCAATCATATTAAAAACATAAATCCTGATCAAACCAGAAAAGAACTAATGTGTGCGGAGCTAGTGCGTGCCTTGCGGCCATTTATAAAAATGTGAAAATAGATTTTAATTTTAGGAAACAGAGTGAAAAGCGTGCGAAAAGCCCGGCTATTTCAAATAACGACGTTTTAACTGGTTTGAGGATATAGATGCATATCTATGATCATATAAAAATATATAATGTTATGTTTTGTATTCTGGATTAAATACATATCAAAATAAGAGTTTTGGGTTTTAAGAAATAATTACACCAAGAGGTAAACATAAAAAAATAGGATTGTTGGTGATTATATTATAAAAAAAACAATTTTTATAGAGATAATACTATTAATTGGCACAAGAGTGAGTGGGTGGTCCAGTGGTAGAACCTCGGGCTGGTGATCGAGAAATCTCTGATTCAAATCCAGAGAAGGTAGAGAATTTTTCTGATTTGACTACAAATTAGGAAATTGAAGTACCCTGAAGGTGATTCCCACTCAAGTATTCACTATCTACTTTAAATTAACAGTGCTGTTTCCAAAGGGATGTAGGGAAATAATAGAAAAGTGTGCACAAAACACGAAGCTAATGGCTCCGGTAGTCGAGACCGTCACTCAGTAAAAAGAAATGGCTCAAGAGGTAAAATCCTTCACATGGCTAATGGCCTTTTCAGAAACAAATGAAATATTTATGATATGCCGTATATACCACGATGACAGACAAAAATTGTTGATATTAGGCTAGAAAAATTAATGAATACTTTAAATGTATCTAAATTTTGTGATACTACATACAAGTTTATTTTTGAAAAATTATACTTGGGTGGCATTATTAGTCCAAATTAACTTGATATAATATTATTCATTTTAATAACCGAAATACTTCTTCTACTTACAGTCTTTTTATTCATTTAAAAAAATTTAACGCCCATCTATTCAAAATTAGTTTTTAACTCAAAAATGACAAGTTGTAGCCTATTATTAAAAACTGAATAAGAATAAATATGATGGGTATCTTTATACCTGGTCTAAAGTTTTTTGTTGAATGATTTTTGATAGGCAGCTTGTACTGGATTTAAGTTTGTTCCAAATAAAGTTACCATAGACGTACCTGTAAAATTTTTTACACTCTATCAAATACAAAGAAAATGAAGCAGATGAATTAAGTACGAGTGGTAAATGATGATAATTCACAGATTGTTTTGAATATTTTTGACAACATTACAATTAATCTATTTCCACTCGTATTCATGTGATTATTATCTAAGAAATCTCTAAACTATTCTTTCAAAAATAATACAACACTTCAGATTTGGAAATTTTTCTTCCTCCTGTTCTGAATGGGTTAGATGTTATATGGTAGATTAAGTTGATCGGGTAACTGTTTTGTGTTTTCAATTTGACTTTCGAGAGCTGGTTTCTTGAATTTTTCCGTGACCTTATATGAGTTTATTATTTATTTTCTATTTTCTGGTTTTGAAACGGCAACTGTTCTTCGTGTTATTCTCCAATGATTAATTATATTGTTACGATAGTATGCATAAAGATTTAGTCAAATATCGCCTTCTACACAGAACTTAGTTTTTTATTTAATATTTTGTAAATTATGACTTTCACTGTTTATTTAATATTACGTGAGCGAAAGCTTTGGGGCAAGGTCGCGATCGGATAATAAATCAACATTTTTATTAGGGTCTAGGTTGGGAAAATAAAAAGAGATTGAAAGTCAAGTTTTTGTCCTCGGATGATTGAGATGTTGATAGTGCCTACCCCTGCAATGAAATGTATTAGTTATTTAATGGTATAAGTATATTTTATATTAGTTGTTTTCATTAGGTATATATATTTATTGTTATTTTGTTAACTCATCCTATAGTACATTTATTTATATTGGAAGTAAAAAATTTCATAACATCATAAGAGTTCTTTGATACTGTACGTCATTATGTTTGTGGTTTTTTATATTAGTATATAGTGTTATACATATATTTTTGTATAATTACTTTAAGTAGTACACTGTTAGTAACAATTAATTTTGCAAATAATTAACTTTTACGTACGACCATGACCATGGCGAACATTTTACGGACGCATCGCAATCAAAATAAGGAAGAGATGAAAAAATCCTATTTTTAACTGACAGTTTAAGGCGTAGATATGAATTCTTAAAAAGTTTGTTTGAGTGACAGAACCGAATTGAGAATAGGTAAGCATTCCAGTGAAATGTCAGTTTTTAAATAGTTTCATCTGATAAAAACCGAACCAAGATATTCCGTGACCATGATTCACTAAATTTTTAATTTGGAGAAAAACCAAGCTGTTTATATATGTCTAACAATTTCTAGAATTAATTTATTCTGATATTTGTCTGTGTCATTGCAGATTACAGTGATTATCGATTGTCATATAGTGTAAAGTTGCAGACTTTGTATTTTTTATTGTTTGTGTTTTTTTTGTCGATAAAACATAGTGGAATATTCAAATTCAAAGTTTCCCTCCGTATTCTTGTTTACAATGATAACTATATATATAATGAGTTTTAGCAATAATTGGAATTATTTATGTAAACAATTTACAAGGATAATTTATTCCTTTAGGTTTATTGTTCTGTGTTCAAAACTTTACATATTGGAACATTAATATACCATTAGAGAATAGCTCAAATTTTTTAGTATAAAAATCTTAACGATTTTTTTGCTACGTCGATAATAACTTTCTAAATACCACATGTGCGAAGCCTCAATTTGAGATCAGTTATATTTTATAGCAGCATTTATATTTTACTACAGCAACTGATCTTATAGTTATAATTAATAATTTAGCTATTCTTTAAACAGCCTGAACTTAGCGACCGAGAAACAAATTTTAATAAATCCTTTGCGATTGAATATTATAGACTAAAAGAACTAACTGCTTTTTGGTGAATTTAAATTACCTCAAAGGCGAGAAAACAATAATCTAATAAGACATTCATATCCAAAAAATATTCATTATGTAACTATTTAATAAATTTACTCGATCACAGAGATTTTTATTTTAGTTTCAAAGACATTAGTTGAAACAAATAAAACACGAAGTTTGAGATGATTAAATTCCGCCTGAACAAAGTTTTCCAGAATCTGAAAATAAAGTATTCCAAGCAGCAAGGTTACTTGATACGTTTTTAATGTTTCCTAACTTACTTTTGAATCTCTCGAGATTAAAAGCGAGAACTTATTGGAAAATCAATACGTCCAGTGACGTAAAATAAGAAAAATTGCATTAGTGTCAATAATAATAGAAAAATATCTGGAGACGAACCAAGTAAAAAAATGTTTATACCAAGCAAGCTCAATATCTTGGAAAATCACGTCATATAGGGTGTAGTGGAATAAAAATTTTCATTGTTTTAACTTTTATTTTCCTATACACATTTGTTTAATTAAAATGTAAACTATTTAGATGTTGAGAAATAAGGTGACGCGAAAATGTTTCTATATTTTTGGATTATGGATAGTGTGGAGAGTTGCTTTTGGTCTAGAAAAAATACAAAATAAATATAAAAAATATTGCTGTATATCTTAAGGTTGCGCAAAGAGTTCCAAATTTACTAAAGAAATATCAATTTTTATAATTTCACTAAACATACATTCCTATTAACATAATTGTAAAACAAAACGTTAATATGAGAATTCAAGAAAAATAAAAAAATTGCTAAACTTACTGACATTTTTTATATGAAAATACTTGTATTTTTTCTAGTTTTGAAACTTTTTATCACTTTTTCTTGAAAAGAAATAAGGTTAAAATAAAAATTCCTCATATTAAGTATAGGTATATTGTTTATTAGAGTAAACACAAATAAAAACAATACATGATTCATAATATATTTTAATATTCATTTAAAATGTTTTTTTCAGCCATTTGTTCTCTCTTCTTTTCTCTTAAAATCCTTTTATTCTCACGATTGTCGGTTTGTTGGTTGTTCTCCCTCTCTAACCCATTTCTTTCATATCCTCCTGTTTAGCGACATTCTATTTATGTCTTCCATTGATTTTTCCCTTGCGTGCTCTAACTTTGTTATGTTTCTTATTTATGTGCTTTTGGGCGTTTCTTTTCTTTTTTTCCTGTTGACTTCATTTCTGGAATTCTCCGGCAGTCTTCTTCTCTCTATTCCTTGAATTATTGATTCCTGTTTTAATTTTCTGTCTGGCATGAAAGTCAGGAAAAATCGATTGAGGGTTCCCATTCACCATTTGGTTGAGCTTTTTTATGTATAAACTCTTTTAGAGATTCACTTGAAATTTGTATCATAAGGGTTTCCGTCACGTCACTCTCATACAATGAGATCATGTCGATGTAGTTCTTTGTGTCACAGTTTATTTTAAGAATTTTAAACCTCCTGATCCCACCTGAACTTTCTGTTCTTGCTTTTAAAACCCGTTGTAAACCAAGCTCTCTTATACTTTTAGGCTCATCACATAGCTTGGACAAAAAACGAGCTCCTGCAACAGCAAAGTACCGATTCCCTTGAATGATTGGATTTTTAACGTTCTTGTATTGAATAGGGTGTGAAACAAGTTTGAACAAGAGTTAGGGCTATAGACAATGTACTCGACCAGGATCTTGAACTTGTCAACTGGACTTTCAGCTGCAACATACAATCAGCGTTTTGCTTAGGTAACCTATTTGGTGTGCCCAATTTTACTATGGTTTCTTCAACATAAATCTAGTGAGCAATTTCCTTTTCGTTATATATAGAGTGTGTACATAAAGTATGGAATAAGTTCATTTTAAGCTAAACAAACAATTTTGAGGAAAAATCCTGAGACAGATCGGTTTTTGATTTTAATTTAATGTATTTCTACATAACAATGAAATATACAGGGTAAACCATTTGTGAGTAACGATCTCATCGACATTTTTTAAATGGCACACCCTGTATATGCATTAAATAATTCTGGTCAGTACTTTGAACTTATTAGGTCCCTTGGTATTCCCGTCTAAATCACAAAAAAAATGTTGCAAATCCAATAATTTCGATTTATCAAACAAATTAACCACTGCTATGAACTCTAGTAGGTGCACTCTCTGTTATGTCTTTTTAAGGTTCATATTTTGATGTAACGTGGCCTCAAAACATAGAATAAATAATAAGGCTTTAAAAATTTGCAAATAATTCACTTCAACAAAATTTTATTGTTCTTGCATTACCTTCACACATATTGTAAATACCTTTTTTTAAATGTTTTAAGCTTATTTAAGCAAATGTTTTCGATGACATTTTAAATTTTGCATACTTTAAAGTATTATTCAATATTTTTCATTTTTTATGCTTTCTAGACTAGAAGAAAACTGATTTTCCAACATAAAAAAAAATTGTCTACTCTTTAGAAACATCGTTAAAAATGTCACCAAAAATGAAAGTTTATCCTTCTTGTGCAACTTCAAGATATGCTCCAATATTTTTTATAATTTTTAATATGTTTTTTATATTAAAAGTTATCTTTCCTCACTAGCCGTAATCAAATATAAAACGTCAGTTTCTTCAATTCACCCTAATGTTGAACCCCTATATGCATTCATTAGAGTTACCAACTAATCAAAAATCATTTTTTTTATTATCTTTAAGATACTGAAACTCATTTAATACTCATCTGAAAGTATACATTACTTTTTATCTTTAATTTACATAAATATATTATTTAAGTTTCTCCACTTTATTCTGGGACATCTTGTAGATTTATTTCAATTAGTTGTAAATTATATTTTACTCTATTATAAAATTATTTGCCGTAAATCTACCGTTGTGCAGGTGTGTAAGCCTAGTATTGTTTAATTAATAAAAACCACACTTTCAACCTAACTTTTATTAAAGAATAAAAAATGGGTTGGACTTTCTGTGTGGTCCCTTTTATTCATCTTCATATTCTCTTACATAGCGTGTGTGGGTTTGATAATCTCATTTTTAAGACGTCCCATATTGGTCCGGTTTAAAATCTAGGTGGTCAAATAAAGATTATTGATATGTTCCACGAAAAATAAAATGCCAAAAAATGTTTGTAGAAAAAATACTATAATTGTAAATAATGACTTAATATTCAATACTGAGTTTAATCTTTGATCTTTATCAAGTAACTTAGGCTTTTTACTTTTAACTTTTAAAATTCGAATATATACAGGGTGTTACTATATTCGACCGACAACGCTTTACCCCAGAGAGCTCTCGTTAATTGATGAATTTTGATATAGGAACATAAACCCTTAAAGGGCTTAGTTTCCGAGATACAGGGTGTTAAAAGTTTGAAATCAAAATTAAAAATTTGTCATAAATCAGAAACGCCTCCAAATATTTTTTTCAAATTTGGTGACCAATATGCTCTTTAAGAAAGTAATATTTTGACATAAACTGACTTTTGAAAAATTTAACCAGTGGCGCGCTATCAGGGTTTGTGGCAACTTTTATCCCCCCTATCTTTTACGCCACTGGAACAAATATTTTTTTTTTATTTTTTTAAATTTTCTGTTCATTTTTAGGTAAAAAAGTAATAACCTTTTATGGAGCTAAAATGAACGGTATTGTAGATATTTGCTTCTAAACAAAAGTCGGCAAGTACTTAGATAATTTGTAACTACTCAATATTTCTAAATTCTGATCTAGCAGGCACGTGTCAAATTTTTAATAGTTCGTGTATTTGACAAGATCTTGGTAGATTAAACAATACAGTTTTAAACTAATTTTTAAATTAATTTTGTTGTTACAAAATGAATTTTTCATTTGAAGAATTGACCGATATGTTAATGAATATGGTAGAATGGCAGCTCGTTTATACCAACAAAGATTCCGCAATCGTCGAATTCCACATCATTCTACATTTGGAAGTATTGAAAGAAGACTGAGAGAAACTGGAAACTTGTTAATTAATAGAAATAATGCTGGAAAGCCACGAACAACAAGGAATGTGCGTCTGGAAGAGGCAATATTAAATAATATTTCTGAAAGGCCATCTTTAAGTACTCGAACTCTAGGCCATGCATTAAGAGTGGACAATAATACTGTATGGAAAGTTTTAAAAGAACAAATATTGCGTCCTTACAAATTCACCAGGGTTCAAGTATTAGAACCTAGAGATTTTCCGGTACGTATGGAATTTTCAAACTGGTATGTACAAAAGTGTCGTGAAAATCGAAATTTCCCAAATTATTTATTGTATACAGACGAGGCCAAATTTACCAGGGAAGGCATTTTTAATTCCAGAAACAGTCACGTTTGGGATGAAGAAAATCCACACTCTGTTCGTGAACGTGGATTTCAGCATAAATTTTCGGTGAATGTGTGGGTGGGTATGGTTGGGGATTGTTTAATCGGGCCTTACCTTTTTCCAAACAAATTAAATGGAGATATTTATACGCGGTTTCTGGAAGAAGTGTTAGATGAATTGTTGGAAAATGTGCCGTTAAATATTAGACAACACATGTGGTTTCAGCACGATGGGGCATCTGTTCATTTTGCTGCAAGTGCTAGAAATTTCCTAAACAGACGATTTAGAGAAAAATGGATTGGTCGTGGTGGACCCCAATGTTGGCCTCCAAGGTCACCCGACTTAAACCCTATCGATTTTTTTATCTGGGGCTACATGAAGTCCTTAGTGTACGAAACCATCGTTGAAACTGAAGAAGATCTAATAGCGAGAATTCAAGCTGCGACAGAACTCATTCAGTCCAATCCGGAGTTATTCCCAAAAACACGTTTTTCAATGAGAAAACGGTGTAGAACGTGCTTACAAGTAAACGGCCGACAGTTTGAACAACTATTGTAATTTTGTCAATTTTGTTATTGTTGTATCTAATACATTTGTTTGAATTTAATTTTGATAGCTTTTGCGTTATTTTTACTTTTATCAAGTTCTCAGAAAATCTCAGAAATAGCATGTATTCTTTTTTCAACTAACGCCTAACGCTTAGTTATTATTCGAAATCGAATTAATAGTATGGATTAAAAGCAAATACTTACTTGTTTAGCAAAACGCCGACGGGCAAATTACACAACAAATCATAATTTGTGAATTATCTAAGTACTTGCAGACTTTTGTTCAGAATCAAATATCTACAACACCGTTCATTTTAGCTCCATAAAAGGTTATTACTTTTTTACCTAAAAATGAACAGAGAATTTAAAAAAATTAAAAAAAAAATATTTGTTCCAGTGGCGTAAAAGATAGGGGGGGATAAAAGTTGCCACATACCCTGATAGCGCGCCACTGGTTAAATTTTTCAAAAGTCAGTTTATGTCAAAATATTACTTTCTTAAAGAGCATATTGGTCACCAAATTTGAAAAAAATATTTGGAGGTGTTTCTGATTTATGACAAATTTTTAATTTTGATTTCAAACTTTTAACACCCTGTATCTCGGAAACTAAGCCCTTTAAGGGTTTATGTTCCCATATCAAAATTCATCAATTAACGAGAGCTCTCTGGGGTAAAGCGTTGTCGGTCGAATATAGTAACACCCTGTATATATTCGAATTTTAAAAGTTAAAAGTAAAAAGCCTAAGTTACTTGATAAAGATCAAAGATTAAACTCAGTATTGAATATTAAGTCAATGCATACTGAGAAAATTTAGAAAAGATAATTAATAGAAAACGAAGTATTATGTAAGTGAAACATCTAATGTTTATAAATATCTAAGGTTTCGTATTTTTTATTTTCATTTATCTACTAAGTAGCATTTCGATATTTGTCGGTTTATATTGCCTTCGAGATCACTGTGGATACTGTCTCAACAAGGAAGTCAAGCAACATTAGCATTTGCTTATAGTACTTTACTTTGTACTTTTTAGGTGAGCTGAATTGAAGCTAATATGTGCCGTGTTTAATAGCCTTACTATAGAGATAATTTTATGGCTCGAGACTAATAAGAATATTTGTTGAAAAAAGGTATTACTATCGTTTATAGGAAGTAAAAAATGTAAGTAGATACGTTATGATAGTCTAAATGCTTATTTCATTGTAGTTTAAAAAAGCTAATGGTGATATTTTTTCATTAAGCATAACGTGGTTAGTGAAATCTACATAGACATATGCATAATATGTGCTGTTAGGTAATTATTTCATAAACAATTTTATTCACATACAGGGTTAGTCAGAATTTTACCAGTAAATTGATATCAAAGTTGTTTGTCACTAATTAAAGTCCAAACTATATTACAATACAACACTTTGAAATAAGTGTTAATAATACAAATTTTTAATTCTGGTTAAATAAAAAATAAGAATGATAAACGAGTGAATGATCGTTTTTATAACTATGCTGGGTCAATTTTACAGAAAAGGTCTTTAATACAATAGTGACAAGCGTTGAATATAAGAGAAAAAAGTCTCATAAAAAACACTTAAGAGTAGAAATAGACTAAATATAAACATATAGAGTGTTTTACTCAGAAAGGGCCTAAATTTAACTGTAGATGGACGTCACTTTGGTGGTCCCAAAACCTATATTTAATGAAATATTAAGCCGATCCTGGATTTTCTTTTTGGTAATACTTTGCTAATTTTTCCAGGTAATGGTTCTACAGTTAAAGTTTGTCAATTAACTACTACTTCCAACTTTCAATTTCTCAGTATTTATAATCTTTTCTTGTCTTCTCGAAGATTCCAGAATGTTTTTGATGTTTTCCAAAATACTGATAAAATAAAATTCGTATACCACTCACAAATATGAAGTCACATATGTCCACAAAAATTCCAAGTAATTAAATTTCACGTATATTCTTCATAGATCTTTTATCATTCATTAACGAAACACAAATTAAAAAATTAAATTACCTGAACTTAGTCTCAATGTTTTTCCATTGTGATATGTTAGAACGAGTCAAAGTAATTTTAACAACCATATTTTCGACGTCACTGGCTATAAGTGATTGTTTTCTATTTAATTTTGTTGAAATAATATGTCATTTTTAGTTAACCAAAAAAAAAATCAATTTAATTTACAAGAACAGTAAAAATTGCATGTTCTGGAAATAATTTTTAGTTATTTTTGTAGGTACGTTAAAAATGATTATTTTGCAATAATTAATACAACTATTTTTAATTAAAAAGTGCTCAAATAAAATAAAACCAACCGTAATCCAACAAAAAACGGCCCCTCAGATTGGCACATTGTCAAATTTATAAGGAACTAAAAGCTCGATTTTGTTGAACGGTACATATTTCAGCAATATTTGTAAACAATTACATTCCCGTCTACCGTTTTCCATTTGGATTCAGATTAACCCTAGATCACATTAACATGATTTCATATAGGGGTTTAATTTGTCTAGAATTCGCCCAATGACGTTCCATATTTTTTTTGATAGAAAGGATCATAAGTAAATGATCAGTAAAAGTTTAATTTTTTTTCGCAAAAGTGTATATTATTTTTTTTATTAGGTAGTTAAGTTTATTTCGGTAAATCATGGCATTTGGATGGTTGGACGAGGTATATTAAGAAGAGATAACATATTAAGCCAGTTCATAGAAGTTGGGCTCGTCAAAGATCCCTACACTAGAGCATTTGGAAAAATTTTGGTTTAAGGGGGCAGTTCTCTGATTAATGTCAGTGTTTAGTCCTGGTAGCAGAAATAAAATGATGTCAAATAAACTAACAAAAAAACTATTTCCTGCAATTAGTTAGCTGCTTAAATTTAGTTAAAAATTGAGTGAATAAAAGAGAAAAGAAAATAAAAAATAGACTCTAATTTCAATGTCTAGACGAAATCATTTTTTCCAAATAATTGAACTAATTATTATGAAGTAAAATACTCGAAGCTTAAAATTTTTGACGCGGAAGATACATTTATGTTTTTGTACAAATAAATGACATAATTTTGAAGAAATCTTCTTTACGGCTGCCACTGTTCGTTTATCTGAAATCCGTATATATTCAAAGTGCTACTCAACCAAACGCAAATTTGGCCCTAAAATGTGCTTGCAAAGCCAGAAAACAAACAAACCTCTTCCATTTAAACAACCGGCTAAAATATGCGAGAGCGCGTATGATTTTCAAATAACTTTATAAAACTAAGTTATGTGAGTTAAATTTTTCAAGTTTTAATTGGCATTTATTAGCAGATTTCAAGTTAAAATTTTCCCAGATATTTCTGGCCAATTTGACAGTAGATATCGAATCAATAATTAATTCGTGAATTCAAATGAAACGAAATAATTATTTTGGTAGTGTGGGACATTATTTGTGGCGCTCAATTTAAATTACTTTATTTAAATTAATTACAAGATTATGTTTTTTGGCCAACCTTGCAAAGTTAAAATTTAATAATAAAATGGAAGAAAAAATAAAATAATTACTTATTTTATTCGGAAATTGTTAATAATCTGGAAATCCAGTATATGTTAATGTATAACAGCCTTCATTTTGGCGTGTGTATTAGATTTCTAAATAATCTAAGAAATTTTTCTACTATCTTTTTGCCCAAAAATTTTCTTTAGTATTTTTCTCTCCTAAATCTTTATTTTTCTTTCTTCTTTATTTTATATTATTAATATATTTATATTTATATTAGAGTTGGCTAAATTATAGTTATGTAAATTCTAATTTTGGCTGCTCAATATTATTCTTTTGATTTTAGAAACTTATTAAAAGTTTCTTTCCATTTATTAATATTTTATTTGTTTCCGTTTCCTACTCATTTTTATTTGTCAGCATGGCCCCAATTATTGTAATTCTTTTTCTTTTTCTATATGGTATTTCCTGTCTTCTTCTAATTTATATTCCTCGTGTTATTTTTCAATTACTTCCTGGTTTAATACTATATACTTTGTTTTCTCTTGGTTGATTCTACCCACTCTTCTTTGCTGTTTCTTCCAACTTGAGGAATGCACCTTCCATTTATTTCATTAGTTTAGTCAATAAAACCAGATCAACCGCATGTTCTGTAACCTGTTGTATAGTGATGTGCAAGCCCTTTTGTTTATATTTCGCTGTCTTGTAATGTTTTTTTTTATAGAAGCAAATTAATAAGTATTGCTTTAGTCCTTTTTTAACATTAAATTTCTCTGGAAAGATATATTCAATAATTACACTTCTAGATAAGTTTTTCAATGTCATCTGGATTAAATTAATGATTTTCAAATTGTTCAGCACCTTTTATATTTTACTTCTATCAATGAAATCGTAGGCATATTTGGTAGTCTATGAACATATTGTCAAAACCTAGAATTTCTTTTTGCCTTTCATCCATTATTATTTCCAGAATGAAAATAGGTTCTGTCATCTTTCTTTCAGTTTTAGATCCTCCTTGATACTCCCTACTATTCGGTACACATTTAGCTTTTCTTTAATTATTCTTACCAACACTTAGTATGTTACGCTCAAAATTGAGAATCCTCTATAAATTACACAGGCACATTTGTTCTTTCATTTCTCTGGCATTTACTATTCTTTCCAGTTCTTACACATTTTTCCACAAATTCTTTGTATTTCCAACTCATCGTGATTTGTAACTTCTGCTGGAATCATGGTCCCTCCTGCAATTTTGTGATTTTTCATATTTTCTATTTGTAGCAGAATGTCTTTATCTGTACTTCTAGCTCGTCCTCGTTTTGTATCTCTTCGCTTACATCCTCATCCCTTTCGTCCTCTGAACTTTGTAATAAATTTTTAAAATAATCTACCCATCCTCTCACTTTCTCCTTCGGATTCCCTATGAGAATTCCCTCTGTATCTGTGATGTAGGTTCTTTGATATTTTTTGGTTATTTAGTCGGTTTCTTAGCTTCTCAACTCCTTGTTTATAAAATGTTCTTCAATACCATGTAGTTTATTTTCAAGGCATTTTTTTAAATTTCTGGCTTAGTAATTTTTTGCTTCCTTGCTTATTTCTAAGCATTTTGATTCTCTATCTACTTTATTTTAGCGGAGTTCTTGTAGCCATATCCTGCACTCTTCATTCAACCATCCTCTATCTTTTCATATCTCATTATTTGTTCTCTATCCTTCGGTATTACTGTTTTCGTATTAGTGTACTAACCCTTCAAAAAGTTTCATATTCCTAAGAAGAGCGATGGAGAAAAGTCTTATAATATATTCCATCATACATATACTTATTGATATTTGTGGAACATTCAAACCATAAGTGTCGAAAATAATGAAGATCACAGCAACTTGTTTCCATATTAATCTGTTTGATAATAATTTTTCCAAATAAAATAATTAGAATTTTGATAGTTCTAGCAAATGAATCTACTTTTCTGGCATCCTTCCCTATTGCAAATACGGGATAACCTCCCAAACGTCCATCATTTACGTAGCTAATCCAATCATAACGATGTTCCTAAATATTGTTATGTTGTTGTTCTATGTCTCCCGGCGAATTATGCATGAATAGTTAACGACATGTGTGAATAGTTTCTATGAATGTTTGATCCCCGACAGAGAATTAGAACAAGGGTTATTCACGGCATTCTATCCTAGTGAGGATCTTAATCAGTTTCGGCTGATTGCTAACAGACAATAACGATTCCATGCTTTCGAACTAAACGTGGATACAGGTTTGGATATTAGTTTGTATTGTAAGAGATTTCTATAGTTTCTGACGGATCGGATGAATATGAGTTACAACATAATCATTTGACGTTGTCTGCCTTTATGTCAAACCTTCTTGACTTCCAGATTATTACATATATCTATCCTTATATTGATTTGAAGAATTAATTAAGAAGTACCTAGAGATAGCCAAAATACATATTTTGGTAATAATGCAAAATATTTCACTAAAGTTGTCTCATACTGTTGTAGCTTATAGGATATTCTTTTTAACCAATTTTTTTACCAACTGCTTCTAAAATATCGTTTAGAAAGAAATATAGAAACGTGTTCTAAGACTATTATATTTGCATTTAACTTATTTTTCTTTATATTTTTTTTTTCTATTTATTATTTATTAATATCCCTACATGCAATGTACGTTATAAAATATTGTAAAAGTTTTAATAGCAACATTTTAATCCCAGTATTCACCTGTAATTTTTCGTGTTATTTTATGATGGAAGCTCCCTAATTTATTTCGTTTTCATACAAATACGACTTCCGTGTTAGCCCGCACTAATAAATAAACTTAATTTTCACGTGTGAAACCTAATATTTGTAATAAATACGTTTTAAAAGATAAGCTTGATAATATGGAAGTAAAAAGAGGGTGCATAAGTATGTGGGACACCTGTATGAGTTGAAATTCGATATTTAAAGACGAGGCTAAAGTTTACGTTGAAGTGGAAACACTACAACCCGGTTTAGGTATTTGAAACTCTGATTGGAATTCCCACGAACAATTGGTGTTTCACACTTGTATGTCAAAGAAAAAGCAGATACCTTACCATACATAGGGATTCTATTTCAAGATAATCTGAATTTCGGTATATATAATACATGTATATAACTAACTAGGAAGAGGTTTTTATAAATAAATATATTTGAAAGTATTACTTTAAATAAAAGGTATCCGAATTTGAATTTCCTGTTTGAATTTGTACAAGTTTTTTTTGATAGTTCTCCCACTTATGTCAAGTATAAAATTTTAAAATGAGAATTGCAAGATAATGGCACGTTTGTTAAAGTTATTGATACTTTTGAAACCAAATTTGAATAATTGCATTAACGAAAGCTAACAGTCAATATGTTAGATATAAAAGATAAATTATACTTATCTTGAATATCCATAATATTTCAAAGTTTCAAATTCTTCTTTTTCTTTCGGAAAAAATATACAAAGAATTTCAAAATCAACTAACAGATGTTAAATTAAATTAAAGGCATATTACTGAAATATAAGTTGACGCTGCAAATGACATCACAATGAGTTTTGTGATAGTAGTTGTATAGGAATAATGGGCATAGTTGGAGAAACTGAGCTGTATATGGAAATAATTTTTGACAGGATTTTTCGTTCCGTAAAAAAGTGTCGTTCAGTTTGTTATATCGTTATATACTTCTCCAAACTGAGGATTTTGTTAGCTCTGTAAAGACTAAAATTTTTTAATAAAGCGAAAGTCATAAAAAATCATCAAAATCAAAAGTAGCACTAAAAGTTCAGTTTAGAAAACTAGACAAATTCGAAAATAAGCTGCAGTTTAACACCCGTCTCGAAAGGTACTTCGTGATCAAATCTCTTTACCCGTGTTAAATTTTGTAAGTTATAATGTGCCGGTACTTTTCTGGATTAGTTAATAGAGAGTTTTTTAAAGAATTCATTTAATTTTTATTTGTAATTTTCACCTATTCCTCGTCCCTATAAATTAGTTAGTAAAAATTCAGTTTTTTTGCGATTTGAGTGACCTATAAGTATACCTACATACTGGGCGTCCTTCAGAATCGGAGTTCAGGTCTGAAATCATAAAAATTTGTATAAGTGCCAATTTTCCTTGTTAATATAGTACGGCCATCGACTAATGAATATAACCTGTTTCGTTAACAAATCTATTGTAAGAACCACGTTTTGCTTCCGCTTGGCAAAACCATTACAATATAATATGTGATGTCATACATACATGTATAAACATTCAACCATCTAACTAACCCCTATATATGTATATTACAATTGGTACCTCACCGCACATATATTACATTTATATTCTTCTTGAAAGTAGGTTTTTCGCGACATTGTATAATGGATATTCGCATGACAACGCCTTTTGATATTGTTATATGCGTATCTAGTGAGTCGTATTAAATATTCAAACAATTTAGTGAAATTGCCCAGCCTTTTCCCTCGTTTAGTAGATATAATACAAAGAGCTTCAACTAAAATGCCACATCACCGATATCACAAGAGGGAACGTCACTCAGATGAAAATATGTTCCATAGGCTGCTATACAGTTAACGCAAATCAAAATGATCTAAATATTTAATGCACGATTGCAGTTGATGGAAGCGCGTATACCGTCAATCGAAACTAAAGAGTTCTGCCAAAATCCGATGAAACCGTTATTAACGGTTTAGTTTGTTTCAGGAGCGTATATCTAAATTCCATAGGCGAAGACCAGATATATACTGATAAAGTAAATAGCTAGAGAAGTACATAGTTATAACTCTGTGTTATTTTGTTATATAAGAAAGTATGTTATTACATAATGACAAATACATTGTTGCTTCAAATAAAAATTAATTTAACCAAACTAAAAGGTTTGTTTCAACAGAAAACTTCGATGTATGCATAGTGAAATTTGGTTATCTTTGTTCTGTAATATGTATTTATTACATTCACGTGTTCATGTGTTCTTCTATAATTAATGGACAACCGTTTTTTTTAATATTGTTATTATATTATTATACCTTATTATTTGAAATGTAACAATAGAGAAAAATGCAAAATAGATTTAGAAATTTTGTTTTTAGTTTAATTCTAATACGTATATGGGCTATTTATCATTTTTTAAGTAAAATCTAATGAAGTTAACAAAAAATATCTTAGAAAAGTTAATGTTATAACATTTAATATTTTAATTTGTCAAACCTAAATGAATAAATAAAACTCATACACAGAGTATCCAGTGAACTAAGACATTTACCACAGTAGTTGTTGTTGTTCGAGGCAAATAAGTTATTTTTTTTAAATATGATTATTTTATTCTAAATATATGTCGACTTTTACATTAACTTCGTTAATAATAATACTTGCTATAAAAAGATCGTGGGTAGTGACATTCAAACAGAATTACAATAAGAAGATTTTACTTTTCATGGTCCCGCCTCTGGTTGATTCGGTGTGAATTATCATGCCGCTTGCTGCCTACCACCGCGCTGTGCTGTCTGTTTGATAGACAAAGATTGACGGTAAAATTTGGATTCATCAAAGCAGCAAATTAATGTTACTAGAGATAGTTTAACGTTTCCCCATTCTAGTGTATCACGAGATTTAGTTTTTGCAATTAGTATGTCGCTTTGTATAATTTAAAAACTGTTTAAAATGAAATGGAATGATGCTTTATACATCTAGGTAAATAAACTATAGATAGTTAATGCAAAATTGCATTGATAAATAAAAATCCCATTCTATTTATACACACAATTGCTGTTCCAAACCATTGAGTGAAATGTGTATGCAATTGAAATAGGATAGGATCCAAAAAAGAATTTTAAAAATGACATTATTCTTCAGTAAAATTTCCTTAAAGCTCAATAATACATTTAGTTCAACGCTCCTCCAAAAGTTTTATGCGATCCCTTTAATGAGATTCCGGAAGCTCTGCAAAATACCTGTCTACCGCTGCTACGAGATTTATGAAGAGCTAATCGTCGGTGGGAGCTAAATCTGGTGAATACGGTGGATGCGCAAACAATTCGTACTTTAATTCCTGAAATTCAGCCATGGTCAAAACACTTTTCTGAGCAGGTGCGAGGTATGAAAAATGATACTTTGTGTTGCAAACCGTGTCATTTCTCATTATTTTTTTTATACAATTATTCTAAAAAAAAATTCTGAGTTAACTGTTTCATGTACATTTTACTTGCTTTGGAGCTGAACAGTTTACTGTAAACGTTCTTGGTTCAATTTAGAATTATGATAGTAAATTCAAAGCTCTTCACTAGTTATGAAACGACACACAAAATTTAATTAATTTCACTTAAAACGATCCAAATACCGGTGACTTTTTGTAAAATTGGTATCTAATTCTTGCAAACAGTTTTTTTATATGTAATTTTTATCTTTTATCGAACTTGTTCATCTGAGTATCAGCAATTTCAGGAGTAGTAATATTTGGATGTGTGCAATAACTTTCATGAATTTGTTTTCTATTGTTGATGTGTGAGATTCACTGCTTGGATCATTTTCAACGCTGATACGACCAATTTTAAACAAGTCATCCCACTTGTAAATTATTCTTTGTGAAACAGCAAATTTCCTCAACATATTTACCATGTGTATGAATTTTCTTTAGCCTTAAACCTATTTAATCACTATACGATTTTTTATGTTCTTCATTGTAAAATATCTCTATTGTTAAAAAATATACTGACATGTACTTCAAATGACTTTTAACCTAGATGCGAATATGATCCTGAAATTGTTCTTATACAACTTTTAGCTGACTCATGGCTGAATACCGCCTTTTTGTATAATCTTAAAACGATTCTAGATATGATCACTTCTTCAACGCTGTAAAACCAACAGCCTTGTATAGAAAATCATAAACATTAAAATAAATTTCTTTGGTTTTTAGGAACTACGTCGAGAACAATGCAAGGACTTTTCCTCTAACTGACTCTCAGCCAACCGTGAAATCCAAGCAGAAAAGCAGAAATTTCCTGAGAAGATCTAAAAAGAATCATTTTCAACATAACTCAATTTCATAGGATGACCTGGATACCTCCCCTTGTTATAACTTCCTGGAGCTCTTACCATACTTTGAAGAAGATGACTCTTCAAGCAAAAAAAAAATTAAATCGAAACCAAAACTCGAAAAAGTTGCTTGGTTGTTGAAAAACAATTATATATTTAATTTATATGAAAGATATAAATGTTGTCCTGTTTTTCTCTAAACAACATATCTCCCTTTGAGGCAAGAGAATTTCAATTTTAAAAATGATGAGTATCCCTTAACAATCCGTTGGACCATTTTTTTAAGTTTTAAAATTTTTAAACAAAATAAAAAACTTTATATAACTAATAAACATTTTCCTATATTTCTACACAAAATTACGAATTTGATTAATAGTACCTTTAATATTGAACTAATGTAAAGAAGGAAGGCAACCTATCATACTCTCGATGATTTAATGAAAAATATTCATCGGGTAACCCAAGTTCAAAACCATCATAGATTACAACTAAATCGAGCTATCGACCATCAATCACCATCCCAGTAGGAACTAATCAACTATTGTAAATAATTACATTATCACAACTGTTAGTTACCTTACATGCTCTAACTGAACGTTCATTTTTGCAAAACATTGTACTCTCATCGTCCCATTAAAGCTCACATCCAAATAATAACAATGGCATATCATCGATCTTAATGACTACATGATTATTTCGAAAAGATATTTGTACACCATCAATCATTTGAGAAAAAATATGAAGGTCAAGTTTAACTTTGACGTTGAAGAGACAAGCGTTTAAAGGGTCGTTCAACTAAAATACCAGGTGGCCAAGAAATTTTACATACACATAGTAAAATAAAGAAATTTGCTTTATTTTAAGATTAATTTCGATACATGAAAAAATCGAAACACTTTTACCCTCGTATAAGTTGCACAACTCGCCTAACGACTCGTGTTGCAAATTTTCTGCGCCTGCGGAAAAAGTATCCATTCGCGTACTTGTACAACACAATTTTTTTCTCGGCCTTGGCATGTGATTTGTATGACCCATTTTCACTTAATAAAGTTTCTCAAATTTATTAACATCGGGCACCTGCTTTTTATGTAATCGTAAAAGTAATTCTTTTTTTTTTCTTTTATAATAGCCAACATTTAAATTGGAACATTAATAGTGGTTTATTGTACTTTATTTTAAAGCTAAAAGCTAGTTAAAAAGCTTAAGATGATAAACTAAACTAATAAATAAAGAAACATCTAAAGTTCTCCAACCAAAAATCAGTGTAATAAACTCCCGAATGCATCCTCTAACAAGATCAAACCTATTTTCCATTACGGACAAAAGAAAGTCGTAACAAGATTAAAGTAGAAAGCATTAAACGATTGAATCCCCCAGAGTTTTAATACTTTTATCCGTCGAAGTAAAATCAAAGTTTGAATGCCGAGCAACAGTTAGAGGAAAACAAGGGCGCAAACAAAAATTTTTTTATACAAGGAATTTTATTTCATAATTTTTCCCTTCATTTCCTTTCGTCTTCGTTAGGATACGTTAAAACAGAAGTATTCAACATAGCCAGTATTGTACTTAAAATTATTGTATTTTTTTAAAAGAAATGTGCCATTATGTTTGTTATTTAGAAAGAAATAATGAAGGGTGAAATAAACGTGATACTGATGAAATTCATCTAGAAAGGTAACAAAGGGAGACCTGGAAGAAGCAGAAGAGATTGACAAAGAATTTGTGAGGTTCGATTTTATTAAAAAAATATAGTGAATAATAGTTATTCCTACGCCACTGGAGAAATATACTTTTAGGGTGGAAGTCTTAGAAATGTTGGGTATAATTCGTCTCTTTAATACTTTAGGATGTCGGTGGAAAGTTGCTGAAAATATGAGAATATATTTTATATAATGGATCATAATATTAAGAAAAGTGAGGTGGTATAAAAGTTATTTAAAATGTTTAATATCAAACAATTGAAAACACATCATTATATAATAGTAATAAGACATTATTTATTTATATATTTATTCTTATCTAAAGTCAGAAATTTTGTACCATTCATAAAAGATAAATCTGAAGTTAATAAAACTGATATTATCAATAGTTAAGACTTTACTATTTCAAACAATCTTTTATTTTCTATTAACATTACATTGAAGAAAAACAAAACTGCTAATAAATCAGTAGTAAAATGCATAGTCAGGGCCAGTGCAATTCTGTTAAAAAATAAATTTGGACCTTAATGCTAGTGTAATCAAAAATAATGACGTTAATCCAACATAGCCATGGAATCGAACTGATTGGATAAGTTCAAAAGTGCACTGGAAAATGTGCCCGTTTTGATATGATTTAATTTGTTTATTCAATAGAGGCTTCAAAGGCGGATTGGTTCCAATCCGTGAATGTGAAATTAGACGAATTTGTGTTGATATGTATGAGAAAATGATGAGGTTTTCCGAATGATTTAAAAATTGATAAATCTATGAATTGTAAATTTATTAGATTGTTTATTTTCTATTAATTGCTTATAGTTACATTTAAAACACATAACAAAATTATTTAACTTAATTTCGTTATGTGCTTCATTTATATTAATTTTAATAAAGTGACT
Organism: Hermaeophaga mercurialis; assembly: GCA_951812935.1. Taxonomy (NCBI): domain Eukaryota; kingdom Metazoa; phylum Arthropoda; class Insecta; order Coleoptera; family Chrysomelidae; genus Hermaeophaga; species Hermaeophaga mercurialis. The sequence goes on from OX638360.1 coordinate 21,853,724, forward strand.
TGGCACTAATGAAATATTCTGTGTTTATAGAAATGAGAAACTAATCATTTGTAAAAATATCTAGTGATTTCCTGACTTGCTTACCAAGGTGTATCTAATTTCATAATTGATATTTTTTAGATCATTGCCAGAGTCTTACAATCCCTATTCCTACACATTGTCTTTTTTGAAAACTTTATTTTATTTACGTTGAGTGTTTAACAAACTTTGCAAGAGTCTCTTCCCTAACTTTTACAAATATTAGTTTAGTTGATTTAACTATAAAGTAGACAACTAAATAGATGTTTTTTAAAGAAACTACTGGCAAAGTTCCATTAAATTCTGTAAGAAAAAACTGTAAACTACAAGAATATGCGAAATATAAAATTAACAATATTATCCTAGTTTTTTTGTTCAAGTGTTTAAACTATTTCGATATTACTCCAATGATATTTTGAAATTTTGAATAATTCATTACTTTCTTTTGAATGGTTGAATTCTGATTAAAAATGTTTATCATTTATTGCTAATAATCAAAAATAAAATTGATACCTAATATAAATTATATATAATAACAATAATTAAACCAAAGAAACTCGAAATATTTACCACAAATACTCTAATTAAAACAGGACGTCTAGTTTCGACTATAATAACTCATCATCAGGTCTACAAAATATATAAGTCACATAAATGAACATTTATATAAATAAGCACACAACATTATACAAAAAGAAGCGGAAAATAAAAATAAATATAAAGACATTTAGATTGAGATTCAGCGTATGTTGAAAGTGGAAGCAAAAATAATACCAGTAGTAATTCATGCAACAGGAATTATCTCAAAAAGCACAAAAAAGAATCTAAAAGAAATACCAGGAAATAACAACTTAAAAACCTGCAAAAGACGATCATCTTAAAGACTGGTTTAAACTCGGTAAATGAAAATTTAGGACAACAAAATCGCAGTAACTTTGTGAAAAGAAGTAAAATAATAATAATAATGACATTACTAAATGTATTATTATAGGCTTTACGAAAAATTTGTATATTATTAAAATTTGGAAATTCGTCGAGAAAAATTGAAACCAGAAAGTTTTTTTACAGATTTTCTTGTCGCTTACTACAAAATGTAATATGCGGAAGTAGTAAATTTCATGAGATTCTTAGAATAATTTCAAACTATGACTTTCTTTTCTTTTCTGAATTTAATAGAAAACAAATACAAATATGTTTTAATAAATGCAACAAATGTCGTGGAATGTGCTTGTTCTGAAAAGAAGACGAAACCAAATATTTTTTCTATTTTTCTCATTTATATAGTGTTATTATTTATATTAAATACTTAAATTTTATATTCCCAAGAGCATGTTTTATTTATATTTGGTTTTAAGTAATTCATTAATTTTCTGTAAATACTTAAATTCTGTTAAAAGAAAAGAATATGTTATGTTTAATAATAATAATGATAATTATAATAATAATAATTTTCCAAAATTGTTTACTAAAGAAGTCATGTAAATTTAATTAATATATTGTCAAAATTTGCTAATCCATTTAACCTAAATATATTCCGTCAAGAAATTTTATTTAAAGGGTTTTTTCCAGTCATTCTTGGCTTATTAGAAAATGTGATAAGCAGAGGTAGATAATAAAATTCATAAAATTCTTAAAATAATTTTAAACTATGATGTTTTTTTTAAAAGATGGTAAAAATCGTCTACCAGGCAAATATGCAAATAAAAAATTACAACCAAACCTGCAGAAAAACTAATAAATATACTTTTTTTTCTGAATTTAATAGAAAACAAATAAATGCGGAAAATATAATGGATTGCACTTCTTCTGGGAAGAAGTTTAAAAAAAGATTTTTTTCATTTTCCTAATTTATAGGCTCTAATTATTTATACTAAATAAGTAGATTGCATATTTTATTTAGAGTTGATTTTCAGTAATTGATTAATTTCTTTCAAAATTAAATTATATTATTTTCTGCAAATATTAGTAGTGAAAAAGAAGTAAAATCGATATCGATTATAAGTTTTGTATAATAATAAAAACATTTTAATTAAAAAAATTATGTACTATATGTCAAAATTCGCAAATTCATTCAGTCTAGACATATCCCAACGAGAAATTTTAATTATAGGTTCTTTTACTGGCCTTTCTGTCATCCTGTCGCTTACTACAAAATGTGATAGTCGGAGGTAGTAAGGTTTATGAGATTCTTAGAATAATTTCAAATTATGAATTTTTAAAAGATGTTTGTTATCCTTCGTGTGCAACGTTTACGCTAAAGGAAAAATAAAAACCAAACCTGCAAAAACTGAGTATATCAGTTTCTTATCTGTTCTCAATTTAATAGAAAACATATTTGTTAAAGGTTCGAAAACTAAATTTCTTTATTTTCCTCATATATAAGCACTGAGTATTTTTATTAAATATATTAAATATTTAGATTTCATATAGCAAAATGCTTGTTTAATTTAGTTTGGTTATGGACATGCAGTTTCCAATTAACTATGTCATTAGCATTAGTATTCCATTTCGAGTCACCGGGGTAGTTACCCACTATTAATTTTTACTTTAAACGCTTAATTTACTCAAGTCATTCTTTTTTTGTTTTCTATAAAGTTGTCATTCCGATGAGCTCTTTTTCAATTCAATTACACCATTAATATTTTAAAAACGTTTCTGAGAACCATTTGGAGCCATCCAACTTACCTACGCATATCCCATTTGTATGACAGGAAGGTCAGTAAAAGAGGAAACCCTGTAATTAGTGAGCTTTTAGGCGGCATTCTTTTGTTATAACCCATTGCCAAGTGCGACCGTGCCACGATGCAGATCCGGCTTTAATAAATGATAAACCATTTTTTTGTTCTTGAAAACGATTGTTATATTCTCTTCCTATGGTATCAGTGGCTATATCAATCCTTCAAAACATATTGATTTGATATGATGCTAGAAGGAATTTCGAACAAATTCGGAGGGGAAAATGTAAAAAGGTGTTGAGAATTTTTTCATAGCTATAAAATATAAAAGAAAAGTCAAGATGTGGGTAGCGAAAGAAACTGGAAGATAGATATTTTTCCCAATGTCTGCTGCTCTTCCTAAATTCAAAAAAAAACGGCTCATATTTTATTAATTCTCAAGCCAAATAATATTTTCTTCCAATAAGGTAGTTTAATTTGATTTCGGAAAATAAACTACAATGTGTGTAATCTTGTGGTCAAATCAAATTTATTTTTCTTGACATGGGTTCAAAAACTTCCAACCAAGAATGTAGCTAAAAAGTAGACTTTTTAAGAATAAATAAAATATTATTTCTTTCAGTCAAAATAAATATTTCAGAAAATATAGATATCATGATGACATACAACGATATCCACATTTTATTTTCATATATTTATTTTGTTAATATTTACGTAAAGTATAGATCATTTTATGATAACTGATTTGAATTGTTCGTTATTAAAAGCATTAACATTTTTATGTTATATTTGAATCATCACAGAATTTTATAATTATCCATTTTAAATAAAAGAAAGTTGGGACAAATTTATATAAATAATGTCATTCTATTACTTGATTTCATTATCAGGAAATTGACAGGTATAAAAAAATTATACCAAAAAAAAATATAAAAAAACTATATTATACATATACAAAACATCTTATCAAGAAATAGCTTTTATATCTTTAAAGTGGCCGGATCCTGACCTGCAAAAATGGGATAAGAACTGATTAAATTTTCTTTTATGGAATTTTAATCCGATTTGTTGCAGCAAAACAGTTGAACGCGCTATTACATGGTTTGATTTCAATAAAATAGTAATTTGTGAATGGTCACAGCCAAAAAAAACTTGGGTATTATTATCTATTGGTTGGTCTACGTTACCTATAGTTTTAAGGTTTTTCGGGCGCCCACAATGTATCAAAATTTAAAGCTTCATAACTATAAGTCATCAGAAACGTATTAGATATAACCGACAAACCAACAGAAATGAAATTCATCAAACATATATTTTGTCCAATCAAGTAAAATTCATAACGTAAAACGTCCAAAGAAATATCATCATAACCTTACTTTAACAAACACGTAAATTGGCAAAACCATAATTCAGCCTAAAATAAAGTACCTATTAGAACAATATTTTTATATAACCAGAAAACATCATAATGTCAAAATTGTCGAAACGAATAATGTAAAACCCTTAAAATCAAATAACCGTATTTTCCTATAACCGTATTTACCCATAAAAGTAAATCATCAAAACCGTATTTTATCCAACAGATGACGTCACACTAAACGTCACCGATATACAATAATAGAATGAAAGAGATAGAAAGTTAGGTATAGATTGCCCACCCCGTGTTGACTGCCAAACCACTGTTTTGGTCGCCATCTGATAGCCGGGCGAAGAACTAAAGTCTAGAAAAAAGATAAAATGAAGTGTTGATATAATACAAATTAATTATTAAGACATGAATACTACTAAAGTATATATTTTTAAAAATAAAATATACTTATCATAAAACTCTACCTTACTCATAATAAATGTTATTAAATATTCTTATGATAATAGTTCCAACAAAGTTCATTGAACATTGACATTTATTTAGAATATCGTGGAATTTTAAGTATTTTATATCTTTTTAATTATTACGGATAGATTTCACAAAGTACGGGTAGAAATAATCATTAAAATTAAGGCAAAACAAACCAAAAAAAAATAAGTAGAAACTTTAATTATATTAATTATATATTGTATAATTGTATAATTATATTGTAAGTTCCTGTTCTCTAATTGGGTTGTACCTGTTGAACAGTGTAAATAAATAAGTAAATGAATAAATAAATTTATTTTTTTTATACATTTTTCTAATGTTTACAATTTCTTCTTACATTTTTTTTTTCTTTGGGGTGAAGTGTGTGGACCTTGAAAAGCTGATATCAACCAATCGGAAGCCTGTGGACAAAATTTATTACATTAATATAATTATTATTTACTGTCATTATGTAAATTTTTCACTTACGTTTTTTAGGATATTATCATTATTATTATACAAAATAGAAAAAAAATACCTGTCAGAACCAGCTGATCTGTATCTGAAGAACTATCTTCTTCTGTAATAATTAAAAACAAAATTATGTGTTTTCTTTATAAAAGTATGATTAAAAAACTAAAATTACCAAGTAGAAACAAAGTAGGCACGGCTGTTAGGGCAAACCTATTATTGCGCTTCCTACAAATATAGATAGTAGTCAGATTTTCTAAGGATCTAGTCAGTACTTCAGGGTTCGCAGTGGCTTCGGCCGATATTTTGACCGTAATTTTGCCAGTCACATTGTTTACTAAAAAAATAATTTCTGTTAGCTACACTAATATTATTTGCATGATTTTGTAATAATAAATAATGAATATCATTCTTACCTTTAGGAAATTTGTGCAGAATTTGAGTTTTGTTATTTTCATTGCAATTCACTACTCTGCAGAACTTCATTTTTATAATAAAATTAGGCAATCACAAAAGCTATGGATATATCCACTTAAGCAAATGTATAAATTTTCAAATAGTTTCCAGAAAATTTCGAAAAATCTATAGTGCCATCTATATGGCGGTAGAAAATATGTTAGTGTAATTTAAGACCAATCTGTCGGAACCTCTACAGTGCCAACTATCGGAGGGTCCATCAATCATTTTCACTGGAGTGACAGTTGTATCTGACTGGGCATGCCCGTAGTTGTGACGTCACTACTTAACCTTAAAGTCTTGTCAACAAATACATTTGTTGGATGAAATACGGTTTTGACAAATAACTGTTATACGTAAATACTGTTCGGACGAAATAAGGTTATGATGATATACTAGTTGCCTAAATTTCGATTATAACGTTTTTTGAGTTGGATGAAAACTTTTCTAGGGTAATACGGTTCTCATAAATTCGTCTTTTGAAGTTATACGGGTTTAGATTAATACGGATAGGATAATATACATTATGATATAATAATTTGGGGTTATGTCCGGTTTTGACGGAATAATATTATCCTATTTAACTAGTTTGAAGGTTTAAATTATGCCAAAAATCTTGTTTGATAAGTACGGTTTGGATACTTTATATGGACCCGGTTTTTCTGTTCAATGGAGAAATACTATTTGAGTTAATATTTCGCTTTATTTCTGTTACCCCTAAATCTATCTGCTGAAGATTAGAATGATATTCTTGAGATCAAACAATAGTTCCTAGAAGTTTCAAAAAAATAATTAGTATCAACAAGTGTCTTTAGTTAAACCAGAAGACAGGATCCAACAAAAAAAATTAGTAGGAGTCTTCTGTGAACCGGAGGATAAAGCGAGGTTTGTGCCAAGTGTGTATAAAATTCTCAAAGTGAAGTGGAATAGTATTAACTAATAACTGAATTAATGAAATGCATAAAGCTTATATAATTTTCATCCACATGTGAACAAAGCAGCAAAATTAATTACTATGTACTAGGCTCTCTTTATACTGAAAAGAGGTAGGTAGGTAGTAGCTATTCAAAAAACATTGTTTAAGGTCGTCGTAATCGATATAATTTTTAATCACCATCACTAAATTTGATACAGGTCATATTTAATAATTTTTTTATTTAAAATATTTCACCAAGTTAACCAGATGTTTTAACAACATTCTATTGACATTAGTTATATGGCTCATTATATAATTTGATTATTTCACTTTTTGGGAATAAAGAGTGAAAGACAATATACCTTTTTATGTGTGACAAACTAGATTTTGGATTTCAACCAATTTTTGAAGAAATTATTTTACAAATTTATTGGTCTTTAAGCAAAAACATTACGAGCATCAGTTTGCACCAATGCAGGTGCTTGGATCTTATATCGATCTAACTTTAACGGTTCATTTGCATACACCTAATTCAAAATACGAGTCGAAATTTCAATGAAATGGCTCTGGTCAAGCTGGGCTCCCAAACGTTTCGAAATATTTAGATATATCGCGCGGAATGATTTCTTACTATTATTAAGTAGATATTGATATAATGTATTCAAATATCGGTAATCTTTAAATTTAAATTAGTCTTTGGATTAAACTGTTGAAGAAAGATTTGATTTACAGGACGTCTCGAATAAAAGATTTAAATTCTAAAAATAATATCTGATTGCCAAAATTTTATAGACAATTGGTGCCTGCAATTGTCAAAAATATTTATTCCCAAAGTTGTTTTTTAGAACTTTATAAAACCGGACAGATGTTAGATTTCTTGCTTTACCACAAATGTTTTTTTAATTTGACAAAAAAAAGTATACAATCTTAGTTTAAATTTGGGGTATAATCAGTTAAATGACATTCGTTTTTAAATAATTTGTGACATCTATTCGAAAAAACCTGAACTCAAAAATTAGAGAATAATTCCGGATCGTATTTCTAACTAGACTAAAAATGTACTGAATAATGTTTTAAAATATTTAAGAAACTGACAGGATAAATAAAAAGTAAGAAACTACTTTAAGCGGTCCAAGTTTAATTTTCACCAAAATTTAAACCAGATAGAACTTAATTCCCTGCATTTTACAGGTTAAAATACAGTAAAACTTTTGTAACCTGACTATTGTGATACTTGCTGTTTCTCATAGTTCAGCTTGTCACTGTTAGTTTAAATTATTATTTTAAGGTATCTTGTGAATGTTTTACTATTAGGTATACGTATTTTATAAAGTGTTCTTTAAAAAAATATTTTACAGGCCCATTTAATTTTAGACCACATAAACGTATTTTATTTATATTAAAAATATCTTACCCCATATTCTGAATTCTGACATTTCCATATTATTATTACTCAGTCGGCGAACAGGTCACCCTACAGTTCCATGTAATTCGAATATTTGCAGCTGCCAGTAGAGTTTGAGTATTGTATGTTGTAAGAAAATAATGCTTAACTAAAATAAATAATAACCTTAAGAAAGTAGTATTTGCTTAGAAAATTAAAAAAAAATGCTTTATTAGGAAAAAACTGAAAAACTGAAAACAAAAACTACTGGTTATTGTAGTTATTTGACGCGAATTGTTTTAGAATTAAGTTTAGTGTTTTATTCCAAATCTTTAACATCAGGATCTCATGGAGAATTGTATATCTAAGGTTTCACTAATTGCAGTACTACACAGATAATTTCTAACGGTGACAAAAGGAAACGTTTTTCTATTAAAGAGACGAACTCGATAATTGAGTAATTTTTATATGAGTTGAACGTGGAACATTTGTGTTTAGTAATACTTTTGGAAAAATTTTCAAACAACTTTAATATTCTTGATAAAAATCGTTTTTAAGACTAATATAATATACAGAAAAACTTTTATATCGTCAAATATAATAACAAAGATAATTGTTTATTTGAAATTTACATATTCTTTTTACATTTATTTATTTGCAGTTAACAATATGCTATATAAGTACATCGGAGCAGTAGCCACGTCGTTATTAATTTGAATTTAAATGTTTTTATCCAAATATTATGTATAATGCACGGTTAAAGATCCATTGGAATAATTCTAATCTAGGTGTGAATATTATTATGTTTCAAAGTACAATTTGAGTTTCCCATTTTAATAAAATAAATGAATAATATTTCTGTATTGGAAAATAATTGTACAAAATTTCTAATTTTTTATGTCGCAAGTATAATAATTACACGTTATAGTTTTAACTTCTTTTCTTATCGCTAAGATAGATTTAGTAGATGAGATAAATAATTTATATTTAATTTAGATCCGTGTCTGCTAATTTAGTATTTAATACATAACGCGAAAAAAATCTAAATTAGGAATCTACCCACTCGAAACTTTTTATTTACAGACATTGAATATTTTCTTTTATGTTCCTTGTTAATGATATACCCAGTCATTTTTTCATGAGCAGAAACAATAGAATGACAGAATGAGCTGATTGAGCGACAGGCAGCCCATTTCACAAAATCCTACAAAATTAATTTCTTGCAATTTGTATATCTGCAAGTTTCAGTACATGAAGAACAAAACAAAACCCCACAGACATACATGTAGGCATTCCAGCATTCATTTAGGCGTAATTTGTAATAATTGTTTACACAAAATGAGCCAGATATTGGGTTTGGAAACTGTTGTTAACATTGTGCTCTGGTTTATTGTTTTCAATCTCATTGTGGATGTCGGTTATAACTGAACATACAGGGTTATACAAATAGCACAGAAGTGGAATTTGCACTATTGTGCGAATAGTCTGTTTATCCTTAAGCATATAATTTGCCCAAGCAATTGCATTCGATTTTAATACAAAAGTAGACGAGGGGGTTCTAAACCCAATGGAATAATTTTTAATCAAATATTAATAAAATACATTTCAGAATTCCAGTTGAAAAATATATACAGAGTGGGCCACAGAAAACAGACCACCCCGATATTTGGCAGTATTTATTAGATTTTAAGGAAATGCTGAAACACGTCGATTTTTGTTCTAAGGGGGACATATTTTTACAATACAGACGTAAGCCATTTGTCAACCCCCTCCCTTCCACTTCCCCAACTCCTTAATTTTAGATAGGGAATATACCATGTGTGGAACATCATTAGAAAGGCACTTACATGGAAGTATTCAGGCATATGATCACCCACGATTTTTTTTCGATATTTACGCCGTTTTTGCAAAAAAAGTATTAAATAATTTAAAGTGCAACACATCTTAAAAATGAAACGTATCGCCTATGTTTTGCTAATGTTTTAATTGTTTCTTTAACATCAAAAGTAATTTAAAACAAATTTTAATAATTTTTTATGAAGTAAGTGTTATATTTATTTTTCATGTCGGCGCTGTGTCGACGTAGTCGACAGATCCGTTATAGAGATAACAACCAAGCGTATTGGAATATGATATATTTATTTTTTATGTGGAAAAGCATGCGCTCTAGAAAAATTTAAATTTTGTGCAGAACTGTCTAATTTACGAAAACTTAATCACCCTTGCTTATGATTGGATAATTAAATTATAACTTTGTGCAGAAGAGACTTCTTCACCTTGGAATTTCCATCGTCAGTGTGAAGTAGTAGGTGGGGGTTATTATACAATATGTATTAATAACGCTTGGGGGATAAGTATTAGTGCTTTTAGACATGCGTTAAGCTAAAAACAAAAATATTCGGGAGGAAGTCCTTAAATTTGAAGAAAGACTTAAGCAATTTCGTAAAGATATTAGCCGTGCATGTATCTGGGGTAAAATTCAGCATAGTTATGGTAAGCCATGGCGTAGTCCAACATGTTTCTTTCGTTAACCTAATACACTCCGTTCAGTGACAGTCTAATGCTGGTTACATTGGCATTGTCGAAAGCCATTGGATCTTGTAATTGGAGTTACATTGAAAATTGAGAAAAAATTAGTTTTCCTCATTAGAGCCTGATGATGATTTATTAATAGAAACTAGTTGTCATCTTTCACACCAACTAAAAAAGTTTAATAGTAGAATCATTCAAATAATTTCAACTCTAAATTATAGATATTTTTTACGATTTTTTATTAAATACTTATTTGTAAACATATGTGTCATTATTATGTAAGGGTATCGTGACTAAGATATTAATGTATCGAAATAAATTCATTATTCTATTCGAGTGTTAGTCACCGCGATCGGTCCTAAAATCGAATAATTCTTTTGATTTTTATCAATTTTCTGGAGAATCTTTTCTATTTCCATGTTTTTGGCTGGAGTTACTTTCTCCTTTTTCTAGAATGAATTTCCAGTTTCCCTGTTTTCGGTTGAAGTTATTTCATCTGATTCTGGAAGGAATAATCTGTTCGCCTGTTTTTGTTTGAAGTCATTTTCCCTGTTTCTGGAAGGAACTTCCTGTTTGCTTGTTTTTGGGTTGAAGTTATTTACTCTTATTCTGGAAGGAATATCCTGTTTCTTTCAGTATTGTGTAGTTTATTTTGTTTTTGTTTCTTTGAATTGGTTGTTCTTCTATTTTTCTGGTTTTCGTTGAAGTTACTGTTTCTGTTTATGAAAGCACTTCTCTAATAAATGAGAAAGAAACACATTGAGAAAAAGAAATACAATTAAAGTTCTATAAAACATTAGCTGTGCCAACTCTTACAGACGGATATGGAGTACGGACAATAACAAAGAAATGAGATAGTAGGATCCCGGCTCAAGAAATGAAATTTTCAAGTAGAGTTAAAGAATAAGAAACGAAGACATTAGGGAAGAGCTTAACATATACGGGTTAAAAGAAAAGATCAAAGACAACAGAACACCGTAACAGGCATTATTTTCTAAGTGAAGTGAAGATGATGATGATGATGGAAGAACTTTTTTGTTTTCCTGTTTTTGGTTGAAGTTCTTTTTTTTGTTTATGGAGGCACATTTCTATTTCCCTGGTTTTGGGCGAAATTATTTGATTTATTTATGGTGGAATTTTTCTTCTATTTTCCTGTTTTTGATTAAACTTATTTTATCTGTTTATGGAAGGATTTTTCTGATATTTTCCTGTTTTACATTGAAGTTTTTTTAATTTTCCTAAAGGGACATTTCTTTTTTTTTGTCTGTTTTTCGATATTTCTGTTCCTCTATTTCCGTTTTTGATTGAAGTTACATTCTTAGTTTCTGGAACGGCTTTTTTAGTAAATAATTGGTAATAAATTTTTTTCGTGTTGTAAATTATTCATTAATGATAGTTTTCATTACTTGTGAATTTCATTTATTTGGGGCAATATGGGGTTATAGGGCTACAGGCGAACCATCCCCTTGAAAATGGTAACGTGCCATGGTAATACCACCAGTGGTGGTGTGGAAATTTACCGATAAATATATTATTAGAATTTAGTTGAAGTTGATTGCATTGCTCTGATTAGTCTCACTAATTCCTGTCTACATAAAATAAACATTTATTTGAACCTCTGTAACAATGAAGAAAGACAAAATGTATTTCTTGTTTTTTCAACTGTTCATTAAATAGTATTGGGAAAAGTAGAATTCGTTAGAGGGCGCTGTCATCAATCTTCAAAGTAGTAAATATGATTCTTGTGCTTTTCATTACAAAATAGTAAAGGTAAAGTAGGTACAAACAAATTTACACAATTAAAACTCGAAAACAACTACAGCATGATAGAACAACTATGATTTATTTTAATTTATTTTACTGCTTTGAAGGGTTCACTTTTTTTCAACAGAGATAGTATTCCAGTCCAGTACTTTTCTAAATTCATCATTTAATACTCGAAAAGCTTTAATTTTTAAATTCGGTAATTTATTCCTTTTGTTCGTTGCATGATATTCATCGAATAATCCTATCACCAGAATTCGCTCGGCATAAAATACTTTACTCATGCTTAAGCTCTAAAATCACCAAATTGTTTACATGCATTTAGATAAAATAAGTCTGTTGTTACACTTTTCTATAGTACTGGTAACAATACTATCACATTATTAAGTACTAAGATCTCTGTTTTCGATTCTTTGGTTAAACAATTTTTTTTTGTACACAGTGAATTATCAGTTTTTCTTTCATTTACTTCATTTTTATTAACATAAAAACCATAAAATGGAACTTTAAAATTTTAGTACGATTTTCTTCATTTTAGAAACACATTCTTGTTTTAAATATTTTACTAATTTAATGCTGACTTAAGTACTTAATATATTCTCAAACCCACACACACACCCAGTAACACCTTCTTAAAAATCTCTTGGTACGTTCGTGATATTTGTGCAATTTTTGGTGTACGAATGAAATGTTCTTTTGTTGCACTTTAATATTAAGCCCTTGGTGCAAGTCGGGCACGGTCTCCAGAGGAAGTTGTTGCTTTTTAATCTTTTCCTCGGATTAATGCTTTTTGTTCCCCTTCGCCCGAAAGTATAGTCGCAACTTAAAATAATATTTTTAAAGAAAAGTTTTGGTTGTCGCCGGATCTGAAAATAATAGAAGTACAATAAAAGAATATAGAGACTCACCTAAGCTATGTCTTTTTATAGAAGTTATTAGGGATAATTTTTATATATTTTGTTAAAATAATTAAAGAAAAATTGCTATAATAATTAATCTCGTTTAAAGTGAATTAAAAAATTAGAACTTATATTTAATCTAATAGCCATTTTTTTTAAATAAAATAAACAAATGTGACCAATATATAACAAAATATTTTTCAAGCAAACTTGGAATTAAAAATTTTTGAAAATTGACTACAATTCTATTAATAGTTAATTCATTTTCATATTTAGTTACATTAAGTTAGGAAAATGTAAGGAAACTATTATTTTAAAAAAACCATGAAAATATTTATTTGAAGAAACATAAATACGCTATCTGGAAATTAAAATGTATAGATTTACTCTTATATCATAATATTCTGTTGACGAATGAGTGAACATTATTTTTACTATTCCTGAATATGGTCTACTTGCAAATTTATTTCATTATAATGAAAAATGGGATGATAAAATATTTCGCTCAGCAAAGCTATATGCCTGATACTTGTCCGCACACAATTTTTTTAATGTAATTGCAGATTGTCGTCTTGAACTAGCTTCTGCAGTTTAAACTAATATTTGGCAATGAATATTTTTTTATTGCGTTTAAATGGTAAAATATTAAAGCCATCCTCTTTTCTATCCCAAATACGCCCATGAGATCTCAATCTTAAAACTCAACAAAAGAAAATCCAATTCGCAAACTACAAACCGCAGAATCCTTTATAAAGTCTGTCGCTCCTTTGAAAAAATATTTATACAAGACCGTAGTAATTCTCAATTGAAAGGGGTTTTTCAAAATACAGCTGGCCCGAGGGTTGTTTTCGTTGATGTGACAATGCTCCAGAAATACCGATCTTCAACGTTACGATGTTTTTGTTTTTTTATTCTGGTACTACGAGACTGCGTACGAACGGTGATTAGACAACTGAAAAAACAATTGTGGATTTGGTTTTGTGTTATTTTATTGTACAGTTAGAAATTTGTCACTGTGTATTTTTGGAATTTAGAAGACCGTTTAAATAAAGCTTTGAAAGTTTTGCACAGACTAGAAAGGATAATTTTTTATCAGTACTATAAATAAACATAACAAAAAAGTGTTTTTTTATTTCGTTTTTTGACTCTGGGAATTAAGCCAATCGCTAATCGACCATTTTTTATTAATTAAAGAGTTGATAGATATTTATCTGTATAAGATAATGATTATCTGTACAAACTTGAGAATATTACATTGTACAATAAGTAAAAACAAGATGCTTTACAAGGTAAATTACAGAATTAATGTAGACACATATAATATATCGCTAAATAACAGGTAAAGTCAAAGAAATTAACCCTCAAACAAAATTCGATTTAACTTTTGGTTATATTTTTACACGAGAAAGTCTAATATATTTAAGTTTGAAAGAAGGAAGCTATCATTAAGAAAATTATAAAATATAAGAAGACCAAGCATATAGTTTTGCAATACTTTTATGAAGGTCGAACTTCTATAGAAAGTTTCTCTTCCCTACTAGTAGCGTTTAAATAAATAGAAGATATTTTAATATACCTTAGTCTTACTCCAAATCATAATTGATTGTGTCAAATTCACAGCTAAAGTGAATGATATCAAAATCGTACCTACTTTGTTCACCACCTATGATAATTATTCGGTAAAGTCAAAAGAGCAGTTGTATTTAGAGTTATTTACTTCGTAAATTCCAAACTGAATGGGCAGTATTGTAGAATATTTTTCTACTCCTATAAATAAATTTTGGAATATTCAGGTATACCTTCCAGCTACTTCTCTAGATAGTCACCGTTCCGAGTTATACATTTGTCGTAGCGTGGTACCAACTTTCCAATATCCTTGTCACAGAAGATAGCCGCATTTGCTTTCAGCCAATTCTTTACGCTGCTCTAAATCTCGTCTGTGCCAAAATGCTGTCCTCCTAACCAACGTTGCATGTGAGAGATAATCACAGGGAGCCAAGTCGGGGCTGTATAGTCGGTGACCAACATCGAAATGCAGCAGGAGTAACTTTGTTGCAGCTGCAGTGCGCGGCCAACCTTTGTCACTAAGAAAAAAATGAATTATGAATTACTCTTCGTAGACGACCAAATTACAGCAAGAACTTCAAACTTGACGGATTATTATAGGCGTGTTTACTTGCTAACGGCAACTGACAAGTGCGAGGGTAATCCGATCGACATACATACTAGAAACACTGTTTTTGTGTGCAATACATGCGTGAAGCTTTTTAACCATTTGTTATAGATTGTACTAAACTCGTAGCAATAAAATTTCCTACTCACGTCATCAATGACACTAATTGTATCTTTGTGTCCATACGGCCGGAAAAGTCAAACTTTTTAATTACCTCTCTTTTCTTAACAAGAAACAGTTGAACGAATGGATTGTTTCATGGATGTTGCCATATCAATATTATCAATATGAAATTTCCATTGCTGACAGACATGTCAATGCAGAATAACGTCATATAAATACGGAAAGTTGTAACAATCTGGCATCCTGTAACTTTAGTTATATTATGACGTGCAGCGGAAATTTTGTTGCCAGGAGTATATTATTACTTTACACATTAATTTATCAACTTGTAGCATACCAAAGAACTCGAAATCATTACCATATAATTTAATGTATAAAAGAGAGGGACGACTAGGTTCGACCATGGTAAGTCATCATCAGGTCTACATTAAAAGAAGTACAAGTAATTAAAACAACATGCTTAAGCATACATCAAAAACCTACTAGTTACAATTAAAAAACAGCAAAAACTAAATAATTAAAGTTGTGATATTAAAAAGTAAAAAGTGAAAATTAAGTAAATTTAACTAAAGTATGTGGTAAACTTAACAATATAGGAGGATATAAAAGGTCCAAAGACTCAAAAATAAAACTCGCTTAGGTAGTTGGAATAAGAAGGACACCCAAAACAGGTTTGAAAGCAAAATCAATAAGAAAGAATGAGACCTGTATAATCATAACAAATTCCCACATACATAGGAACCTGAAATTAATATATTAAAGGAAGAGACGTATCCAAGAACAATGATCAAGCTA
This sequence comes from Hermaeophaga mercurialis, assembly GCA_951812935.1. Lineage (NCBI taxonomy): Eukaryota > Metazoa > Arthropoda > Insecta > Coleoptera > Chrysomelidae > Hermaeophaga > Hermaeophaga mercurialis. Next base: position 21,869,767 of record OX638360.1, read on the forward strand.
TTACATAGGACCAACGCTCAATGGTATAGGAAATAAGAGAAACGCTCCCCCGATAGGAGCGAACTAAGGAAACCCACTATAAGTGGAAATGTTGGAGTTAACATAAACTCCCGAAAAACGAAAACAAAGCCAAATAGGCACATTGAAAATATTGGATGTAGGATAGCACTAGCTGACCACACTCAGTTCAGAGGAACTTAAAAATGTCGGATCCATCAAAAATAAAATAATTGACCATTAAATTATTAGGGTGGCATCTGATGACGATCTTGGGCTCCGGTTTACTGTCGTTGAGAAGGGGAGGATTACTACTTACATCAAATCTAAAAAATAGTGCAATTATGCCAGACGTCAGTTAGATTGATTGTTCTTTAGCCTTAAGTACCAACTTATAAACTAAATTAAAGGCTCAAGATAACAACCACTAATATGCTGAAGAAAATATAAGTAAAATTCGATTTCTACAGATTAGTCAATGAATGGCATTCTGGTGAGGTGAAAAAGTTACACACAATTCAGACAAGTGAAGCCCCAAGAAAATGTCTCGGAACATAAAAGAACTGTATCCAAAAGAAGCCAAAAAAAAACAACCCAGAAGAAAAATGTCCCAGAATATAAACCTCTTTATATGTTTAGACTATTCAAAATTGCAAATCTACCACTAATACCACTAATTTGTTTTTCTTGACGAAATTACTACTTTCTAGTAACACGGCAGCCTAGTGGGAATTATATAATCCAAAACGTGTTAGTTACCCAAGTTCCTGATTGAAAAATAATCACTTCAAAGAGTATGAACCAAATTCCAAAACCTGCAATTACACTGAGGTGATGTATATTTAATTTTCAATAAGGTTTAAACTCTGTTGGCATTGGTTTCTCTTATTAATGGCTTCTTTGTAGTAGTATTTGTAACGAACGGTTGACCCTAGCTCTTGATATCTGTTTAAGCATAAATCTATATATGTTATAACTTCTCAGTTTTCCGTAATAACCTGAATACCGTATCTATTTTTCAGATTCTTTCCTTATTTAAGTTTTTCCCATTTTAAATTAAATTTGAGGGTAACTATAACAGTTAAACAGTTTATATGTCAAATAATTTCCGAAATAAATATTGAATCTCTGCAAAAAATGATAAAATATATGTATTTTTCCTACATGAAATATATAAAAGTACAGGTCACTAAGCATTTCCAATCTATATTTATATCACACACGTCCGGACCTCTTCTGATCCCGTTTCTATGTACCTTTGAATATCCTAACAGGTAATAACATGGCCCTTTATGAAACAAACTCTGTCACACGTATAATACACTTTCATATCCCTTGGTAAATTAATAGAAATTTGTTATAGCCGATGAATCAAACGACTTACTATAGTAGAAACAGTGTATCGGTTCACAATTTAAATCCATCTTCTTTGTCTAAAAAGTTTTACATACTTGACTAGGAATATGATTAAATACTCTCACTGTGCTCAGATTAGAACTTCCGTTTAATTTCAAAAATGAAATAATAAACGCAATTGCGAAAATGGCTATTTCAATTCAAAAGTGAGTAGAAGAATTGATGAAGGACTTTAAATTTATTAGGTAGTTATTTTTAATTGGAAAAATCCATAAAACTTTATCACTCAAAAGATCCCAAAGTTAACTGAATTTTTGCAAAATTCTACTTTATTCATCTACAGAGTCTCCTTGACGAATTGATTTTAAGGTTTCATTCTCTATTATTTCGATGTTTTTCTTGTAAAATGTTTTTTTTTGGACTCAAAGTAAGCGTTGGGTATGGTTACAATTTTTGCATTTGATACAAATCCCTTTTCCTCTAGTATTTTTTTTGGTGTGTGAAGAAGTAATAGTTGCTAGGGGGTCAAATCTGGAGAGACCAAACGTCTCATCATCGTCAACCTTCATGGATTAGGCCTTCTGGCCTTTTTCTACCTGTTCTACCTATTGGTTTATAAAGTAGGGCCTATTTTGGAATTCGGTTGTCTTCCATTCTTAGGACTTGGTATTACCGTTTTGTTTTGTACTGTTCCATTTTATGGTTCACTGCATAGACATCAAACTTTTCGCGGATTGTTGTGTTTCTGATGTGATCAAGTCTTGAACATCTTCTTTTCCTTTAAGAAACCCTTTTCTGTCCCCTCTATTCTACTTTTGTTTTTCTTATTTTTCTTATTAGAATTGTTTCACCTCTGATATCGTCATATAAGATTATAAAAAATTGACAGATATTTGAGATACATACTTGATTTTTGATTATAAATATTCAAATAAATAATTACTTCTCACTTTCTAAAATATTTGGTTAATATTATATTTTTACTCCAGAAGATAATCTAAATAACAAGCTTTGCTTGTTTGTCTACTACTTTATACTGAAGATATCGTACATATCTCTTTATTTCAAATTCTTCCAAAAAATCAAGTCCTTGCTTCTTGTCACATATTGTAGTTTCTATTGTTTTGTCAACTGTAGGTTCGTGTTTAGTGTCAATGAGGTGTTTTGCGTAATGTGATTTATCTAAATATTTTAATGAATTAGTTCGCAAGTTATTTAATTTAGGATTTTTGGTGTTTATTGTTAAAAATGAACCTACATTATTTTTTACTTTAAAAAATGTTACTAAAGAATTTTAAGATAAGTATATTTTATCTTTTACATTAATAATTAATATATTTGGGAAATGCTTTTTATAAAGCTAGGAAATTTAGACTTCATATCTCAAATTGATGCTCAAAAGTTTATGGACGGGGTTCATTATGTTATTCTTCTAGTAAACCTAAAAAATGAACCAAAGATAAACATATTAAATTCTGCTGGGCTCAGTATATTACATCCAGAAAATCATTATCGCTTACAAAATATCTGCTGTTCGGGATAATAAACACGAATTTGTGATACAACATCGTTCCGATTCAATTGAAGAACATTTCAATAGCGTGGGGTTCGATGTATCTTAGATGTTATCAGCAGGATTGGATAGTTGCAGCAAAATCCTAAAGAATTCTAAAAACTTCTGACAAAAAGCAGGAGAAAAGGTCGGCAGAGTTGAATAGGTTCCTTTGTTTGGAGGAGTTGTAACTTCAGATAAAGAAAGTTTCTTACATTGTTAGATCGAAATAGTGACAATGTAGCTGAAGTATCATAAATAAGCATTTCACGGGGAAGGTCATTAGTAATTTTAAATATGAAAATTTACAGACTCATTTTGAAAATTAAGATTAAATAATAAAAATTCACGAAGGTTTATAATTGTAGGAAAACTTAAAAGCCTGAAAACTTTTAAGTGATTTGGTTTAAAGAAAGAAATAATAATACAGTTAATAGAATCAACTAATTCGTTAAGAGCCCCAGATAAAACAATAAATTTGACATTTTTGAACTTAATCACTCCAATGAACTCTTTTGAAATAAAAACTATAATGCTAAATTCAAATATTTTTCTTTTACTAACTTCCTCTAGTAATTTGCCATATCTAATGAATTCAAATTTTTCATCACAAATTTTTCACTTTCATCTTCCCTTTCCTCCAACGGAATTATCCAGTAAGTTGTATAATCAAATTTAGGAATCTTTTAATCAGCTCCTCTTTCAGCGAGATCCTGAAGGTTAATTAATTATATGTTGGATGCGACTGCGAAACCGAGGTCACGAGTCTGTAAGACTCAAGTCAGTGAATAGATTACTGCATATTTTCAATTTGATTTTTGAAAAATCTAATCAATAGTTTTGTTACTTTAAATTAAAATAAAACTTTTTTTATTGTCTTTAAATGAATATTGGTAACTATGTTTTATTTTCACGATATTTATGTTAAAAAAACATTTTGTTCCAAATTTGTACATTTATTAATAAGAAATAAATACCTACCAAATTTTTTCTTCTTACATCAGTATTTATTTTAGAGGCACTTATAATTTATTCATAAATGGGAGAACTGCTCTAATTTCTTATTTGTTGTAAAAGTAGTAACTAATTTGCTTCAGTCACACTTGTTATTGGGATGAGTCATACAATCCTATGAACACAATAATATAATTTTTGTAAGAGTCAAACAAATTTTTAAGCCACTATTTATAATTAATTATTTATAAGAATACCTCGACTATCTTGTTAAGATGAATAAGATGAATCATGTAAGATGTCAAATAAACACCATTAGCAAAATAATACGAACTTTTAATAAATAAAAATGAACTAAGGATTTTTTATAGGTAATAATTGTTTTTCATTGGAAACTTTTAAAGTATTTTATTTTATGTATTTCTTTCAATATATGTAGGTATTCGTAAATATTTATTATTAGTATTACACATGCTTCTAGCGACAATAAATATTAGACTCTTGACTTCGTTTAGTTATAAAAACTTTTTTCCACTGCCTTAAGTTAGTCGGTTGACTAGTCACTGCAAATTTTTCTCATTCCTTCATCTTTAATCTCTTTGAAAGTCAAAAGTTTGTTACAAGCCTTGATAATTATTTACAAATACAAACAAGTGATAAATTACTTTCGTCAAATTGCTAAGAACAGACCCTAAAATGAAGTTTACGTACAATATTTAATGAAGACCAAATTATATCTTTGAACTCCCTGTAAATATTAATTATTAATTTTCTGTTTCAAATTTTCAATATGATCAAAAAACTGTTAATACACTAATTTTATTAAAGACTCGGCAAGATTAAATAATGGTTGTGTAGCAGCCAAGAGAAATGCAATTTAGACTCATTATTGGGAATGATGATGAGTGCATGAGTAGTACAATAGGGCTCTGAATCTCTGGCACACTAAAAAGTAGAGTTCTAACTCTTCTTTCTCCCAATAAGTCAATATGATAACTTTCAACAACGTTCTATTACAACAAATAGTTAATATAAACCAATTCTCATTACTGCAGATATTTCATTTATTACTTTTTTTATTGCCTAATTTCTCATATGTCATGTAATATTTTTATCGGAAAAAAGCTAACTAATATCAAGAAATTTCATAGTGTACTGAAAATGTAAAGAAATGTAACTCGATCAGTGCTCGTTTTGAAACGGCCCTGTTATCCAATGACATAGACACTGGATGATGCGTTATATCATATGACTGAAAATGATACGATAGGGATCTAGAATGCCTCTGCTGAGTTTAATTTTTGTTTTTGATTAAACGCGGCACCGTTTTAATTACTTTTGACGTAATGTCAAGTCTTCATGTTCACGAATGTCCAGGAACAACGGGTGTCTGTATCAACAATGTAATTGAATTATACCGGGGAGACGGAGTTCAGTCATGAAAGAGGCCATCAGTTTAAAAATGGTACTTAAAAATTCTATTAAGTTTTAAGACAATTAAAAAATACAAAATATCCTATGTGCTGATTAACATTCAAATTTCATACATATACAGGGTGTTTACAAGATGGTGCAAAGCTTTAAGGGGAAACTAACATAGACCATTTGTAACCATTTTTGCTATGGTTGTCTATGGACGAAATCTGACTATTTTTTTTATCTAATTTTTAAGATGTTTGGTAAAAAGTCTCAAAATCTTTCAGTTAATAGCTGATAATGGCCAGCTTGAATGATAAGTGTTTTTTTTAGTTTAATTAGTTAAAGTAATGTCTAAGCAATCTAACATATCATATTTTAAGCATTTGCATCATCATCATCATCATCCATTTTTTAAAGGAACATTTTCAAAAATTTAAAAAGACCGTTTTTTGACCGTATTTTTTTAAACAAACGGAGGGGGCTTTTGTTCAAACCTTCTTGAAAACATGCTTGGTTATGGCTATTTTTTTAGAGGTATCATTTACGCAGATATCTTACAAACTATTGAAATTAGGACATACAAACCAAATTGAGGGAGAAAATTTAAATTTTTAGACAGACTAATAAAAAAACATTTTTGCTCAAAAAATTACTTGAAATGATAACTGACCTCAATTCTAAAATTCACCTGTCATTCAAGATGACCATTGGTACTATTGACTACAAAATATCCTCGATTACAGTATTGAATGAGCAACTCAACCTGGGTAGTTCAATTATCTTAGATCACCTTTTGAACTGAATAATACTGACCAAATATATTTAGAAAAAGAAGAATATTGTTTAATAAAAAATGGTTGTCAGATTTATTACATGACATTTATTTACATTTTTAAAAAAGATCTATCAAACTTCTTTCTGTCTTAGAAAATGGTATTATCAGCTACCGAAAGCTAGGTATACCTTGATGCATATTAAAACGCTTTGTAAGACTGTGGAAATTAAAGATAAGTATTATTTATCTTTTCATATTTACTGTTAGCTCTGATCTTACATAATTAGAATACGAAAATTAAACAAATCATTTATTCATATCTCTTCTAGTAATTAAATTTTTAATGTTTTATCACACATTTTATGTATTGTATTTATCATTTTATGGTGTGCTTCTATAATGTCAAATAGAGATCCCGCATGTAATGAGAAGTTTTCATTTAACCAACAAGAATCACAATTTTTATCAACGAAATAACATTATAAAAAAATGTATATTAAAATCAACTAAAAACTCTTGAATTAACACAAAATAATGACAAATCCATTAAAGTAGCAAGAAATAGCCGCTCATGTAACTTCAGCATTATATTTAAGTGAAAATGTATGTAAAATTACATTTGTATAAAAGTGTATAATATTTTGGAGCATCATTACAATAAACCATGAATGAGGTGGAAATTCTTTGTTTTAGTTCTGTTTTAATGGCCCAACATTAAGAAGAGTAATTATGTGAAGAGTTTATTTAAAGATACAAAGTTTGGAAATTTCCATCTTCGTTCACTAATATCATAGTCTTGTGTGTTATCACAAAAGCATATATTTCTATCTTCAACGCCCTGTAACTCAGCAAAGCGCGGTGTTAGACCCATTATTATTAAGTAAGATATTAATATTTTTGCGTTCTGAACAGATACAATTTGGCCCAGGATTCAGAACTCACCCTGTATATAAATTATTATTTTCTGTTGGAATTTAATTTCAGGTATTTAAAATAAATATTTTCTAACACAGTGTTTGTGTTTCATTTTCAATTACATCTAATTACTTTTTCTATGAACGTTTCAATTAAAATGATGTTTTACCTGAATCTATTAAATTCTACTAAGTTTCGTTTATAATACCCTTGGTACGAGTTGCCAAGCTTCAGCTTACCCTATAAGAAAATAAACTATTGTTTATTTATTTCTATTTTCCTTCTCGACATATCTAATGTGGATATTTTCGGTCTTTTTCTAATGTCTGGTTCCGTTGTGTCTTTTTAACTAAATTTCTTAGTTAAAACAAAAAGTCTTATTTGTAGTAAGTAACCTGTTTTGTATTAACCTAGTGTTGAATATATAGTCGTTCTAAACACTGTTTTCGAACATAACTTGTCCGATATAACATAAAGAATATATGGTGACAAAATTTTCATTAACACCTGCAACTTTTTGTACACAGGGTACACTTTTGTGCAATTACATTAACAAAAAATATTGTAATTATTAATATCATTAACATCATTTTATGTTTAAAATTTGCAAATTAAATATTTCATTGTAATTATTAACAACAAAATTCTACCTTGTAGAATTCCAAACATTTTAAATGGATTACTTTGAAAAATTCTTGATAAATATTCATGGGCGCGTGGTCTTAACCCGAAAAATCTCTGTACCAAAAATGTAACAGCTGTCTATTATTCCGAAGACGGTCGCGGTATCTTTTTAACAAAACTTTCGGACACAAATTCGGACACTCGTCACTGCCTAGAACATAGGAATCTTGATAAAAACGAGCAAGAGGTGGATCCGATCGGACCAAGTTAGCGGGTGGTCCCGACTTTCTTAGATCTGTCGTAAGAATATATTTTATTAGTATGGATTTGTGGTGATCGGTAGATCAAATGGTGGGATTTTATTTCTTTTAAATCGGTGTTAAAATCTGTACACCTACATAAACTAAAATGGAATAGATGTCACAATCTTAAAGTAAAGTATAATGAATATCCGATTTATATTATTCGTTAGATTTTAGTAAAAATTCTTTGATTCACTCGTTTCTCTTATGTTTTAATTCAAATTGAACTTAAAATATACTACATACTTTAAAGGGAACGTAAAAAATTATTATACATCCTTTTGCATTCTTAATTTGACAGTTTAGAAATGTTCATTTTCTGTTTAATTAAATACAGCTCAACAGTAATAAAACGTGTGAATTTTAGTAAGTTTCAAATGTTCACTGCTCACTTGTTTTCCGCTTCATTAGCTTAAAAAAATATACAATACACGAACTATTTAATATAACGAAATTATATCGATTATTTTGATGGGATCAGACTATTATTATGCGACGTTAAATTTTCATTTTTAGAATGAACGAAATTGTTGAAAAACGTAACTAACGACCGATATAAATAAGCGATGATGCTGCTGATATTCATTGGCGTATAAAATTTTATTTGTTCTCGTCAGTCTATTAAAAAATGGTTATTTGGCATATTTCACGGAATTTTAAATAACTCAATATAATTGTTCAAAATATGGAATTATAATTATACAAGCTCTTTGATTCACTTGGGAAAAACTGTCAGTATAGGTATATTACATACATATTCATTAACTATTTCACATTTACTGAATACATTTTTTTTAAATCACCGATATTAGTAACTTTTTTAATAATAAATGATAAAAAATCACTATATTAACGATTTAATCTAATTAAGTAGATTCACCAAAACCAATTATCTTCTAAAGAAGGAATTCTCTTAGAAGAGCACTGTAAACTTAATAAACGCAAGAATGCCATTAGAATGTTAAAAACGAAAAAAAAATGTGGCAGCGCTATAGTTATAAATCTAAAATTTATTCACATTTCCTATACGGATAATGTTAACAAGACCGTATTATCGTCAAATAAAATACTCCCATAAAAGGAAATCCATGAAAATAATAACACGTACATAGTACTTATTTAACTAAAAACTAGAACGGTACAAAAGTTTTCACTGAAAAATATTTACAGTCAATACTAAGTCAAAATTGTTAAAAGTGTATGCAGCCAACTAAACCAATACTACTCTAGTAGAAAATTTTTGTCCTGTTTGACCAACAGTGTTTTGAAAATTTGCAATCACGAGGCTAGAATGCGTTTAACACGCGCTTATCACTGATTATATTAGACTTATTTGAAATATGAAAAAGGGTGAATCACTTTTGTCTGTTCACCTTAAAGAAAGATAAGTAGAAATGATTGTAGCTTACAATTATGTTGAAGATTTTTGATCTGAATGCCCAAAAAGTTTGTCTTAAAAGAGAAAAAATGGATTACTTTCTGATTATATTGTAAAATATTTCAGTCCGATATAATTCTTTTTTTGTCACTGATTAGTTCCTTATATTTTTGTCCAGTTTGATTTAAACGTTTTGATAGAGCACAATTTTTTGTTAACCCTAATAGGAAGAACCAAGCGCTAATTCATATTATAAGTTTGGATCAGAGTTTATTCATTATTTTTTGTTTTAATAAATTTAAAATATTTTTAGATGAAGAGTTCTTTAAACATTTAAAAATGCTGTTTATTCTTCGGCATCCACCACTGCTTTGAAACCATTACGTGTGAGCAATCACCAGTCATTGCCAATCATTGATTTTTTAATGTAAAAACATTTCAACCAATCCTAGAATACGTGTGCATGTTATTGTGAAACCGAGCAAAGGACACAAAAAAGTTGATGCAAAAATAAAGCTATCATGCATAAATATTTCATTGTGACTCCTCGAAAGCTCTATAATTTTTTGATATTTTATTTATAGCTACTTCAATAATTTCCAATCGTACATACCGATTGACCTAATAAACAATAATTTTACACAATACTTTTATATTTTTTATGATAGCCCTTAATGTTATACGTTCTGATATAAATATATTTTCAACATTTTACTTTATTAAAATTTTAAAATGCGTTCTATCTAGGTCCTAAGTTATAAGGAAGACATTTATGTGTGCCATTCATAGATGTATTTAATAATAAATGAACACGTTATCCAATTTTAATTGTCACACATTTTCTCTTTCCAAAAAGATTCATTTATTGAGTAAACATTAAAAACTAGACAAACAAAGAAAAAATAGTTTCTTAAATTAAAGTATGATTTAAAATATTAAAACAGTATAATACTACCTAAGATCTATTTACGCCCGTTGTGTGGTAATAGTTGTAGAAATAGAATAAGAAAAAGCCGGGAAATTTGATAAAATAGTTATTAAAAAGACAGCCATAATTGGTAAAAATCAAACAAAATGTTTAAAAAAATTAAACACCATAATCTGCATTTTATCGAGTGTTAATTTAAATTACTTTTAATGTATCTATCTATTTTTTGAGAACAATACAAAGAAACGCGTTTAGCTAGAAATCTGTTTATAATCTCTTCTAACGAATGTAATTTACGCAAAATTTTGACAAGGAATACCGTTTATTTTCCATTGATTACACATATTAGTCGTATATCATTCGGTTGTCATTAAACGGGTTTTAAGAATCTCACACATGCCGAGAAGTGACATGTTAATTTACCTCAAATAATATATAGTTTCTTGGATGTTGGTTCAATGAGAAAAATTTACATTTCTTATAGAATCTTAATCATTAGATATTCATAAAAAATAAATGTTTTAACAAAATACTTATGAAATGAATTGAGTAATTATCATATATTCTTCAGTAACTGCAGATACGGACTCTACTTTCTGAATTTCCGTCACACAAAAGAAAAAGGTCGAAACGATGGAGATTTCTTTATATTTAAAAAAATATTTATGGTTTTCCTTCTTAAAAACTTTCAAAAGCACTCCTTCCTAATCTCAAATATATTTTAATTTTTAAGAAAACATATGTATTATTAATAGTTTTGAGTGCTTTAGAACTAGACCTAATTATTATGAAACAACTAATTTAAACAATTTAATTCTGTGCTCTTATTATTTTTCTTTTAAAAAATCATCGTGGTACTAAAAAACAGACCAGGTGTAATAAATACCCTGCGAGATACTCATACTATCTTTAATTTCATCCTTTTTTAAGTTTATAAAATTACTAAATTACTTTAATAGTCATTATAGCTCGTTAGGTTCTAGAATCATTCTAGTGTTACTAATTAAGGGTACCATCAATACTGCATTCCTCTATTGGTGGAAGATCGTAATACTCGATACGTCGACCAATGGTAAAAGGGTATTTTTACGTACACCTTGTGTCAATTTTATTATGGCTGCATATAGAGTGGACACGGTATTTGAGCTCCGGCCAAATAATACTTTCAATGGTGTACCATGAAATTAAAGTACAGATTATATTTCTTGGGAAACTACAAATATATAAAGTATTAGATATTTGGTGAGAGATACAGAGCTATTGTTAAAAATTCCTTAAGCAAGAGAACTTTAACGATTTCGTTAATCTTGCGCAAATTTGGTGCTCTAACATAACATAAATAAACTATAGAGGAAAAAATCATTTTTAAATGTGTGATAGCAAAATAAATTAAATTTAAATAAAGTATAATAAAAACAAATAAAATCCGAATATTAGTTGCAATAGTGCCATATTATTAGTAATCAACTTAAGCTATTTAACGAAATAAAATTTAAATTGAATTTAGAAGGAAAAAATATTTACCACATCATTATATAAGATTACGTTTGACATCATGAGGTGTAACTTTTTTGTATATATTTTATTAATATTCTCTACTATTGTATATATTGTAATATTTTACCATAGGTGAATATTGTCCATAAATACAATAATAATTCTATATACATATAATGGATAGTTACAAAAAATATCGGCTTTTATCTTCATTTTTGCAATTTCGTAAAAACGTTCGATGTTCATTTTTCCAGTCTGTATTACGATTAAAAATCGACATTTTTTTATTAGAAATCCTTAGCAAAGTTTAACACTGGTGTTATTTCTTGCTTAAAGTTAGTAGCATTCTTATTCTTAAATTTCATTATTTATCCGGACTTTCGGTTTCAGGATTTTCCGATTATACACTAATTATAAAAGATAGTAAACTTTTTTTTTTAATTTGTTCGCCTGTAATAATAGAAACGAACTTCAAACGATATTGTCTCAAATGGAAAACTTACATATCTGATGTATAATTTTGTTGAACTTAAAAAGTTTTCTGACTAAGATCTTTTTGAAAATAAAGCCTTTAAAAGTATAATCAAAGTTAGAACTTTTCTTGACCCTTTGGGCAAGCAAAAATATGGCATAAATAAAGAGAAACTGAGAGTATACGATATTAATAAAGTCTCAAAGTCGAAGTAATCAAAATAGAGTCACTGTTATTTACATTTTTTTGTATTTTTGTGAAGGGATTCTTTTTAAATAGATTTTCTTAAACCAAAATAAGTGTTACAATAATTGTAGCCATCCCTTCCCCGACCAAACTCTGCCCTTTTGGGTTCACTTGTAGGGGGTGAATTATTATTAATCTTATTATTATTAAAATAAATGTGATATATAATAAATAATTAAATAGAATAAATACAGAAGTCCAACAATTTTCTATTTCTTTCAAATAATTTACAGTTGTTAGGAAAAGCTCTACATATTTTAATAAAGGTCAGTTAACTCAATATGAATATGTTTAAACACATTATTTTTATTGTCCAAAGAACACATTTGTAAAATAATTAAGAGTAAACATTTTTTCCAAATAGTTATTATTAAAGTTCTTGTTTCAGTCAGCTTTTTGAAACTAGTTTAAATTCCGACTGTATTTTGGCGAAAATTAAGAAAATCGACGTTATTGCGAAGATAATAAGATAGACTATATGGACAAAGGTTTTTTCTTGAGTAAAAATATCGTTAGATGAAGATTTTTTGAGAATGGATAGAGACTCTCTTACAAAAGTGGTTATTTAGACAATAAAATTATTTATTTAAAACTATTCATGACAAACTTCTCTAAACACTCGCAATTTGATAAATACACGTGATCGCGTGACCTAGAAAAATTTAATGCATAAGTAAATGTTCCGCGGTAGATCAATACTAAAATATTTTTGGAATTTAAGAACAGGATTGCTAAGCCGAGATTTCTGTCTACTTCTAATTAAAACCTTATAAGAGCTCTAGGTTTTGAGAATATATCTTGACTCAGGACTGAAGACGGATATAAATAAAAATTAAGTCGAATTTCTAAATTAAGTCCTATTTTTGTAGAGTATACCTTTGTTAACCAATTCGAATTGCTCTCTTTAAAATTGAATTTTATAACGAATCCAAAAAAAAGGATTATTATTTTAAAAATAGATCAATTATCTTTTGTTAAAAAACGAAACTTTTACCATATCTTATTAACAGTGTTTAATTTAATTTGTTTAAATTTGAATTGTGTATGGTACTTGTTGCTTAATAGGAAATATAAATCAATGGCTTTTGAAACTATTCATGTAATGTAAATTATTTGAGTAGGAAGGATCGTAGCTTATTTATAAAAAGTATTTGGTGTTGGATTTAAATATATTTCAATGTTTACACTCTAATAATTATAAAATGAGTACTTAAAGACATTTATGTATTTATTTATTAGAATTCAAATTTATATATTAAATTATATGTGTACGTTATCGGATCGTATCACCCTATGTGGTATGATAAATTAAAAAAAACTTCGCTTTTAAGAAGAAGCTTATTTTATATGTGTTTACATTCTGGAATACGTCATTTTTTGACATGTTAAATAAAAAATAATTTAAGCAATATTGAAACTTCATTCTCTTCTATCTGGTTTGTAAATACAACAGAAACTACTCAAAGTCTTAGCATATTAAACTTTTAATTAGATTTTCAAATAATAACTGCTACTAATTTCGATTTTACAATCATCGTTAGGCCAAATTGACTAAATGAAAAATTAAATAATAATTTGGTTTGTTCTGCCATTTTATGATATATATAAAGGTTTTTCTTGGCAGAAACCAAACAATGAACCCGTGGTATTAATATATGCTTGTGACACAGGGTATGGCAAACCTCTGTTTAAGAGTCACATAAATTTTATTTAAGGTGCTTAAACCGTCATTAGCATAGCTATTACTTCTAGGTGAGTAGGTGAGAAAAGGAAGAAGGTAGTTATTCGCTTTTATAATTAGATGTTACCATTGGTACACTGTTAACAAATAAAAAAAATCAGGTGTTCCTCGGTTTTTTATGGGCACTTTGGTTCTAATAAATGATTCTAACAGCTTGGATGAATTTATATCAACGGATATTTTACTCACTCATTAAAATATATTTCGTTTAATTAATGGATCCTCACTTAAGTAAATGGGATGCAAACATTTTTAATTCTAGTAATTATTTAATGCAATTGTCAAGAATTTATTTGTATAAGAGTATACAATAGACAAAAATAAAAATCAAGTTTAATTATTAATAAACTCTTATTTTTTCATTATTATTACTATTTTCTTCAGAAGTTAGTAGAAGCAATGGAATTTTAGAGCGCACAGTTTATGTAAGTGATTTTTTTTAATAGAACATGTCGTTAATCCATCATATTTTTAATACTTATTGATAATGCAACAATAAAACTATGTAATCAAATGACTTTTGTAAATGCATTTATTTATCAAAATAAAAACAAATTATTAATAAACGGAATTATATTGAGATTATAAATCTCTAGTAATAAGTATTTATAGCTTAAACAAATTTAAAATACTTGGCTCAATTTACCTACTAAAAATAAAATTCCCGAGATTGATAAATCTATTTTCAAATTCTCTTCAAATTACTTCACTTCTTGCGTTATTTTACATTTCATAGGGATATTGGTTTTTTTCCAGAAACTATAGAACAATCGATTCTTTTTTATTTATAATTATAATTATTGGTAGAATACACCTAAAGCAACAATTAAATATATTATAAAAATTATGACTAACCTGAAGCGGAACAATTGTTTTCCTGATTTGAAGTTAAATAAATTTTGGGTAAAGATCCGTAAATTAGTTTTTATATGTGTCGATCAATAGCTAAGAATATGATAGATACACTATTAATTTAAAAAGTCTATAAAATCTTGTTAAGAGCATTAATTTTAAAAACATATCTTAATTTTTCGGACAACAAAATGACTATAGAAACATTTAAGAAAAGCATCTATTTTTCTCCAGTAATTAGAAGATTTTTTTTCGAATATTCGTTTGGGATTTCCAATGTTTGTGAATACTTGTCATTCCCGCTACTTACCAAATTCTACTAAATTCAGTGTTAAATTTTGACATCGAGTTAAGTCTTAGTTTTATTACTTTATTCTTAGCTAATTTATTGAAAAAATATGAAAAAAGTATTTGTCATTTCTTATTATTAGTATAACTACTTTTTCATTGTCATTTTCAATTTGTTTAAATTATACACTTAGTTTACGCAAAATAAGCGACTTATCTTTCATATTTATCTTGTCGACCATCCTGTATATTGAAATCATCTGTATATCAATATTTCGAAAATACGTATTTCATTATATCTGCTGATTACCATATGAAAAGAATTCAGCGACATCGTGGAAAATGACATTTAAAATTTCATCAGATGTTCGAATATTTTGAATAAATCACAATCAAAATTATTCCCCAAATTGACAATGCCCCTTGAATATTTTCTTATTTGTTGCTTCAAGAGGACACAGGGCCGTTGCCGGAGAATTAATGTTCCGAACTGAATTTTATATCAGGCGACCAGTTTCTGATAAATGTTTATAATAGAAATGTAATTGTGCCATATTGTGCAATAGCAAGAAACACAATACGAATCACTGATCAAAATTTGTTTAACAGAGAATTTCAAATTTAACAATATAGAAACACATAGATTGAAAGCTGTAGATTTAAAATAAGAACTAAAGCCAGACACACCATCATTTTAAACACATGAGTTTTGATCCTCATTTTCATATAAAATAGGTCTGAAGAGAAAAAAGACGAAACAATAAATTTTACCATGCATATATCGTATAATAGATATTGCCTTCGAATAAACCTATTCTTCAAATTGATAATGTTTCTCTATTAGGTAACGAATGACAGAATGTCTGATTTTTTTGACATTCTGAAGTAAAGATATCACTTTGGTAATGATCCAAATGCTTTTATAGCTGTATTGAGAGCTCCTCTTGAATCTTCTTCATATAACAATCTATTAGTAGACCAATCAGCATCCTTATCTATTTCAAATTAATATTTACAAAATGATAACTTTTGTAGGTACCTGTAGTCAGAGACATCCAGATGGATGAAACTAAAACAGTTTTGCTTCTATCTTTTGAGCTGAAAGCACACAATGGACCAGTAATGATCCAAATCCACTTTAACTTATAATCCTATAATCAGCAGAATATAAGATTCTTTCTAAAGGCAAAAAAATGGTTCACAGTATCCTGAAACCAAAAAAGTAGTGTAACCAATTGTACACAAAAAACATGTGATGTGTCATAAATCATGACAATTCATACACCACGGTATTTTTAATCATAACTTTTTCTCTCGTTTTCATTTAATTAATCGCAATTTTTACTTTTTCCCGTCTTGTCTGAACCAGCCCTGAAAAATGACTTATATTCTGATTGATATAAACAGTGGTGCAGTGGAAAATTTGTAATGCTAAGTTTTTTTACCGTTATGACTTAGCATATTTTCATAAAAGATGTTGAACTGCCATTATAAATGGTTTACATGAGGACGTTCCGAGTAAAACTGCCGGATAACATCTTTGTAAAAGCAAATGGAAATAAAAGGAATCCTAAATCATGAGACCGTCCGTGTGTTTTGAAATTCTAGTTGATAATATGCGAGAATTTATACGTTTTCTAATTATTATAGAGCATCACTACGGATTCTGTTTTTAAAATGCAGTATTATTTTCTGACATGCCTGCCTGTTTTGAATAATTTCATTAAAACTTATTAAATAACATAACAAAAAATATATTAATTAGTACATAACATGAAAAATATGGAAATATAAATAATACTTTTCTTGAATTTCCATAGATTTCCAAAGCGTTTTAATATGTATTCCGGTCTACCTAGGTCTCAGTATCCGACAATACCACTCTCAGGACATAAAAATTTGACAGGTCTTTTTAAAAAACGTAAATAAATTTCATATCATAAACCTGACAACCAATTATTATTAAGCAATATTCCTCTTTTTCTAAAAATATATTTGGTTAGTATTAGTTAGTGTAAAAGGTGATCTAAGAACTTGATTTTTGGAGGAATACGAAATAGAGAAACACCTAAAATATCCTGAATATACACTATTGAATGAACAACTAAACCTGGGTAGTTCAATTATCTTAGATCACCTTTTGAAGTAATTAATACTAACCAAATATATTTTTAGAAAAAGGAGAATAAATATTGCTTAATAATGATTGGTTATCAGGTTTATGATATGAAATTTATTTACGTTTTTTAAAAAGATCTATCAAATTTATATCTGTCTTGAGAATGGTATTGTCATATACCAAAACCTAGGTAGACCAAAATACATTAAAACGCTTTGGAAAACTGTGGAAATGCAAGGTAAATATTAATTATCTTTCCATATTTACTGTGAATAATTTCTATAAAGTAAGAGTTGAAACAATTGGTTTAACATAACACGAAGCTCAATAATTTAATTGATGCATTCAAAACAGCAACCTAATGACACTCGTAAATATTATGAAATCTTAGTTGTATTATTCGAAAATTTCCACCATTTTTTTGAACGATTCAAAATATTTTTCCTACCCAAAATTAGCTTAGTTAAATATAAATAAATAAAATGTATTAATGGTTATTCTATTATTCATGATGATACTTTCATTATTTTGGTTTTTATCATTCTTAACGTTGCCTAATTAGTAACACCATGTTAATTATAGAAATAACTTTTCATTCAACATTTTGTTCTTTTACTCTAGTTGTCCAAGGAAAAACCATAAGGGTAATTTAATAAAACTAATCTAGTTTCTTGTCGTCGGCGTTATTTTTTTATATAATAGACCATTAGGCTTGTAAGATGCAACTGTGTTTTCAAACATGATGATTGACTTTAAATATATACATAAACTAACAGTTTCAATGATAATTCATTGAATTAAGTAGAAATGAGGTGTTGACGTGCGAGAGTTATATCAAATTTAATGGCAATAATACCTAGAAGACTAAGAAATGAACATTGTGATTAATTATTTTATATATCTATAAATGGATAGGCTTGTCTTGGAGATATAGTTTTTAATTCAATGTTTAACATATTCTGCTTTCTGTATGATTTTGTCATTTTACGAGTTTGTTAAAGTAACTATTTCGTTTCTGTTACAAAAACCATCACTGGAACCCCGATATAAATTTAACTTGAAAAATCTTGAACTGTGCGAACGCAACCGTCCAACGTTAACAACTTAAAATCCTTTTAATTTGACTTATATGTTAGCTGAATACTTATGTGTAAAAAATAAATAAAATACTGTCATTCAAATTTTTATTTTTTTTATTTCATGTTATCCAGTAACGTAATGTTGTGACCTCTGAACCTCTACTTTGGTTAATTAGTAAATTTTAATCGCTATATTAATGTTTATCTGTCTGAAGGCAACCAAAATTAAAAAACCATTATCGGTCAAAGACTACAAGAAAGCTTCAGTATTTAATTCATAAAGATAGTGAATGTATTTACTTTCGTTACTACGTGGAATTTATTGTCATATAATCAGTTAAAGTAAATATTCAAAAGTATAAAAGAACTCTAATATATGAAATTGATGAATATAGTAATACATATTAAAAATTAGTTGGTAGTGTGTTACAGTGTTATTTTACTAAAGTTAATAAAAAATATGGGTTGTTATAAGTTAACAGTTGAAGTGCCTCTGCTCTTATTCTATGGTACTTGTATTATGGTAGGTAAGTTTTATTTATTAACAAATTTTCCTTTTATTCATTATAAGAAAAAATATTTGAAACAATGTTTGAAATCTTCTTATCTAAAAATGTCTTCAAGTTATATTGTAATCTTTTATAGCTGTAAACAACAATCTTGGGCCGACTTTAAAGATATGTTTAGGGATATTTGATTAGTTTAAGTTAAAAATAAAATTATTGTTATTAATGTATATTAATTAATATATTAATGAATAGTAGCAGAAAATAAAAGACAATTCTCAAATACCCAAAGAACATTTATTAAACTTCTGCAATTTTGTTTCGGGTACTCATATTTTCATTTCAATGGACAATTTTTTAAACAAATCTATTATTTAGGCATGGAGAACCTGTTATCATCCATTTGTGCCGACATTGTAATGTCAGAACTACAATAGAAATGTTTAGCAACCCTCACTTATAAACCAATGTTTTTAAACAATATATGGATGATATCATAACAGTAATATCAAATGACACACATCAAATTTTAGAAAGCTTCAACTAAACTTTACCATCGAATTAGAAAACAATAATCAAATAGCTTTTCTAGATCTCTGCATCATAAAAACTTAACACAATAAACTTATTATATTTATTTATTTAGAGTTGAAATTATTCAAAGTCTTAATTATTACAGATTGTTATCATAAATATGTTTGAACTTTAATTCACAACTTTCAGCCAAAAAATAAATATTATTAAAAACCCTAAACAAAGAGCCAATTTATTAACACATAAGGCATTTACAGGAAAAAATTTAGATTTAATAAAATTATATTTAAACTCCATACGTCAAGAATTATTCTGAAAATATAACTGGTTATTTAAATTCATACTTAATAAGAGCAGTATATAAGAACCAAATCAAAAGCAAAAATCTCCTTTCGAAATGAAATCAGGAATTGTGTACAAAATTTCTTGTAAAGATTGTAATGGTGTTTATATTGGACAAACAGGCCACTATATTAGTACTCACAATGAGATACTAATATAGTAAATTTAAATAAAAACCCTTAGTAATTGCACTGCCTTAAAAGAAGATGTTTACAACCAACTACACCGAAGTTGTACAAAGACAATCCAGTTGGATTCTGGTTAGAAAAAACCCCTTATAGCAGAAATGATTCGCATAAAAAAAGACTCAGACACCATACAAAAACGTAAAATGTAAATTATAATTATGTTATTACTCTAAATTGTTTATGATCTTTACTATACCAAATTTGAAAAAACGTCACTTTACTAATAACAAAATACCAAATATCTCATTTGTCATAAACTTTTTACAAATCCTAAATATCCAAATTTAAAAACTTTAAAACTGAATAATTATTTGAATTTTTATATTTATCACATACAATTTGAAATGACAAATTTAAATATATTTTTGAGCTCTGAGGATGCCTGCAATCATCAGGCGAAACGTGGGCATTTTTTAAATTTTACTGAGGTTTTTGTTTGCTTTCCTACCTTATCTAAAAAGCTTCATATATATTGGGTCATCAAACAACTAGCTAATTAGGTTGGGTTGGGTTGGGTTTTTTTAGGTTGGGTTAGATTAGATTAGATAATGGTAGGTTAGGTTAGGTCAAAATTCTGGTTGAAAATATTTCTCTTGTTTAATTATGTGAGATATATATACAAATGCGGACAATCTAAAGTGCAGTGATAAATTGACTTAAAGTAAATAAGTATTATTAGAAACTCCTACAAGTAAAACCTTATTAAGTAAGAAACAAATAACCAGAACACAAACAAATATACAAAAGTGGTCTGTTAGCTGAGCGAAGGGATCCGTTGCGACACCGCCACACGCAATCCGTTGCTAAAGTTTGCAATCTTCGTTGACTTATGGCTGACTCTTGGATTTTTAGTATGTGCTTAAACAGCCCTCTCCGTTACCAGAGGTGACTCTGCGTATTATTTCTGACAGTATTATTTTACAATTTTTCCATAACCAAATTGAGGGTTAAGCTATAACAAGATTAGTATTAATAGAAGGAATCCCTTCAATTAAATCAATTATGATTAGTTTCGTAGAAACTACCCTGGGTATGTACTTGGCAGACGATGTTAATCAGATGTAATCCTTCTACAGCTGTTATTAGAGGCATAACAGATTATATTTTGAATGGATGTCATTGTTTGGAGTCAATCTAATGTATTTAATTAAAATTTTACAGACATAATCACCACCTCTTGTCCAAAATTAAAATTAATTTTTAATAGATTAATTTTATAATTTCATAAAATTTTATTATACATATTTCTAATTGCTAAATTGACAACATCTATAACTAAATGACTAACTTATAATTTGGCAAAGTTTCGCGTTCCTCCCATTAATATCACAATGTCATGTGTGAATGAAAAACAAAAAAAAAACTTATCTTTCCAAATTTATTATGAATAATTTCCATAAAGCAATTCATTTAATTTATCTAACTTATTTAATTATTCATATTGTATCACCTACATCGTTTTTATTACCGCATAATTTTTTGTTTTGATTTTTATTGTCGAACGATTAGTACCTAATTGTTTTCATCAACAACTACAATAACAATATATCAAAACGACGCAACCACATTAGAAGTTTTGTAAAAAAAATAATGAAATTAGTACTAAAACATTTAAACTAGCAACAATAAATCTAACCATATAAATCTGAATAAAAATTAATTTGAAAATATATGGAAATTACTTTAATCTCTGAAAAAATGTGTTTATTTTGAAATCAACAGCGATGTGATATTTCCTCGTTTTAATTACCTCCTGAAGTGGGGAAAATAATATTAATCGGTAGCTCTCATTAAATGAAGAATTAATTAGATACGTAATTCTGTATTTTTGTATTGTAGGAAATCTCATTATCAATCTTATGACCTACAAGGTATGTTACAACATACTGCATTATCCAGAAGCAAACTGTTCTAGATTAGGCAGATTCACCGACAATGAAACACAAGCTTTGGAAAAAATTGTACAACCCCACGCTGGTCTAATGACTGCTGTTACAGAAATGGTTCCTGCTACAGTTCCAGTGTTTTTAGCATTACTGATAGGCTCTTGGTCAGATAAATTCGGCAGAAAACCTATCATTCTCTTCGTTTTAGGCAGTTAGTAATAAAATATAATATTTACCTAATTTATTTAGAATAATGAAATTTAAATATATCTGAAAAATGTCTTTCGATCAAATTTCCCGAAATAATTTTTTATATATTACTAATGTTGGGCTCCCGATTAAATGTATCCACGGGCATAAAGTTTTCCTAAAACCAGTTTTTGAGATAGAGGGTATTAAATTCACGAATAATTGTTATTTTTCAGTTTTATTTATAACGAAAATCATTCGATTTTGCAAAAAATAATGCAAACAAAATTATTGAAATACATTTAGTTTTTACAAATAAGTCTAAAAAAGCGTGAAAATAAACAGTAGGTAAAACTCTTTTTATAAAGTTGTATAACTGCTGAAAAGGTGTAAAGTAATTTTATAAGTATGTAAGAAATTCTAGGTAGGTAAAAAAATATATAATTTTATAATTTTATTGATAACCGTCTAGACTTTATATCTCTACTGCATTCATACTTTATAAAACTATATTTATTGGTGCTTGCAAAAAGTTGTAAAATATTGCTGTTTTGTACCTCTTAGTGAGGTTTTAGAATTTACGGTATAATTAAAAAATGTTATTAATTGAATATTCGTAATGGCCTTGACACATCACTTGAAACAATTTAATTTGTGTCACTTAGAATATTGAACAACAGTAAGTAAGAGTAAGTAAGCTTTTACGACTCAACTAAAAGAGAACAACTATATTTCTGAGTTCCCTCTAGACTAAACTAATATAAATACTCGAAACATTCTTGTTGTAAACATTATAATTTGAATATTTTATTATTTGTAACACCTAAGAATTTATTTTATATACTTCACACACCGATATAATTTCTTTTTTAAGGGCGTAAAAAATTATATTTTTTTTAGTGAAATGTTTTTCTTGCGTTAGGTAATCTCATCAGATTATTAATTTTCAGGCATGACAATCGGATTTGGAATAAGTGCAATAATGTTAATGTTTAGAGAATTAAATCCATGGTTTCTGATGTTAGGCGCTATTCCAACTATGTGGTGTGGAGGAATAACAGCATTTTTCACTGCCATATTGGCCTACTTAAATGATATTGCTACTCCAGAAACCAGAGCAATTAGGTTTATAATTGAATAACAATTTATTGTAGATGATCCAAAAAATTATTTTATTTTTAGGATGGTAACTTTCGACATTGTACAAGTTGTTGCGACCCTTTGTGGTGGATTAAGCAGTTCTTATATATTTTACGCTACTAGTTACGCTGCTATTTATGGAATATCTTGTGTAATATCAGCATTCTGTACAATTTATACCTATTTCTTTATTCAAGAATCTCTAGAAAAACCCAACAACGAACGACCAAGAGTCAAGGATATTTTTGGTTGCAACAATGTCAAAAATCTGTTTAGGACAGCTTTCAAAAAAAGAAGATATAATAAAAGGAATATTATTGTATTAATTATATTTTCTTTTACCGTATTGGGATTTATTACAAATGGTGAAACTAACGTAAAAACTCAATATTTAAGAAATAAATTGAATTGGACGTTAACCAAAAGGATTATTTTTGGAGCTTGGTCAAGCTTGGTCGGAGTAATTGGTACTTTTAGTGCCACTTATTTCTTGCACAAAAAATTAAATGTTAATGAGATCGTATTAATTATTTTAGCTCTGATGTCTCTAGTCGGAAGTACTTTATTTTATGCTGGTGCTACCGACGATAGCCATATTTATATGTGTAAGCATTAATATTTATACCTAAATAAGTACAATGGTATTGTGTAACTAATATGATACCTGTTTACATTTTTTATCAAAGTTCTATGAATATTAATGGGTTTTGCAAAAACAGTAAAAAAGGAAAATTGAAAAATTTTGAAATTAATTCAGTATTATTTTCGTAACACATTTTACGAAATATTTTGTTGTAGTAATTTGAAAGGTGGTTAATTGTCCAACATTTTTTTTAGCTGTTCCTGTAGGTATTTTTGGCGGGGTAGCAAATCCAATGTTAAAAACGATGTTGACGAAGATAATAGTTCCTGGTGAAATGGGAAAAATATTTTCCTTATTGATGGTTATAAACAGTTTTTGTCTGCTAGGTTCTGCGTTGACATATCAAGAAATTTATAACAGTACACTAAAGACTCGACCTGAAATATTCAACTATGTTTCTATTAGTTTAGATGGGGCCGTTATGATAGCTGTGATGTGAGTTTTAACTATTTTTTTTAAATAAAATTCCGTATATATTTGTTACATTTTTAAAATTAACCTATAGGTGTCATTTTTGAATTTTTCATTTTTTTTATTTTTCAGAATTATGATATTTTTCGAATGTCAAATACCTCCAGGAGAAGTTAGAAATGAAGAAGAGTTTATTTCTCCTAGCAATGAAAAATTGGCTGATGCAATGTGATTACTGTTTTTGTAATATTGTTTATTTATTTAATAAAATTTTTACACTTAGCACCTGATCTTCGTTTATAATAAAGATACCAAATATTGAGAACTTCATTATAATTGTTCAATTTAGTAAGCATTATAATATTTATGCAACCTTCCATTGACTAATAAAAAAATTTCTTCTTGAGTTTTTGGTAGTTTACAAATATTTATTTAACTAAATTATCAATATTTTTTAACTTTTTAACCACAGTACTTGAAAACTATGCTAAGTAAAATATATACCTCAGACAGTTCATTTTAATTTCGTGTAGATGAAACAATTAACTATTTACACAGTGTTATTTTAAAAACAATGCATCGTCAATATCTCAAAAAGGCATTACAATAAATAATACAATAAATAAAAATGCCGAGACCCGTCAATTTCTAAATCAAGGGGGAATATTTTTCTAACATATCCTCAACTGATGCGTGTGAAACTTCAGAGAAAAAAATGAAAACTTTCCAGGAAAATCTGGAACTATTGTTAGACAATATTTTTAGAACATTGTTGGCTAGTAGCAAGATAAGTGAGCATGTCAATTAGTAAATTAAATTAATACTATTTGAAATGTTCACAAACTTTAATTTCAGAAATCTGTTTTTACTTTTGTAATAAGTGAACATTTTATTTGCCTTATATAATATTTACACAAAGTTACTTATTTTTTTTATCTACGTAACTAGTTCTTTACGATCTTTGTCAATGACTTGATTTGAAAGATATCATCTCAGATTCTGTATCATTTGTTTTAGCAGCTGATGTGTCATGAAGATAATAATACAGCGATTGATTTAAAAATAATATCAATATATCTTTTTTTGATTGTTTTTAATCTAAAATAAAATCAATAATAATTTATTATTATATCTACTTATACACAAACCATTCAGTTAAAAATACTTGCTGAAGCGACAAATTTTGATTTTAAATTTATTTTCAAAAGTACAACGAATTTAGATAAATATGGGTTACAAATTAACAATAGAAGTGCCTCTTTTACTATGTTATTTCGGATTTATGTTAGTAGGTAAGCATTATTTACAATTATATTCTTATATTTATAATGAACTATTAGAAAATTTTAAAGAATATTTGTTATGTTAAATTAAACGCATTCTAAATAATCATTTAACATGGATAGGTATAGAAAAACTATTTAAAGATAAATTTCCTTTTTTAAAAGAAAAAAAAATCTCTTAATATTTAATATTTTTAAAATACATACAATTACTATAAGATAACTAAAAAGAAATTAAATAACTTTTCCAATGAAAAAAAATTATATAATTCCTCCTAATAATTGAAAAGAAATGGTACAATTAACTGAAGATCTTAACTACAAAAAGCTATAGAATATAATTTACAATCAATGTTGTTAAAAAGGTTCTAAATTATATTCTGTAAATAAAATCTTTTAAAATTGTATCCCTCGAAAAATAAACATAGCAAAGACTACTTAAAAATTAACAAACCAAAATCAGTTCTTCTAGTTTAACATTGAAAAAATAACTGAATTATAAATATTTTTATAGTGTTGGTTATCAGTAGGTACCTATGTTGTTCCGCCACATTTTATAACATTTTCTATTAAAAAAATAAGAATATTATGATCCAGTTTTTCAGATAAAATTTCCGTAGAAACTTTAATCATTATTTTAAGTCTAAGGACACTTGAATTTGTAGTTATATAAATAATTTAATAACTAAACCTATACCTTGAACCAAGACATGTATACTTAATTGAAAGTAATAATTTTTCGTCTATAAATAAATTAATCAATATTATCAAATCTTAAAACAGATTACTTGAATTTTAAGCGAAAGACAGTATAATTTAGATAAGGCAATGGTATATTTCATTCAATAAGAATTGATTAAATATTTGTGAGAATATTGTGACACTATTGTTTGAAATCTATTAATTTTGTATACAATCACACCTGTTTGCAGGTTAACTATTTTTATCACAATTATAATTTTAAATAAAAAACATGTAGATAGTCTTTTAATGAAAGATATTATTAAATAAATGTTCAATACAACGATCTCTAACTAGGAACTAAATTATACAGGGTGATTCATTAATGCGATAAAGTCCAATATATTCTAAATCTTTGAAGGTACACAAACAAAATTTTGAAAGATTGTAGCCACCCTTAAGGATCAGATTTTAAAATTAGTTGCAATTGTGCAGTGTATTCCAGATCGCCGTGACAGATGAAAGGTACATTTTTTAAATGATACACCCTCTATTTTGTTGCATTTTTGTATTCTTCCTAAAGTTCTAATTTCGTTGATCTAGTAACATATATTTAAAACAAATACAAAGTGATCAAAAACTCAAAAGTGTGGTGATTTTTTTATATTTATTTAAATATAATAAGTTTCTACCGTTTCTGTATGAGAAAACTATCTAGTTGTTTATTATTTTCTTTCTTCAAGAAAATTGATCTAAACATAAAGCCTTGTTCTAAAACTTTTTTTCTGATTACCACTATGAAATCGTAACACTTTTCGTACTGGTAAGTATCCGTCTATGTGGTATGTAAGATTTAGCTACATGTTGGTGGATAAAATCACCCAACCCAACCAAAATATGAATTAATTTTTATAAATAGGAATGTGGTCCTTTTAAAAGTGCCCCATACCATACCCATGCGGAGAGTATCCTCCACAATGATATTAAATTGTCAGAATTATTTTTATATATTATTATAATGTAATTCGTTCAACAGTATTATTTAACAAAAAAAGAGGAAATGAAGCTTGATATATGGAAGAGAAAAGTATTAACGAAAGTTTTTGAAGGGGAATACTGGCGAAGAAGAACAAATCAGAAGATAAACGTACAGATATCCTGTCATAATTCGATTTATACCAGCACAAAGAGCAAGATGGTATGGGCAATGTAGAGCGAATATTAGAAGAAAGACATGTAAAAAGAGCACTTTTGAAGTGGATGGGAGCAACACGTAAAAGAAGACAACCTAGGAAGGCGTAGCCGCTGGTAGCTCCAAAAGATATTAGAAGGGTTGAAGGGAATTGGAAGAGGACAGCATAAAAGCAAGAGATGGAAAGGAGTAATCCAACTAATTGAAAAATAATAAAAGAATTCGCTTTAAGTCATGGACTTTTAAGTGTTCGCATTTGCACGCCGTTACACCAACCTTTTTAAAAACCAGTCATTAGCAGGAAAAGTATCACTATTTATACTATTCATGTAATGTAGTATTATTAGCATTTTTTTTTGTAGTGACTGAATTTTAACAATGTTTTTGTTATTACAGGTAACATAACAGTAAATTTGTATATGTTCAAAGTTTGCTACAACATACTGGAGTATCCAGAAGTGAACTGTTCCCGATTAGGTAGATACGACGATAATGATACCAAAGCATTAGAAAACATAGTACAACCTAAAGCTGGTGTTATGACAATTCTTGTAGAAATGATCCCAATTACCGTTCCAGTTGTTCTGTCTCTAATGCTAGGATCATGGTCGGATAAGCATGGAAGAAAACCAGTTTTACTCTTTTCACTAATTTGTAAATATAACTTATTATCTGATATTATATTTAAAGCATTTTGAATCATTGCCGTCCATAATATTGTATTCTTATGAAGCGGAAGGTACCGATTATTTCATAAAATTCAACTAGTAAATTAATTTATTAGTTTAGAGAACAATGTTTATATTAATCAATTAATGATCTTGATCACTGATTGCTAAATAAAATTGTAAATTAATGAAAATGGGTTAAAAAAAATTAAATTTATTAATTGAAGTAAGTTTACAATGTCGACGACGTTATTAACGATAACGGTTATCATCTAAAGATGATTAGAAATTTAATAATGAAATGTCCGGGAAGTTATTAAAATTAAGACAATGGAAATTATGATTCGTAAGAATGAATTTATTCGTTAATTCAGCGAACATTATTTAATAATTAAATATTGTCCTTTAATATAACGATTCTGACATATTAATACATTATCATTTTTCTTACATTCTTTCAATTATTAATAATTCAATTCAATAATAAAATGAATATTGTTGGTAGTTATTGTTAAATGAATAGCGAATAATCCATGGACATCTGTGTATGTCTAAATCGATCTCTACTTTAACCACATTTTAGTTCCATAATGCAATGACATTTGAAAGCTTGCCATTAAATAGTCATATCGACCACTCCTATTATGAAACAATGTATTTTATCAACAATTCACAAGTTTTTATGTTATACATCTCTAATGAAAGATTGTATTAAAAAATTCACTGAACTAATGAATTTGATATCCATAGAATTATTTTATTAATGAATTTAATAGTAGGGAATGAATAGTGTATGGACTATCATTAACATTTCTGTCTTTAATATTTTTTTTGAAACGGGTGGAGGAGAAACAGAAAAAACATGACGATGTATTTAAATATTATTTTAAATCGATTAAAAATTTGTTTTAGGTTTGGTAGTTGGAATGACGATGACGAGCATAATGTTAGCCTTTAAAGATTTAAATCCATGGTGGCTAATGCTGGCTTCAATTCCTTTAATGTTATGTGGAGGAATAACAACATTTTTCACTGTAACACTCTCTTATTTAAATGATACATCTACACCAGATAATAAATTTATAAGGTAAATAAACGATATTTATTAAATAACTTCTGATCTTATTCTTATTATGATCTCTAATATTATTTATAAGCAGCCTACTGAATGGAATCGTTATGATTATTTATTATTTATCTGCCTGCAAAATTACTACAACTAAATACTAATAAAAAAATAATTAGAAGATAACTATTTAATTTTTTTTTTTCAGAATGGTTACTTTTGATGTTGTCCAAGGTATGGCGGCTCTTGGTGGAGGCCTGTGCAGTTCTTATCTCTTTTATGCTACTAATTATCCCACTGTTTACGGTATTTCTGCGTTGCTAATAGCAACTGGGACAGTATACACCTTCTTTTACTGTCCAGAAAGTTTAAAAAATAAATCTGAAGAAAAAGAGGATTTGAAACGAATTTTTGATTTTAATCTATTGAAAGATATTTTTGAAGTCGCGCTAAAAAAAAGGGAACACAATAAAAGATCTATTATTTTCCTTTCAATATTTGCTTTAACATTAACGACTTTCGTGACAATTGGCGAGAGTAATGTAAAAGTTTTGTATCTGAGAAAAATATTAAGTTGGTCTTTAACTAAAAGGAATGTATTTGGAGCGTGGTCTGGGGTTGTTGGTATAATATGTACTGGTCTAAGCACCTACTTACTACATAAAAAATTGAAAACCAGAGAAGTTTATATAATTATTTTATCGCTATTATCAATGTCTGCATCAAGTTTATTATATGCTTTTGGAAATAGCGAGGCCTATATATACTCATGTAAGTTTTTCGTCTACTTTCTTTGTATCCCACGTTTTCTTATTTTTTACAACTAACGAGACTGATTATTGCATTTACTTTTATTTCTAATTTAAAAAATGTTTATATGTTTGCCATTTTTAAGGTATCGGAATTAAATTAAGCTTTTTTTAATTGTATTTTCATAATTAACTATCGCGGTTCTTATCTCGGAGCTATTTTTATTATTTCGAACTAATTTATTTTGTATATTATTTTAGCTGTTTTAGTGGGAGTATTTAACGGCATTGGTACACCAATGTTAAGAACAATATTAGCAAAGATTCTTTTACCTGATGAAATGGGTAAAATATTTTCGTTTGTAATGGTTCTCAATAGTTTCAATATGTTAATTTCAAGTATGTTGTATGTGCAAATATATAACTCTACTTTGGACACGCATCCAGAATCATTTAATTATTTCTCTATAGCATTATACGCAGTCGTTTTGGTTACAGTGATGTAAGTAGAAAATTCACAAATTTTGTGGCCTATTCTTACAATTATTTATTTCCATATCCTCATTGTAATGAATATACATTTTTTATAATTTGATTATTTCTAGAATTATAATGAATATTGAATCCCGTATTCTTCCTGAGGATGTAAACCAAGAAAAGGGAGAATTTGAAACCAACAAAAGTACCCAAATTTTGACTGAAGCAAAACACTAATATGCACTAGTTAGTATTTATTTATACCTATTTATTATCATGTAATATTATTTTTAAAATTTAAATATAAAAAATATATAAAAACTATTAAATTAAATTTGTAAATATTTATGTACTAACTTAGACCTTATTATTTGGAGGTGGCGAGTGTCCTCAAGCCAGAGGATTTAACTCAGGTGATCTGGGTGACTACCAATCCACTTTCTACTATTAGTGTTGGATTAAAGAACCTTGTGCTATGAATTTAAAGTGAAATTTGACACCTCCTACATGAATAATAAGAATAATAGGATTTTACTAAAATTTCTGAAAAATAATCGCCAAAAATTCTCTGCATTATAGCTAAGTAAAAAAAATACGTTAATAACAAATAAGCTTATTATATATAATATTTAATTGAAACGATTCTGAGAATATTTTCCATACAAACCGAAACAATCTTCTCCTCTAGTTGCACACTTACTAAAGTATTCAAACGTACTTACCGAACATTCTTTATATTTTCAAGAAATTAAATCTTTATTTATTTCAATATATTTTATTTGGAGTATTATTTATATCACAGGGATCATATCATTGTACAAAGAGAAAAAACTAAACCATCGCACTAAGTACTACACAAACAACAAAGCGTATGGGTTTTTGTTAAACGAAAAAATAAAACAAACTTGTTTGCTTAAATGATTCATATATTTTCTCTGTATATCGGATTATATTTTAAATCCGGATAAATTCAGCTTATTGGTAACGATTGGACACTCCTTATAGTTTAATGCCGGTACTGACTGAAAATTTGTCCCCTGTCAGATGGTATTTGTTGGTGTTGCTGAGGCAGCCAACGTTTTATAGGAAGAGCTTAAGAGGATAGAGAAACAAGTAATAGGCTGGTCAATGGATAAAAAAACAGAAACTATTTTTAAGTGAAATAAAAATAATATTAAGAACTAAGCAACAATAAAAAGGGAAGAAGAAAAAGATGAAAAAGTCAGTTCTCTAGATCAGCAAATAATCGAAATGCAGTTAGCATTTTCAAAATTTCAAAATATGATACGGCTTAGGCGGTTTTCACCGCCGGTGTTTAGTATTGCGAACATTGAGCTTAAGAAACCTGAGCTTTCTCTAGATCAACGTGGGTGATAAAGAATCACATTCGAAAATTGGTGCCACCGTTATCATAGAATTCGTTGAATCTAGACCAGAAAAGGTCGAAAATATCAAGCTGATCCAATGTTGGTAGCTCTAGTCAGCGATACAGACCTAAATATTTGCATATACAACAACAGTCTCGGAATGGAATACAAAAATGTACTCATAATTTGCTCAATATGGGAATCTGAAATATAAGAGAAGGAATGACAATAAAAATTAATGAACTAAAATAGGTTATGAACAAAAGAAACATAAATATAATGTTACTGATTGAAACCAATAAAAACTTTGAGGAACTAGCGATGGAGACGATAATTTTCTGATTTGAAGCGGAGTTCCACAAATCATTCGGAAGCAGGTATAGCAGTTGTAATTGACAGAAAATGAAGAGCGACGAATCAGCAGCTACAAATACATCACCGACAGAAAAATATCAATAGACTTGAAAACGAAAACAGAAGCTTTCAGGGTGATTGGAGTATGCAGTCCAGAAAAGAAAAAAAAAGGACCCTAGATTTTTAGAATATTATGCAATAAGTGATTAACAAGGGTGTAAGGGGTGACGACAACAAGGAGGTGTCGGCCCAAATGACAACCTCACCTGCACGTGGTGCACCCTGCTAGATAACCAACGAGGCTCTGTCGACCGAGTGATTACCGGTATAAGTAATCCCCTCTGGTCAACCAACAGCTACGGGTGGAGGAGTTGACAAGAGCAAGGGCACTCTATTGTCCTGAGGGGGAGAAATCGTCCCCGAAGGCGGAGGAACTACGAAAGGTAGTCAACGGCAGTGGAATCAGGAAGGCAACGGGAAACCACCTGATTATCATTCCCCAGACAATCACATGAATACATGGATACATTCAACACGAAATTTTCCGGAGGAGTAAATAGTTCCCCAATCGGATCTCCGGGGGGAACGGTTTTGAATGTATCAAGTCTACGAGCAAACCTCAGAAAAGATATCAAGATAGGAACCTGGAATACACGCAGCCTGTTTGAGGCTGGAAAATTGGCTAATCTGGTTCAAGAGATGGAAAGAACTAAATTGGATATACTGGGCGTGTCAGAAACCTGGTGGACTGGAGCAGGAAAACTGAATATGGATTACGGAACATTTTTCTATTCCGGAAATGAAGAACAAAATCACAGAAGAGGTGTTGGAATTGTGATATCAAAAAATCTTGCTAAGTACGTTAGAGAGTTTATACCATTTTCTGACCGTACCGCATTGGTAAAACTCCATGCGAAGCCAAACAACCTCAACATAATACAGGTATACGCACCAACAAACGATGCAACAGACGAGGAAATAGAACAATTCTATAGCGAAATCAAAGAACTACTTAAATTGACGAAAAAGCATGACGTAACTATAGTAATGGGAGATTTCAACGCCAAAATAGGAAAAGGCAGTTTTGAAGACATAGTGGGGCTTTATGGTCTCGGAACAAGGAACGAGAGGGGCGACCGACTCTTACAATTTTGTCAAGAAGAGGAGATGAGAATAACTAACACATGGTTCAAACTTCATCCTCGTCGCCTCTATACATGGAAATCTCCAGCAGACAGTCCGCAGAATGTAATAAGGAACCAAATAGATTTTGTTCTGATTAATGGAAGATTTAGCACAACTGTCAAAAGAGCCTGCACATACCCTGGAGCGGACGTACCATCAGACCACGTACTCTTGGTAGCCACTATAAAGATTTCTCTTTCGTGTAGAAACAAATCGATCACGCAAAAAAGGATAGCATTAGATAAAATGAAGGAAATGGAAATAAAATCTAAGATCAACAGCGATATAAATACACAAATGCAACTAATGACTGCAAACATTGGAGAAGATTTAACACCAGCAAGGGATATGATTACGAGTACGGTAACAGATATCATGAAGAGCAGCTTGGGTTATCAACCAAATAACAAAAAGCAAAAATGGATGACGCAAGACATATTGTCACTAATGGATGAACGTAGAAAACACAAGAACGACCCGGATGACAGCACATATAAAAGTATTCACAGACAAATAAAATCAAAAATAAGAATAGCAAAGAATGAATGGCTTAAACAACAATGTAAAGAAATAGAAGAACTACAACTACAGCACGATGATCACAACCTACACAAAAAACTGAAGGAGACTGCAGGAATATATAGAAAAAGGAGACCAACTGTGTTAGTTAATCGGGACAACCAGATACTGACGGGCGAACAAAACAAAAGTAACCTTTGGGAAAATTATATAGAGGAGCTCTTCAATGATGAACGTCCAATGAGAGAAGATGATGATAGCTGCCACCTATCTGGCCCATCGATCACCAAAGAAGAGATTGAAAAAGCAATACATTCATCAAAAAACAATAAGGCACCAGGCCCGGATGCAATTCCCTCAAAAATTCTCAAAATCCTAGATGAGAGGGGAATTATAGCACTCCATAAAATATTTAACATTATTTACGATACTGGCCACTACCCTGAACAATGGTTACGTTCTATCTTTATTCCATTGCCTAAGAAGATTAATGCAAGAAGATGTGAGGATCACAGACTTATCAGTTTAATGAGCCACACTTTAAAAATATTCCTTAAAGTATTACACCAGAGAATATACAGGAAATGTGAGGTGGATATGAGTGACTCGCAGTTTGGATTTAGGAAGGGATTAGGTACGAGAGAGGCGATAGTTGCAACACAAGTACTGGTCCAAAACTGTTACGACCAGAGAAAAGACGTCTGCCTGTGTTTTTTAGACTATGAAAAAGCGTTCGACCGAGTCCAACACCATAAATTAATGCAGCTACTCAGAAAACTTGACATAGATCAAAAAGACATACGATGTATTGAAAACTTGTATTGGCATCAAACTGCACAATTAAAACTAGAGTCTTCTTTTTCCAACCCCGTACAGATAAGAAGAGGAGTCCGACAGGGATGCGTGTTATCGCCACTCTTGTTTAACATATATTCGGAAGCCATATTTCGGGAGGCAATGGAAGACAAAGAAAAAGGAATCAAAGTCAATGGTGTATGGATTAACAACGTCCGATATGCTGATGACGCTGGCATTATTTGCGACAACATGGACGATCTACAGGAACTAGTCTCTACAGTTGGAGAACGTAGTAAACAAATGGGATTAAACATCAATACCCAGAAGACTAAATTCATGATCATCTCCAGAACACCGGAAGCGTTCCAAAATGCCAACCTAACATTTAATGCGAAACCTATTGAAAGAGTGAGCAAATTTAAATACCTGGGCACCTGGCTTTTCGAGGAGTGGGTATCGGACAAAGAAGTAAAATGTAGAATAGAACAAGCTCGACAAGCATTCTTAAAATTGAAGAACATATTCACATGTTCCGACTTCGATCTCAAATTAAGACTAAGATTTGTAAAATGCTATATATGGTCGGTGTTGCTCTATGGCGTGGAGGGCTGGACACTTAAAACTAATGACATCAAAAGGTTGGAAGCTTTCGAGATGTGGCTGTACCGTCGAATCCTAAAAATACCATGGACGGCGAAAATGACAAATGCCGAAGTCCTCAGAAAAGTCAAAAAAGAACGCGAACTCTTTAACACAATTAAGAAGAGAAAGACGGCGTATCTAGGACACATCATGCGAAATGAAAAATACCAGTTCCTACAACTGATAATCCAGGGTAAAATCGAAGGCAAGAGAGGAATCGGACGTAAAAAGATGTCCTGGCTTAGAAACATTAGGCAGTGGACAGGGATAAAGGACATACAATCTCTGATACACACGGCCAGAAACAGAGACGTAATGGAAAATGTGATCGCTAACATCCAGTAATGGATCTGCATCAAAAGAAGAAGAAGATTAACAATACTAACAAAACAAGTTTATAGTCGTAACAGGACACCTGAATACCAGAGTCGGGAAAACACAAATATGATTAAGACAGAAGAACAACATGTGATAAATGAAAATAACAAAAAACTAAAAAACTTCGTCACATATGACGACTTGAAAATAAGAAATACATTTTACAGAAAAAGAAAAGATAATAAATACCTATGAACATCGAGAGGATAAAGAACTGAACAGTCTAATAAAAGATACACTTACTTAGAGGTTTAGATATTCGCTCAGACCACTACTTAGTAAGAAGTAAGTTTATTATAATACAACAATGCCACTCATTGAAGAGGAATCGAATTATATTAAGAAAATAGTACATTCAGCAACAATGAAATCTTTGGCAAACGAAAAGAATGCTGTAAAAATATTGAATAAACAACTAAAGATTGCCATAAAAGAAAAAACAAAAACAAGATGAAGAAGAACAATTTACTAAGGAATCAAAACCCTGAAAATGAAGAAATTTACAGAACCAAGAGGAACAATGCCAAAAACCTTACATGAGAAGCACATCCTGAATGCAGGAAGAGATACATAAACAATATTGATACGCATATACATGGTAGGCAAGAACCTTATAACAAAATCATGACACACTTTAACAAAGGAGAAAAAGATTACTCAAAAATGAATATGATTAGCCATGAAGAATAAATAAAACAACTATGGTATGAGATTATATGAGAGTAAAACAGAAACCAACTAACCAACGAAGTTAGCGAAACAATATACTTCGACCAATTATCGATAACACTAGAAAGAGCTTCGCAACCAATGAGAAACAGAAAAGCATCTGGTACATAAAATATTTATGCAGGACTCCTAAAATTTTATAAGACAATGATTTCTAGATACAAAGCAAAATCAATCAATACTAGAATTATTGGCACCAACATGTTTAAAGAATGGATGAAGATCACTTCCCAAAATGAGCAATGCAAGAGATGGTTTTGTGAAATGAAATATGTCTAGGTCTAGGTTACTTTTTTGTTTCTGGCTTTTATTGTTACTAGTCGATACCGACTTACGAGTAGGTACTTAATCTTTTCTTTGACTTATTATTTCAGTTATCTTTGTAATAATGCCGAATAGCTTTATAATACATTGAAGTACTTTTTTCTGGAAAACCTTCTAGTCTTATGTTATTCCTTTTAAAGTAACCATTACGCATACTTTCGGGAATATCTTGAAAACACTCCCTACAAATTCGTTAATTCGACCATCTGGTCATTCTACTATTTTTTTTTTCAAGTACTTACAAAAATATAATAAACTGAACCGAACAAACTAAACTGAAAAATATAATTTGTTAAGTAACTTGACATTATTTCTTCTGAACAATAAAATAGAAATACTGACTGGTCTATAAATTTACCGACAGTGACCATTCCAGAGGATTGAACGTAAAATTGTAGTAGAAATTAAGTTAATCTTGTACCATAATGAGCTTATAGGCTAGCATTGTCTAAACAAATTCCATTGGTTGTAGAATTGACAGAATTGGCTTTTGATAAATTGGTAAGCCGATTTTAGTATCCGTTGATCAATTTGTGACGAACTGATATGTCAAATTAGGTTTTGGATAGATTTATTAGATAGATTTTGAATCTATCCAAAGTGCTAGTATTTATTGTTCTATAGAAATTATTATAATGTAAAACTAATTATAAACCTATTTTGTTTCTGAATTAGTAAGACAAATATTTATTGAAAAAATATATGGAATAAATAATATATTAAACATTTTGGTTTAGGTCAACCTTTCTTCATGGCGATCTACAGAACCTGTACTGATATATATAGATTAAGAGGAAAACCAAGAAAATGAGAAATATTAAAAAAAAGTAAAAAGTTTTCAAGAAGATATAGAATGTTTTATTCTGAACGTTTGACGTCCTCAAGACATATTCTAAAATTGTTTAAATGAACTTATTCCAAAATAAAAAAAAAGTACATAGTAATAAGAAATTTCATCCTTTCGCAGCTTTCTTTACACTAATTTCAAATGATCGGAGATACGAGTACTAAACTAATTGATCCCTCGTGAATCAGAAAATCCTCATGCAAAAGAAGTACTAATCCAACACAAAAGTTCATTGATCGATTTTTTTGATAAGCTGAAAATAACTGTAGCGAGAATTCGCATATTAAGGTTGCTTTTTTGATTATGTACATAGAATGAAGGAAGGAGGGATGATAAAAAATGCAGATAGTAGAGACCTAAAAAGTGTCATAAGGAGATACACAAGAGTATTAAATTCAAAAATGTGACATGTGTTTTAATTTAGAAGTAAAATTATCATTATAACTTTACTTTAGTTAAAACACATTTTTGAAAAAAATTGAATCTTTTTCAAAAAGCCGAATGTTTTGGAAAGAATTCTAAATTCTACATATATAAAATTGTAAGCAATTTATTTGTAATAGTCTAAATTTCAGTAATTAGTGTTTAATTAAAATTAGAATTTTGGGTATTTTTAGCATCATATGAGGTTATTACTTTAAGTCGAATTTTATTGTGAATGATATATTTAAAACAATAGTTATAATTTGGAATTAGCACTTCGTATTTTATGGTAAGTATGTTTAGCTGGTTTAATTGCTACTTAATTATATATTTAAGAGGGTGATTATTCTTTG
The DNA here is from genome assembly GCA_951812935.1 of Hermaeophaga mercurialis. Lineage (NCBI taxonomy): Eukaryota > Metazoa > Arthropoda > Insecta > Coleoptera > Chrysomelidae > Hermaeophaga > Hermaeophaga mercurialis. The sequence continues at coordinate 21,908,135 of OX638360.1, forward strand.
ACGTTGTATGGTTTGCAAAATCAGTCCAACTATATGAGTTATTATGTTAGACAATGTTTAATTAGATTTGATTTGCATATTCTACTACACGCGTAAATTTTCTAATAATAAAACCCAGAACACTCTATGAACACAAAAATCCACAACAAAAATATGGTAAAAACCTTACACGATGGAAGCGAATATTTAATCCCCAAGTTTAAATCCCTTTTACCCGGACTTTAAGACGATGAAGTATGTGAGGTAAAATAGAGTTTAAGACGCCATTCAGATTCTTATCCTGAAATGTGGCGATTATCTACCAGCAAAGATCGTCAAGCCAAAACTTTAAGTAGCTACGGATTGCACCCGGAGCCATTAAACGATTTTAAAATTAATGAGATGTGGTGTGGCCGTATCAGGTCAATATCGCGCGTTTTATAATCAATAAGTACCGATTGAACAAAGTGAATTTAAGTGAATTGTAGATATTAGAATTGCATTTTACGGCTCATAAATATGCGTAAGTAGTACTATTTCTGAAAAACATTGCTGTCGTCCTAACTAAAGCCAAATTCTTTAAAATGATATTTTATTGAAAATACAACTTGGTAATAAATGAATCTCTTCTTTGGAGGTTTCTACAACAACTTTAGCATTAGCTTGGTTTGTTATAATATAAATTTCATACGGATATTGATGATCTTGAGCCTTCTTAGGTTAACAATTATTAATATTTTATTCGGTATTCAGAATATTTTATTCTTTAATTAAATTTAACCACATTTGAGTATGAATGATGTCAACCATTTAAAATCAAACATAGTAAAATATGGCATTTATTTTCTGCAAACAATAATAGTTAAGTGGTACTTATATTTGATTTATACATATAGATAAAACAGTTGGGAATTAAATTCTTTTATAAAATCGGTAATAAATAATAAAAAAATCTTTAATCCCAGCAACAAGCAGGCGACGTACCTTTTTTAAAAGCATAAATCAACCAATTTATATAATCTGATTGCAAAATGTTTTAAAAACTCCTTATTATCGAGGATTACGGGAAGCAAATCTGTATTTATGACCGGTGTGTCCAGAAGCACATGTTATTATTATTTTTGACAGTAAATTTTGTCTTCATTTTTACTTGTCGCAATGTTCGGCTAAGTCTACCTCAAGGCATTTTATCTACCAGTGGCGGAGATACAAACATTTTTTATGTAAGTTTCCTAAAAAGAAAACACTTTTTTTCTGTTCATTCTTAAGAGTGTTGCTTTTATTATATATTCAAAAAATATTTAATACGTTTGAAGGATTTCAAAATACACGGGGAAAACTTTCTTGTGTTATATAAAAATATTTTAATTATTATATAAAAAGTTTTTTACTAAAAAATGAGATCTATACAAATTTATTTATTAAAATAGATGTTAATATTTAGAACAAATAATTCCCAATTTTGATAAAAATATTGCTAAATATTTTAGTCAACAAGAATCTGAAGAACGCCGCCCGTGCATTTATCGTCTTTTATAACAGTTTATGATAATGAACTTCATTTATGTGGTCTTTTATGGGTATTTTAAGCAGCTTTTCGGCTGCATTTTTTGGGATTTGCTATTGATTAATGATCCATAAGGCGAAAGTTTGGTAAAACAAAATTGAAGATTGAACTAAGCCGTAATAATAAATGTTTGGTCCCAATATTTGAACTAAACATTAATATCACTAAAAGTTATGATGTGTTGTTACAATTTAAGGTAATTTATCTTTTAGATAATGTTTACAAATAATTAAATGAATAATCCACTCGTAGTTTATTTGTGCTTTAAATTGATAAAAAAAATTTGACTCAGTTCTTTTAAGATGGTTTGTAGTTATTTTACATTTATTTATAAATTCAGTTAAACCTGCAACGCAAGTCAAATAGTTTTAATTTATTGGGCAGTAGTATGGTTTCCATAACTTCCATAAAAATACATTTTTCATGTAAATTTAGACCATCTTAGTTTGATTTTTCCGCCAATTATTTATAGCTAATGATAATATTTGATCTGTTCAACTTCAGAAGATTGATATCATTTTTAATGTATCGCTGATGAATTTGTTTTTCAATGATAAAAGATCTGTTAAAATAATGTGTTGTAATACCGTCAAATAAGCTGAAACCAGTCACCGTTTGTTTTCCGTAATAAATGTAGTTTTATTACATTAAAACAGAAAAATGAATAAGTTATTCGAATATATAAAATATTTAACGTCGTTAACAAGACTTAAGGTTGCCCAACTCCACCTTCACCTTGTCCACTGCGTTAAGGTTCAACATCCTCATCAGCATCAATAGATCCAAACGTGATATTTTGACTTTTAATCTGATATTACGATCAATCTTATCGTCATTATCCCCTTTTTAACGTGTCTACCAATGATCATGTAAATTGAATTCAAATTGCCATAGTCACGGTCAAGATATCTTATGATCCCTTAAGCGGATTAATTCGAAAAATTTAGCTTAATAGTTAGGCCAGTTTTTTAAAGCCGTTTTTTTGCTTTCTAGAATTATTTTATAAGAGAAAATATGACAGGGGTCATAGAAAAAAATTTACTAAATTCTGTTCATCATATAAATGTAGTGGGGAATTTTTTAAATTGCGTAATATTATAGAGTTGGTTTCTGAGTACTAAATAAAAACTTATTTTGTAGTTTTTGCTTTTGTTTATAAATGAGGGTAGGGTGAAAATTTCTGTTTTTCGTTGCTCTAGCCGTGTTAATACGCACTTTTATTTTTCACTTATTTATGTTTCCTTTCTACATTTTTTTATACAATTCATCATATCCCGAATATATGAAATCCTAAATTCTCCGCTACTGGCCTAAGAACATATCGAATTATATAAGAATTTAGCCTAACAATGGCGAACGATATTAAATTAGTTTTACTGTATGAAAATCAAGATCAAGTCAATTAAGATCAAAGGCAGAAGGAATGAGATAAGTATTTAAAGCATACCTTGACAATAGTTCCCATCATTTATAATAGATGTCAATAGTAATAAAGTCTATATTGTCAAATATGATTGATGTCGGAGACTTTATGTGAAATAAGTCCGGATTTTCTCAGCTTTATAGTGTGATTTATAAGTATGATCCCAATACTAAATTGGTTTTCCGCATAATCTTACATCTAGAATTCATTAAATGTTCTTATTTATTTTTGTTTACCATAAATCATTATATTGTTTAACAACTATTTCAATAATATTGACTATTTTATAAATTATAAATTTACTATTGATTAATCCATACTTCACTTTATTTAACTCTAAAAATATATGTACTTTCATGAAACCCTTATTAAAGTGAAGTTGAACTGTTGCTCAATTTGATTACGACATAACCTCTGCCACTTTAAAAATTATATTTCTATTAATTTAGTAAGGTATGTCGATAGCGTTGTTAACTTTTACACACTTTCTGTTTCTATAGTTTTATATTTTAATAGCCTAATTAATTATTAAAAATATGTTGCCCTGACAATGTTTATTTAACTTACAATAACGATATTTTTTAGATCATTAAAGTGCAAATATTTTTAAGAAAAGAAGATCAATTTTCTGTTAAATTTGGAAAATGTTATATGTCAAAATCCCGAAACCTTGGTCGATTCAATATAACTTAAAAATGTATAATGTATCTTTTCATAATTATTATGGATAGTTTCCAAAAAGTAAGAGTTGAGATAATTAATTTAATGTTTTTTTTATTTACAAATATCTTAACTATTACAATGATACATAACCTTACATTTTTCTACCATTCTCTTGATTTTGCTTTCATTTGTGTCGATTAGATGACGGTGTACGGTTATGATGGACAACATTTAACCACGTGTCCTAAGACGTGCATTGGTTTTAATAAAAATTTATTAAAAAGGTTCTAGTACAATTGAGAACAAAAATAAATAGAAATATTTGGTTAGGCTAACATTTTGCAATAAATAAACGCCCAGAAACTGTAAAATTTGTAAGAAATTGTTTACATTTATGTTTGTTTAACTTAATGTTTCTCTTTGCAATGTGCTTATTTCCATGAACTCTCCTATCCTATTACCATAAATTCAAAACAAGAGCATGTTTCCTACAAAATCACTTTTAGATTAGACCACAATAAAATAAACATATAAACAAAACGTGAATATAATAATGGCAAAACTGCTCTTCGAAATGTCTCACGTTTCATATTGCAAGTATTAAACAATTTGCTAGATTCTAATCGGATGCAAGATTACTCTGACAACGGTAAATATTGTAAACGATGGTAATAATAGTAAACGGTTATGAATACTTGCATAGTGCCCCGGGTCAGGAATATTGTTTCCTTCCTTTAGTGATTTACATGCCCTAATATGGTAGTAGCAATACAGTGAAGGCATGCCATGTACATACATTTCTCAAGATTTGATAAAAGAATATCAAAAATTAGAATTTTGAATAATCAAAATCATAAATTTAGTTTGTGGTAAATAAAACATTTTGTCGACAACTCAGTCAAAAAACATTGTTTACGGTTCTAAATTTTAAATAGAAAAATTCCGCTTTGTGATGACGTGGGTCGAAAAATATATATAAATTGACAGATTAGTCCACAAAAAGTGCACCCTACAAAATTAAAAAACTGACATAAGGGCCCAAAAAGATACTTGAAGATAAACTGCTGGCAAATGAGATCCCTAACTAAAACTAACCTTATTTGTATTATTTTGTTCTTTTATTAAACCTTCAACCATCGATTTAATAAAGTTTTTGCAATGGGAGTCGTTGACAAAATGTTGTGTGCATCTAAGTCTGGAATTTAAGCAGCCGAGCTAAATTTAATATTTGTTAAAAAATATTCCAGTTAAATACAACTATATGGTTTAAAAAATTAGAAAATCATTTTACAAATTTGTCTCAAACCTGACATACAACGTGTTAATAGGTTTTTGTAATATCATTAAATTTTCTTGAATTTAGGCGATCCTAAATGCTAGTCAGCTTTCACTAATTACACAAACTAATTTAACCCCTAACAAGGTATTACACCAGCGCATATTTAAAAAATGCGAGCAAACCATCAGCGAGTCGCAGTTTGGATTTAGGCAGGGTCTAGGCACTCGTGAAGCAGTAGTAGCAACACAGGTACTTGTACAAAACTGATACGATCAACGAAAAAACGTATTCTTGTGCTTCATAGACTTCGAGAAGGCTTTTGAAAGGGTACAACATCACAAACTAATGACAATTTTGAAACAAATGGATATAGACGGCAAGGATATTCGTTGTATTGAGAATCTCTATCTAAATCAAACTGCCCAAGTTAAGATTGATGGGGAACAAACTGGTAATGTTAAAGTCTGTAGAGGAGTCCGTCAAGGATGTGTTCTTTCGCCCCTACTTTTTAATCTGTATTCTGAGAATATCTTTCAACAAGCACTTGAAAACATTGAAAAGGGCATCAAAGTCAACGGAATATGGATAAACAACATCCGGTATGCTGACGATTCAGTCCTAATTGCTGACAATATGGAAGATCTTCAATATCTCCTCAATATAGTAGGAGAACACTGTAAAAGAATGGGACTCACAATAAACACCAAGAAAACAAAATACATGATTATTACCCGTGAACCAGACACCTTTAGAAATAGAGATATAATATTTGAAGGATCACCCGATTTGGAAGTGAAGTGCCGCATAGAGAATGCCCGTAGTGCATTTCTGAAATTTAAAAATGTTCTCACGAATGCAGACTTTAATCTCAATCTTAGAGTGAGATTCATTGGGTGTTACATTTGGTCAGTATTGCTGTATGGGGTGGAGAGCTGGACTTTAAAGGTAGCCACAATAAACAAATTGGAAGCCTTTGAAATGTGGATATACCGCAGAGTGCTGAAAATCCCATGGACAGCACGAGTAACAAACGAGAATGTCCTCCAAAGAATCAACAAAGATCGCGAATTATTATTAACAATCAAAAAAAGAAAAACTGCGTATCTGGGGCATATAATGCGAAATTCAAAGTACCAACTACTACAACTGATTATTCAGGGTAAGATTGAGGGTAAAAGGGGAATAGGAAGAAAGAAGATGTCATGGCTGCGTAATATAAGGCAATGGACCGGATTACAAACAGTTGAGAGTCTAATACATACAGCCAGAGATCGAGACGAAATGAATTATGTGGTCGCAAACATTCACTAGTTGAATATGCATCAGAAGAAGAAGAAGAAGGTATTACAAAGTATTCTGTGGTTAGGTTAGATTTGCCTTCCTTATATGCATTTCTTCTATAAAAGTTAAAATAATTTTCTATTTTGTAATTATTCTTAATAAATAATTTTTTTTATTATTAAGAATTTTTTCATTTAGTTAATTAATTTAGTCATACCATTATAGGTAGGAAATTAAGTATCAAATTAGATTTCAATTTAGGGACGAGTTAATTAATGTACGTTCTTGAATTTATTTTAATAATAATAATTGAATAATTGAAAAACTCAAAAGGGGAGTTTCCGCCTTTAGAAAAATGTCATTATTGATATATGTACCCTGTGCCATATGTTGCAGAGGTTAAAAGAAACAAATATATACAATAAATAAACCTCCTGCTTTGATATATACATCAATCTAGATAGACAGAGAGCTTATTAAAATATATTTAGTTTTTTGTTTTTGTTTTCATCGAACACTTTAAAAACAAGAAATAACTTGGTTGATTTAAGCCGTCTTCTATTTGTTCAGTATCAATCTGTAAATCAAATTTTCTAATGTAGAATTTAATAAAAACCTACGTCACTTCAACACTGCATGAAAAGAATACTAATACTTTTGTCTCGTAGATGTATTTACAGAAAAGAGAAAAATAACAGCGGCTGACAATATGAAACTTCTAAGTTGGATTTTTTGGTCGTATGAGATGTGCAGCTTGTTGAAGACTGACTATAATGTAAATGATAAGTCTAAAGTCATTATATCTATAGCGGATATTTGAATGACATTTGGTGTAGGGAAACAGTAAAAATATATTTAAATGCTTAAATTTTGCAGTGTAACCAAGATCTAGCAGAAATCTACAATATTCTATAATAGATTAGTAAATTGTCAAGATGATAAGATATACTGCTCAAAATGAATTAAGGTAGTTTCAGCTTAGTATAGTAAAAAATTCAAAACCGCTGCTGACGAATATCCGCGCATTCAGTCAAATATTTTCGGTTACGGTGATCTGGAAACATTGCAAATTTTATTTCATTCTTTAAAATTTAAATTTCCTGCTTTTTATTCAAGAGTACTCGATAATCTTAAGTGCAGCGTTTCCGGATCACCATTGACCTTGAAATGAAGGTGTTGATGTTAAAAATAAATAATATTTTAAATTATTTTATCTTGAATAAAAAATGATGAAGTGCTTTTTTAAATTGATATATAACACGACCCGCAAAACTTTTGTTTGTCTTTGAATAATAGAAAATAATTGGGGAGGAGAGGAAGACATAGTTTAAATGGGACGTGAGGCTTCTAACTTTGGTATTAATTAAGTCGAAATCTAAAATTCTAAAAAAATTCTGAAACTTAGTTTATTAGTAATCATTTTTTAGCCTATGAACAATGATTTAAAAAATCTATAGAAACTTGGTTTCACACTGGAACATCCTTAATTTTCTATTTGCCTTAAATTTTTAAATATTTAGGTTTGAATAAAAATCATAAATACTTAAAAAAACATGAGTTATTGATAAATATATAATAATCATTTTTATTTCATGTTGTTATGTAATTTTACGACTATACATAAATAAATATTGAATTTTAGTGAAATATTATTTCTATTTTAAAATTTCTATTTTTATTTTAAAATTATTATTTATTAATAATTACGACAGGGGGATGCAAAGAAGACCTTTCAATTCTTACCAAACACCCATTGTAATTATTAACACTTGCTTTACTGTTTTTCTTTAGAAATTCATTTCAGTATATATTCTAACATTCAAAAAATAATTTTATAAAAAAAATAATTTTTTTATTATACAGGGCAAATTATTGTTTTATTTAGTTTATCATAGGAATATTGTATTTTAATTTGTAATAAAATTACCATCATTATTCTTCAATAGTTTTATTTTTGATAGCGATTTTTATTTCATTTGTTAGTGTAAGATATAGATTCGATAGAAATTAATGATTATTTACAATGTATACAAATATCAACTTATATTTCAAAGATTATATATGAGATATTGGTGAACTAATTTCTACACTGTTATTGAAAGCAAACTTTATTTTTATAACAATAATAGAGCTTTTATAATATTTGAAAAACTCCTTTGTTTCTAAGTTCCTGGAGGCACAACATTTCGTTGGTACATCCTAGAAAGTGAATTTTTATTTTGGTAGGAGTCGATAACACGTACAACCTTACGGTTATAAGTTCAATGATCTAACTGCAAAGCCACCCACCCCACAATTTTATTTTTATTATTTATTTGAATTCTGAAAATAGTTACTGATAACTTAATCAAAAATGTAAATATCGTGAAATAATTGTAATAATGATCATATAGGTAGGTACTTTTAATCTACTTAAAACGTACATTGATTTTAAATGCGAATAGAAACGATATACCCATTAGAATAAAATTTACAGTTGTTAATCTCTTCCACCACCGTTTTGAGTGTTCTTATTCATATGGTGTAAAAAAAGCATATGAGTACATTCATTAGTTTTACAGGTTTTAGGGAATACTTAAAAAATAAAAAATAAGGTACATCGAAATTGACCATAATTTCTAAAGGAAATAAAATAAAGTTTCGAAAATTATGGACAAATTTCGAGAACAAGTTATTTCTCGTTCATTATAGTACTAGTACCACATTAATCATTAGACATTGACATCATAATTTAATATATAATCTTTAAATATTTAACAATGTCACAATTTGAAAAGTTTATACAGTGAACGGCATAAGTAACGAATACATTCATTTTTGGCGTCATTATTCATTTTTAGAAGAAATCCCAAATTCAGCTAAATTTTGTTTTTTTATATAAAATTTTGTAACGTAACAATTTCAATCCTAACGTGAACTCAGTAGTAAGGGTAGTGACCCCCTCATTTTTTTTAAATAGGAAAAGGTGGCTGGCCATGCTTCTGTTGATAATAATTTAAATTGTTTTCCAAGAGTATTTTTCATGTTTCTCGCCATTATTTATTGAAATTACGGAAATTAAGCAAATAGAGAAAAATCGGAGCAGCCGTTGATAATTCAAAAAAATATATGAGGAACAGTTATTACAGTATATGTTTTTACATATTTTGGCAATAGTATAGACGAATATAAAAGCAATTAACTGATTTTCTTAAGAGTTAGAATCTCGTAAGCCAATCAATCTGCTAGGAAGTATTTGGTCTAAATAAGCTTTAATAAACATCTGTTGTATAGGTGGAATTAGGAATGTTTGTAATATCTGGAAATAGCTATCAGCTGTTACTGCTTCTTGGAAATAGTAAGAACCGATTATTGAGTTAATAATAAGACTTTTGCCCATACCGTTTTTTTTTTAAGAAAATGAGTGTATATTTCTGTAATCCATTGAGAGTTTTCTTGAGCCCAATATTTAAAATGTTCTTTACTGACACTTCCATGTAAACAAAAAGCAGCTTTATAAAAAAAATGTGGATTCTCATCCTGCTTCTTTAATAATACTTTGAAAAGTTGCAGACCTCTGTCTGGGTCAGTTTCTTTAAGCTCTTGTACCAACTGAAGCTTTACATGGTTGAAACTTTTCAGCCTTCAATATTCGACGAACCGATCTTTGGTTGGTATCATTTTCTAATATTATTTATCTCGTTCCCTCGTGAGGGTTCTCAAGTACAGAAAGAACTACGTGTAATTTTACGTCTTGGTTTATACTTGGACATTGATTTTGGAATATCAGCAATTCTTCCGATATCCATTCTTACTGGGACACCCAGTACTTGAAGGTCGTATTTCTTTGGTACACAAAGAAAACCAATGCATACTTGGTTGATGTCGAGATCTGTCGCGAAAAAGAATAACTACAAATCATTTTTTTTATTACTTGAAGTTGAATATGAATTTCTCAAAACTGTGTTACTGTTGGTTAACCCCCTTGTGCTCTGACCTTTCATATGCAAATTAACTGTTTAAAGTAAAAATATGCCTCAAATTTTTAATTATTTAAATTACAGAAATTTATATTAATGTTATTTAGATTTTTTAGAATAATTTTGATAAAATCAAACAAATACCATAAGTACGAATAACATTTAAACATATTCGAGGTTATGTATACATGTCATTGTTAATATAACAATAAAACTATGAAATTAATCAAAGTTGCATAAAAATTATATTCAAAATAGAACTTTTCTATATGGCAACTGCGTATGCGAATTTAATGATTTGATACAGAAACTATATGACATGAAACCAAAATGCTTCAACATACCTTAAACTAATATGTATTTTCATCATTATTGTACACATATACAAAAAATTGCGATTAAAATTGTACTTGTAAACCTAAATGAAAACCTGTAATAAAGAAAATTTCATCACCGAAGCAATTGCTTTTACCAACGGTGGAAGAAGCTTCCATCCATTTCGATTAAATATAAATATAAATCGTATTTGGGCACTCCTTACCAAAGGTCAAATAAAATAGAATTTGGAAGATTTGATTAGTTATGGTGCGCGTCTTTCCAGTACCAAAATATTTAAGTTAATTACGGGTCTTCTCATCTAATTGTATTAGCGTTCTTCCACCCGCCATTGTATTTCATAGATACAGTTATTATGAAAGATGAGTTTAGATGATTGCATTGAAACTTAATCCGAGTGGTTTATATTTTATTCTGTTATTTTTAGTTTATTGTACCCTGAGACAGCAGAAACGTGTTTTGATCCTCCTACTTGTAAATCGTTTTCATTTTAATGCAGAAAGAAATGCAGTTAACTGTAAATTTTAATAAACAAACGATTTAGATTTTTGTCCAATTGGGAAATTTCAAATATATGTTAAAACTGGAAGTATTGCTTTTTTTTCTCTCATGTTTACAGATAATTCGGATTTAATATGGTGTTGCTAATCCTTCATAACAAGGATAATCGTTTATAAAGTTGACCAAGCTGATATTCTAATAGTTGGAATCTCCTTCAAAATAATTGACAGTTGACATTAATTCCATTTACAATCTTTGACGCACAGAGTTGACTTTGTCCTTTTGATAATCATTTCGAAGTTTGAGAAAAAAGATAATCCAAAGAAATTAATGGTTAAATTAAAATTATGAAGACTTAAAATCAATAAATAACATTTTTAAAGAGATAATACACTCGACCCCAAATTTAACAGGACACTATGTTTTTTAGGAGAATTTGTTTGTTATACTTAGTTACAAATAATAAACATAAGAATCTCAAAAGAACATGTAACAAGTTACATTCTCTAATTAAAGAAAAACGAAAACTGAAAAAAAAAATAATTCTAATTTTAGAAAATCATAATATAATACAAACTGATTTTAGTTAAAAAAATAATGAAATCATACAAAAAAGTTTTACTAGTAAAGGGCATTTTCTTCTTAATCGACCCCGAAAATTTGTTAAGTTTCATTAAAATCGATTGATCCATTTGAAATGTATTAACAATAAAATATTTTATTTTTTAAAATTTAACACCCTGTATTTCGGAAAGAGTACATTTAAGGATATAAGATACCTACCTCAATGGGCATAATTTGACACAAGGAATCCGCCCTAGAGCATTAGCAGTCAAATTTTGGAGCACCCTGTATAAGGAAAAACGGAATAGAATCCGAAAGCCTTAAATAAGATAAGAAATAAGGCGGTTATTTATGTACGGACGTTTTAGTTTTGAGTAAGAGATAGAAAAATTTAAGTCAATTTACATAAAACTTGAATTAAGGTAGAGAAAGGGAGGTTTTAGTTCAATGATAGAGGAAATTTTATGACTGAAATATACTAAGATTCATAAAGAAAATAAAAAGCTAAAAGAATTTGAAAGAGGATAAGATAAAATAAGGTTGTAGGAAAGGTGGAGTAGGATAATATAAAGGGAATAGAAGAAATTAAAACAAATTGTCAGAAAGAACAAATATAAGTTTATATAAATTGAGTGTATAAATTAATCTACAGGTAGGATCTTTTTTTTAAATTTTATACATATAAAAAAATAAAACATTAGTATTCTTTCCTATAGTTTTATTTTGTTACAGTAATAATTTCCACAGAATATATGTCTGTAAGAATATGTTCAAAAAATTTTAAGTATCTAAATGTGTACTGGTATAAAATAAATATTGAAAACTACTTTTGAATTTAGCTGAGGCATGTTCATTCTTCACTTGATGTCTTAGCATCATTGCGATTGTTTTATAGCTTTAGCGTAGAACCAGCATAATTATTTTGAAAAGCACTGGTACCAAAACCGCAATTTTAAAAAATCTTTTTTACGCCCAGTATATATAAAAGTATTAAAAAGTCAATTGTTTATAGATTCTAATTACTAAATTGTTTACCCCAAGCAACACATTTAGTACCTGCTACGTGGTAGGGACTAAATATGTCACTCCATAGTGGTTTGCCTTAGTTGCCACTAAGTTATAGGAACGGATTGAATCCGTTCCTGGTACCAAAGTGGGGAACAAATGTCACGTAGCCAAGTCGTATTTGCTACGTTCCGGCTACAGTCCCTACAACTTCATGGAACCTCACGGCTACGTTGTAGGAACATTCCAGGGTAGTTCCCGTTTAGTAGCGTTCACTTCCGATATTTTCCATGTTTGTTGTCTTTGTTTCTCATATTTCTGAATAATACTTTTATCTCAACTTAACTTGTTCTTCCATTCACTAAGGTTTCCATAACATCATACTTTTAAACTTATACTTAATATGGCGGTAATTGATAATATCTATATAATTCATGTGTTGTTCATATCGGATACAAATTTTACAAACGAATGAAAGTTTATCGTAAATTTTTGAAAATTAGGTTGAAAAAATAAAAGCGCCTTCAATATATACACTTATTAAATAAAATATACTTAAATATCATAACAAATTTTCTTCTTTTTTATATATATTTTTTATATTAGTATAAATGTATAATTGGAGAAAGTATAATAAGATTCTTTTGTTATTTTATCGAAAATAGCATTTATATTAACACTTTTTGAACTTAAAAATAATGGTGTGTTTCCATATTTTAATTTTTTAAATGGCGGAAATGGTACCTCTGTACCTCAAAGTACCTTCTGCTACTTCTATGGTATATTACCCATCTATAAGGTGGCAAATTCCAACCGTTTTGTCTTTTAAAGTATTCGCTACGATAAAGTAACAATCGGAACCACCCTAATGTAACTATATGGTAGCAGTTTCTACCTTGCTACTACAAAGATACTAATAAAATTAAGTACGAATTGTTTTCGCCACCAAGGTCCCATTTGCCACTTTATAAGTACATTTACAAAAGTGTAAATTTGAACCAATGGCTAGTTGTTTGCATATGTGTCAATATATTGTTCATGTTCACTTGAACTCTGCAATTCAGTCTTTGTTTCAAATTTCGCTTGGCCGTTTGTTATTTTTTTAAGTTTTCTGTAAAAAGTAGATGAATATCTATAAGACGTTTTCTTTCGAATTGATTTGGAAGCCATTTTGTAAAATTTGATGTTACTTAATAGTATAATGATACCATAGAGTAGCGATTTTAAGTATAATTCACTATATGGTGGCATGTGTAAGAAGCGGCTACTTTAAGAAAACACAGTCTACATATGTTACTTAAAGTTTCTTTTCTCTTAGGTCCCCTTGTTTGTACCAGGTACGTTCCTAGAACCGCTATCTGGGACTATGAAGTACCACATCTTGTAAGTCACAATTTAGTTCCACAAACTAGTAACTGCCTCGGAAATTTGCCGTTTCAAAGTAGCAGCGGTTTTAAAAGCTGTTTGAAGAGTAGCCGGGTAGTTGCACTGAATTTAAAAATGTCTTCATGTGGCGGGCCTTTGTTGTAGCCAATTTAAGTAGCAAATAGGTAGCTGCGACAGCTTTTCAGTACTAGAAAGTTATTAATCTTTTTAAGTTAAAAAATAGGTAACAGGTTGGAACCATTTACTTTTATAAAGTTCCGGTTTCTATACTACCTGTTCCCGAGACTAAATGTGTTGCTTGGGACATCTTTAACTTATTACTAATTTCATTAATTAGCGTTTAATTAACCCTTTTAATTTAAATTTAATTTAAATATTAAGTCTAGTATTTTATTGAATTTTAAATTATACGTAAATATCTATTTTATTGAAAACAAATTTAATATTAAGAAATGTTAAATTTATTAATTTACATAATCAAAATGCTGATATAATGATTGAAACATATTTTATAGAAAAAGTTATGCTATTTAAAAAATATTTTGTAGTAACATTAAATTTCAGAAATGTCAAATCATAAATTATGATTTTCAACATACTATCATTTCCAAAAAAATGTCAGAATTTTGATTCTCTTTCATTTTAGTTAAAATTCACAAATTGTAAAAAGTCATTGCTTGCTTGGTTTAATTAAATGAGATTTTAATAACAGTTCTATAAATTTCTTAGATATAAATATCAAAAGAGTAAACTGTAATCTTCAATATTCAATTTATCGTAAACCAACTCATACAGATATGACTAACCCTTATAACTCAAATCACCCTATTTCACATAAATTAGTAGTTTATAATTCAATGATACATAGAGCTTTTTTAATACCAACAAGTAAGGATGATTTTAAAAGGGAAATTAATATAATAAAACAAATCGCTACCTCTACTAATTATTCATTACATCTAATAAGTAGGTTGATTAATAAAAAGGAAAAAAGTGGCCGTTAACCTGAACTTTCTGAAACAACCTACAGATGACGGGTCATATAGAACAATTGCATATTTTGTAGATATTTCAAACAAAATATCAAAAATGATATCTCGAACAACATCTTCTACAATATCTTTTAAAGTAATAAATAATGTAGATTCATTTTTATTAAATGTAAAAACTAAAATTAATAAATTTTTAAAATCGGGTATTTACAAACTAAATTGTCCGGATTGTGATGCCATCTATCGTGGCCAGACATTAAAACATTTTAACATACGTTACTGTGAGCGCTTATGAGCTAATAGATTAAAACAATCAGATAAGTCACATTACACAAAACACCTCATTGACACCAGGCACAAACCTAGACTTAATAATACATTGGAAACAACCGTAGAAGTACTTCATAAAAGTGACAAGAAAGAAGAACTTGATTTTTTTGGAGGAATATGAAATAAAGAAACAACTAAAATATCCTCGATATACAATATTCAATGAAAAAACCAAACTTTAACAAAAACCCATCAATTTTTTTTCATCTAACTGACAAATCACATATTTTTATATATTATTTATTATTAAATTAATTATTTATTATGCAATTATAGAAAATCATATATATATATATATATATAAGGAAGAATAGCCTCACCGGGAACATAGAACACATCTCCAAGAAAAATGAGGTAAATAGAAGATCAGGATCAAATAAATAGACAAACTTTGTTTGCCCCAGGGAGGCCGTTTTGAATAATGTAGGCAATACACATAAACGAATGTGTGTGAAATAAGTTGCCTAAATTATAAAATTTCGTATGTGTTCGGCTTCGTCATCAGCTTTAGTATATTTTTAAAAGAATATATACGACTATACCCCTATTTCTAATAATAATTAGAGGAACTTTGTTGTATTCAGGTTTGCGAAAAAATGTATTTTACTTTTAAAGCTCGTTTAGTTGAATTTTTTTGTCCATCTAAAAATAATAAAAAAAGTACAAATATTCATTCCTATTTTGTATTAAAAATAATTTTCAATACATTTTGAGAAAACCAACGCAAAACATTCCTTTTAAAATTTTTTTAAATTTTCCTCTAAAATAAGAAATGATGATGGAAACTAATTTATCAGGTACTTGTACCATTTTTTGTCCAAAAATTCTTCAATAGTGTTTCCCAAAATATGTAGAAATTACAGAATTAAAGAAAACGCATATCTTTTTTTCAAATTAAAATATTGCATTATTATTCTTTTTTAACCAAGATAGGGATCCGTATTTCTGTTTTATACATAATAAATGAACCCTCTTGTAGATATGATAAGCCGCTTCGTTGCCTGTTTAAAAATTATTGTCAATGATTTTTAACGTTTACATTTTTTCTTAAAGTTATTGTTGAATATTAAAAAAGTACATAATTAGGACAAATTGTTTAATAAAAAAGGATAACATATTTAAGAACAATGAAAACATATCTTGAAAAAGAGGCGAAAATTGATTTTGAAAACATTGCCTTTAATGAGTAGATCTTAAGATAAATCTAACATCTCAATGTTTGTGAACAAATAAAAGATGGCCAATACAATACAGGAACTCATCTAGAAGTAAACAAACTGTGAAGGAAACATATATTTACACAGTTAGATAGACGTGTGTACAAGAACCAAGTGAAATGAATCCTGATTTCTATTGGCCGCTTTTTCTTTGTCTTTCAATAAAAACTATTTGATTCGCTCGAAATTCTATTTCTTGTTGATATGTTCTTAAGATGTCAAAGATACGTAAACCGTAGAAAATTAGGCCACATTTAATAAATTTGCGAAATATACATTTACCTGGCAGTCTCATGTATTTTCAGTTTTTTAGCATTCAAAATGTATTGTACATAATGAATAAAACTGAAGAAATTCATGATTTTCAAAAAATTCGTTTTGTAATATTTTTATAAAAAGTCTAAATAAATAACTATTTAAAATATTATAAGATAATAGACATGGTTATATAATTTTTTTGACGGACAAATTTTTTTCCGTAAGTAACAACTTTGCTAATTAGTAAATTAATTATTTTTTATTATATTTGATCTTTATCTGATTTAATCCTACCGTTACTGGACCTCCTGCCCTTGTTTTAAAAATCTTTTCCCATTGATTTTACTTTTCACAAGAGATATACCGAATAAGAGATGCAATCTCGGCGTATTGTCAGCTAAATGACTTATCTCCTGGTGACCTTTAAACCCCGTTGAAGAGTCCGCGTGCTTTAATTGGCCTCAGTAATTTAAATAACTTTCAATTAACGACTGTCCCGCAGGTAACTTTCAATTGAAAAATCTACCGACTCATTAATTAATTACCTTAATTAATTATTGACTTTTGATGGGCATTTATTGAAAAAAAATTGCATAGTCATGCCGTTAAATCGTGATTCTCAAATAAGAGCTTAAAGCTCAATGATTAATTATTGATTGGAGCATGACGGTGCGATGAAGCCATACAGGTCTCTTCGTAAAAATATAAAATAAAAATACATGCAACAAAGTAAAAACCGATTGTCTAAACATTTTTTTAGCATACCTACTCTTTGATTATCTGAGCATGTAAATCAGTTATATAAATAGAGTACTTACTTATAAACTGCATTATTTAACTCTTTTTATACTAGTTTTATCGATTTTTATTTTTTAATTCAACACATATTCATAAAATGAACAATTTCGAATATTAAGATATATATTACATTAAATTAATGTTGTTATATTATATGCAAAAATGGTATTTATATTGCCCAATATCGCAACATATTTTTATTCTCAACTTTTGATCTTGCACATATCTATAACACGTTAATCAACTCTCGAAGGATTTCGAAATTAAGAAAAATGTTTTGCGTTATCCTATTTTAATTAATACCTATAATAAAGTACCCTTTTATATTTTCTCATCCGACCTTGGTAGTCGTGTGTAGTGAGAGCCGACATTCGGCCTCAAGATCCCAAATTCGAATCCTGACATCGGCATTAGATGTTTGTGAATATCACAAATTTAATATAATACAACAAACAGTGTTTATTGATAATCTAAAAAGAAAGAAATTAGAAGAAGGATTAAATGGCTTTCGATGTACAATTTTATAAAATTTCACAAAGCGGTTAATAAAAACTATTTTGTCAATTTTATTATAGAAGGTAAGCAAAAATCATATTTTATCACTTATAGACAGTGCTACTCCATAATAAATTACCCTTATTCTCCGGATAATTTATTCCATGTCCATATTTTCAAATAAAGTGGTTATTTGACAGATAAAAGAACCTAACTAGACAAAATTATAAGATGTTGATTTACGTTTATGAAATTTATTTTGACCTTTTCTACTGAAGATTTATGGAATATATTTTTGGAGGTATGTTTAGCCATAGTAGAGCAGGTATGCAGGTATATGTAGTACAGGTATGTACTATTATGATTATTATATTGAATATGTTGAGTTAAAAAACATTTTAATAATTTTCAAATTTTAATTGTATTTGACTTTAGTATGAATATATTTGAGTATTTAAAGCTGCTCAATGATTCTGATATTGAGTTAATTGAGGATGTAACTATTGATCGTAGATACGAATTAAAACCATGAACTGAGCACTTTACCAAGTAGAATAATGATGAGTTCTATAGCAGATTTCGCTTTCAAAAGCAACAGTTTCATTCATTTTGCAACAAATTGAAAGATATCTTCAAAATCGTACTGAATGGTGAGTCTACATTCGTTTTCTTAATATTCATACTTTATTATATTGTTCATTTTAGGAATTTAAATCGTGTTGATACTGCAATGAATAAAATACTGACACTGAGGTTTTTCGTAACTGAAGATTTGAGATTTTGTAGGAGTTTACACAACGGTTTAGATAATTAAACAAGAAAGTATTGGCATTTGTAGCTTATTTTCCCAGTTGATTTACCTCCCACAAACTCAAGAGGAACAAAAGTTCGAAAAAGAAATTTTTATAATATAGATCGTTAGCCCGTAGTGATATAGCAACAGAGTGTACATTGATAAAGATTCAGTCTTCTGGAGAGAAAAAAATCAGAAATGTATCGTAATCGAAGAGAATTTTTTCTCTGCTAGATTTAAGATAATTGACTTGATCAGTCGTAAGCTTGAATCGACAAAATTCAGGCACATCTTAAAAATTCTGCAGACTACAAAATCAGGAAACGGGAAATAGTGTCTTAGTTGCTAATCGAGACTAAGCAGTAAAACTTTACATCATTATCCCACCAAAGTGAAGCTGAGATCTTGCACAATGAAGCCTAAATGATTACAAGAAATACTATAGAACGTCTATTCAGTATATGGAAAAGAAGATTTCCAATATTATCAGTGGAAATAAGGTGTAAATTGGAACAAGCTCAACGATGAAGTTCATGGTTCTCGTACCATTATTATAATTCATATTCAAAAATCTTTTATGCAATAAAAGCCATAATTAGTTTTAAGTATTTATATAATATATATATATATATATATACTTACAAACTATTTTTATTTAATATTAACTTCTATTTCTAGTATCTTCATGTCCCTTTTAAGGATTTTCATGAACACCTCTTTCTCCCGTTAAATAAAATTGAAAATAGAAAATTATGCTTGAAGTGATTCCGAATATATTTTTCTCAAATTAAAAAATATGAAATAGAAGATTGTTTTATTGACAATTTACGAGGTGAAATATTTATTCAACAAAATCTAGATCGATTACAAAAGCTTGAAAATTACAAAAAAAAACCTCTATCATAACTAACTTCATTTCAGTTCCTTTTTTACAAAGAATATTGGCCTTTTACTAACTAAACATGAGGTTAAATCTCAACATGTTTAATTGCAGCACTTATGGTCCCTGAAGAGTTAGCTGAGTAAATTGTCCCATGAACACAGCTCTTAAAAAGAATGTGAACAGAAGAAGAAGTTAACGTTATGTTCTATTTCTTTCTATCACATAAGATTTATACTTTTATTTTTTAACATTCAGTTGACAACTCTTGCAAAATGGATGTGACCAAAGCTACTCCCACTGAATTATTTTGTGTCAGATAACTTTACCTGAAAATACCCAAATAACTTATTCTCCAGATTGTAAATACCCGTTTAATTATTTAACGAATTGTTATTTGCCAGATATTGCAAATTTATATAAGCCTTAACATATTTACATATTGAATCACTTTCTGTAACTGAATGGCATATGTTATATAGTTACGACGTAAAATAAAATAAAATAATAAATTATTTTTTTGTATATTTTAGATGGACAGGTAAAGTATTTATTTGTATTATTTAAAATGACAAAAATTGATTTTTTAAGACCTCTTATAAACATTACAATATTCACAAACTATCTCACTGTTTGAAACTCCTGATTCCAAAATCGTAAACTCAAGTTGGTATTGCAGAAGCCTCTAACAAAAGCTCTTCAGATACTTAAATCATTTCGTAAGAAGGTAGTAAGTAAGAGTAAATCACCAAAGGCGTTACCAACATCTGTATAACGAAATATCTAGAAAAATATTTAATATATTAAGTGCTAAACAAACAGAAAACTTTACTAACAAATTCTTTTAATAGGAAGCATTTATATTTTTAAAATATTTATATATATATATATATATATATATATATATATATATAGATATATATCTATTACTTAAATATAAATACCATTAAAACAGCATATTTGTAATGTGATGCTCCTGAACGAAGTGGAAAAGTTATCTAAGTCTCTCTTTTGATTATCATTTATTTGCATATGCTTTTATAATAAATATTAAGTTCTAAAATAACTGGTAGCAGCTTTTTTCATTGAAACAAAACTTAAACAGTATAAAATCCTGTTTATATTAGAAGGGTTACTTTTTACTGCTTACTGTTACTAAACAAGCCGTACAAAATAATTAATATTAGGCTTTAATACTAAACGTAATTCCTCTGTTTTTACTATTGTCTACGCCTATGATTTTAGTAAGTACCTACAACCCCGGCAGCTGAGTCCAAAACGTTGGCATTGACAAGAATCTTGTAACTCTCAAGTGGTCTCTTCTGCAACCGACGATCTTATGTAATCAACAACCCATCATCTATACAGAGACTATTCTTGTTGCGAGGGATCTAGGACCATTTGCAATATAAATTTTCAGAAGTGGATCATCCATATACCATTTTTTTCATCTATCCCGGATTGTTAATCGTTCTACCAGAAACATGCTGGTATATGTCAGAAGTTAAACATGATACCAATAAAAACTTCTGTAATAATTCAACTGTATATATGTGTATAAAAACTAAAATATTTCGAAACTTAACACAACAAGTCAAAAATTAATATTAAAGTCAAAATTAAAATTAAAAAGAATAGTTGACTTAGAACTAGCATGAAACCACCATGTACCTGCTGGTTAAGGAACGGCCAACAAAAGTTAATAATCCACCCAAAATCGTAAAGAACAGGAAAAGGAAAATGAAAACCAATAAAGGACATTACTTTGGGGTTAGATAACTGGAACAAGAAGCAAACCCAGACTCGGTTTGAAGGTCGGTTAAGATAGAGGTATACAACAGTCTTGCCAGCAACAAAAAAGCTAGAGACTGCTGTAAAGATAACCCCTATCAACGGGGGAGAGAAGAAATCAGGATCAAGAAAACAGAACACGGACAGAAAATACTTCAGCCAACTAACCACCCTCCACTTCTAACTTCCAATATTAAAGGAAGACACGTGATTGAAGGCTAATCAATGGAATGTTCCTTGTAAAACTATTGTTTGCTTCTATCTTAACCGATTTTCCAACCCAGTCTGGGGTTCCTTCTTGTTCCAGTTATCTAATCCCAAGGTAATAATGTCCTTTATTGGTTTTCATTTTCCTTTTCCTGTTCTTTATGATTTTGGGTAGATTATTAACTTTCGGTTGCAAGCCTTTAGATTTGTTGGTCAGTCCTTAACAAGCACGTACATGGTGGTCTCATGCTAGTTCTAGTTCAACTATTCTTTTTAATTTTAATTTTTGACTTTAATATTAATTTTTGACTTTAATATTAATTTTTGACTTCTTGTTAAGTTTACTTACCGCCGTTTATTAGTGTTACTCAATGTATTTTAATTTTTAATTATAATATCACTTCATATTGCAGTCTCTGATGTCAATTTTATTTTATATTTGAAATGCGTCATGTTCTTAATTCATTTTGTGACCTGAAGATGACCGTGTTAGATCGAAACTAGTTGTCAAGTTTATTAAAAATTTTGTGGCAAGATTTTGAGTTTTCTTGCATTTCAATTTTATTTTAGCATCCTTGTGGACATATTTATTCAAAAATCGATATTCCTTAATGAAATCCTGCCGCTGATGTAGAAATAATATATGAATGGACTAGAAACTATTGGTTCCTTTTAGGCTCTGACTCTGGATATTTTTCTTACTTTGTACATTACTTATCATTTATGTATACGTCTTGAGCATGTAATGAAAATATCTTAGATTACAACAAATTTGTATTTAACATACGCATTTTAATTCAGTCATGAATACCTACAACATCTTACTTAAGATCAAGATTTAGATAAGCTCCCTACGCACTTATTGATTCAGAGAATCCATACCATCCGGAGTTTTATCTCCGAAAAAATAACATTTCGATCTATAGATTTGAAAAACTGATATTTTTTCCAGTCATTGAAACTCAAACAAACTTTTGTGGTTTAAATACTCACACTGTTTGGCCTGCTATTACGATCTGAACTTTTTGTCCCTGCTCCATTGTCATAATCTTTTATCTCATATAAAAATCGATGTCTTTTCTTTAAAGAAAGAAACCCTTGAGTATAGGTAACCAAAGAATATAATAGCTACGAATATCGGTTAACCGAGGGCATATAATGTCTCACCTGAGGATTCTATCTCTTTCTTTTTTTAGTCAGTACCGGACTGGCTATTCAATTCAACTGACAATCATAATCATTTTCTAATACACAATTCAGATTATAATTGTAGAAAATATAGTCACTATTGTAAAAAAATTAGGTTCCGAACGGTTATCTCAAAATGTTCTATTCATTAATCAATTTTTCAAAACGAAGCATTATAAATCTATTTTAAATTAGTGCCCGTTTAGGTTTCGCACGCTACAATAATTCTTAGTTTGAAGCAAATAAATAATATAATAATAATATATGACATAAAATAATTTAATAATAACTCTAATTTATTTTTTATTATTATTCTCCATTTTATTACTTTCTCTTTAAAGCAGATGTGGTACATCATTAATAGAAAAATCAGCGAATCCGGTGCTGTTGATTAAAAGAGTAGGTACCCATAATGTTACTTGATATATGAGGTAGAATAAAATGTGGATTTTACGGGGTGCAGTTATTTGCAATATAAATTTTGAGAAGTTATCAAATTAATTTTATTAGTATTTATATATATTTCAATTAATATTGACTGAGGTTTGAGATACGGGTTAATTTTTTCCAGTGTTCAGAGCCGTTCTAAAAATTAAATGCTACGTTCATGTTATATTTTAATATCTGTGCTAGTTCTAGTAACGAAAATTAAGTGAATTTATTCGATCCTTAGCATACTGTTCTAGAAGTCTGTTTTAAATTTGAAATTAAATTCTTCCAATACTCTTACTATTAATTTACTGTGTAGTGTGCATAAAGTCTCGGCGATTTATATCATAGATATGATGATTTATGCTTTTTTTATTCTGACCTAAACGGAATCGAAAAAAGAGTTTCTTAACAATTTTTTTTTGCTTTAAATAAATAGATTAATTATTAAGTTTACAGCTGATGAAGTTAATGATGGAGAGCTTACCTAGATTTTATCCCTGAATAAATGACTAATATCGAACTAAATTTATTATTACGGCAAAAATAAATTATTTGAAAACCAAGAAAACTCAAATCTTGCCACAAATATTTTAATAAACTTGACAATTGGTGCCGACCTAACATGATACGGTCATCATCAGGTCTAAATTATTTGTTTTTAAGTACTTTATTTCATTATTCTTGATTGTATCAGAAACTTTTAGATTTATGTTTAGCATGTGAATGTTATTTTTGTTTCTAATTTATACAGTGTGTTCACGGATGGGGTTCACAGGAGGAAAAAAAATATTTTTAGTTTTATTGAAAAATGTCATTCTTGATAAAAAGTTATGATTTTTATTAAACCCCATGAAATGAAGAAAAAGTCATGTTTTACCCTACCTGCTTCATATTGTAGTCAATATTCTATGAAACCCTATCAACTTTTGTACTAAGTTCTAAATTTTAACAATAATCTAGTGGGTTTAGAGTACAAGATAAATTCTTTCTTGAAGAAAAAATGATAATTTGAAATATTATTGCTAGGATAATGACATAAACGTCACCCGCTAGAATATTATTGATGTTTCGAATTTAGTGCAAAAGCTCATAGGGTTTTATAGAATTTTTAAAATAAAGCAGGTGGGGATAAAACATTTTCCTTCATTTCATGGAATTTTGGAATAAGCAAAATTTTTTATTAAGAATGACATTTTCCGATAAAACTAAAAATAACATTTTTCTCCTTATGTGAACCCCATCCGTGGACACACTGTATATGTTTAATAATTATTTGGTAAGATATTCTAATCAGGATATAAATCATTCGAGAAAAATTAATTAAATTGAAAGAGTTTGACCTTTAGAAAACAATGCTTATTTTAAATCTACCAAATAAGAATTTTCGAGCTACGTTAGATAGATCTTACTATATTACTATTACAAAAAGCTAGTAAGTTAATATTACATAAAGGTATAGATTTGGTCCTTCCCTGACTTCCTTAATCTAAACTTTTAAATTTTCAAATAAAAGAAATCATCCTTGGTGGCATCCCATTCGTACATACAAAAATACAAGCAAAACCCATCGTACAATTGTCCCAGACGTTCCAAATCATCGCATGCCTCCCATATCCCGTTAACGCCCACTTTACTCTCATTTCTTAGTTCTTTTTCCCTCAAGGTTCTTATTATCGACCTGGAGTTTCTATTCACTGTAAAAGTCTGAATTTATAGTTACCGAAAATAGCTGGGACGACATTTATGAGGTTGGAAGAGTAGTTGTGTTTGAAAATATCTATTCGATTATATTAAATGGAAAGACGAAGGTTGACCGATAATGGTTATTATGTTGAGCTCCAAAATTGTAGGTGACAATTTAATACTTTGATTAATTGATTTAAGCAAATGACCCAATATATAAGAAAATAATTTATAAAGAATACTTATTACGACAATCTAAACTAGAGGCAATTTTGTAGGAAGACAATTATTCAGGTTTAAAACTACAGTTTCTAGGTTTTTCTACAAATTACAAGTTATATCTTCTGAAAATCAGAAAAATAATGACATTACTTCCAAATGTATACAGTGTATACACAAAGTAAGGAATAACTTTATAACTCTGTCAAAAAGTATAATTATATAAAAAAGACGGAAAGCTTCAATTTGGGAGGTCTTTAAAAGTGGAATTTACTACTTCCCGGTTAATTCCGAATCAATACTATATTTCCATGCTGTAAACATAATTGAGGTTGCTATAAATTCAATGATGAAAATCGTAAGTTAAATCAAACCTTGCAATTGGATATACTGGTTTTAAAGAATTCAAATAAATTTAACGATTTAATTGACCACGATATTATGAGAGAATAAAAATATGAAATTTTATTTTTTATGGATGCGTTGATATTAGTCAGTGTCGGATGAATTAGGTTTTTATTACATGAAAATTTGAATAACAATAAATATGTATGTACAAAAATGTTATTTGACAAATGTTTGATAAAAAATCAAGTTTTTTTATATTGGTATATAAATGAGCAATAATATTCGTGATTAGATTTTATGTTTTTTTATTAATATAAAGATTACAACTAGAATTAAAATTTAATTTTAGAAATTAACATAATAAGTTTTGTTCTATTGCTTTATTTCTGCAATTAGACAAAAACAAAGTCGTTTCTAGCTAATATTCTGGTATTGTATCCAAAATAAAATGTCAATAATAAAAGACTAACCAATAACTCTACACCCCTATAAAACCCACAACACAATTGGCAAAATTACAAATGTTTTCAGAAAACACAAATGACAAGATTACTATCATACCCGCCCTAAACAGCTGCTTCTAACATTTTCACGAAAAGTAACGATAATATCGCAATATTCGATCGTACACCTTTTTGAA
Organism: Hermaeophaga mercurialis; assembly: GCA_951812935.1. Classification (NCBI taxonomy): domain Eukaryota; kingdom Metazoa; phylum Arthropoda; class Insecta; order Coleoptera; family Chrysomelidae; genus Hermaeophaga; species Hermaeophaga mercurialis. The sequence goes on from OX638360.1 coordinate 21,934,349, forward strand.
AAACCCTGTAAAAGGTATTCTTTTCCATATATCATCCACAGTCAGAGCCGTATTTAGAATATTTGAAATATGCTCTCTAAAATATAGGTTTTTATATGGAAATAGAGTAAGTTTGGGATAATTTTCTATTATTTTGTTTTTGATATATAATTAAAACTCGATTTTACGGTTAAAGTCAAATTTATTTAAAAAAAATAAAATAGTAAATTGGGTGTAAGAGGAAAATTAATTTAAAATTAATTCAGAAATTAAACAAAATTTAAAACACAGATACAGTCAAATTTAAGGGTGATCCTGGTTATTAAATCAAATTATGGCTATGTTTAAAACATACTTATTTCTACAAAATAAGATAAAAAAACATTAACTCAGCTCTAAACAAATTTAAATGTCCCGCTATAATATTTTTTTAATCAAAGCAAGTCGTGATTAATCTTAATTTATTGATATATGAAGTATTAAACTGAGGAGTTTTCAAATAGTAACGTTTTATATCATTTTACAATTCAAAACGAACTTATGAACATTTCGTATAATATAAGAGTTCCTAAAGCTGATTTTTACATAAACTCAAAATTTAAAAACCCTGGAACTAATTAATAATAAAAAATATTTCCCCATTAAATAATTATATTAATTCAGATTTTCTTCTGTAATCTGCACTTAAAAAATTTTCCTTTATACTTTAGATTTCTTGATACTGTCACTGTGTGAAGATATGTTCTGTACTTCATATAGTCATAGTAGAAACAACTTTAATATAATACTATTTTACCCTTTTTAAGTGTTAAATTGATTATTTGGCTAAGATGAAAAAACACAATTTAATAATAATATTTAATGTGACACTGTGCTTAATATTTAAATTTTATATTTAATCAATAAATTTGTGTTATATGCCGGAAAGTAATAGTACATAAATTTAAGTTCAATAAGTAATTATCTGAATTCAGTCTAAATATTTTCCCTCGTTTTGGACAAATGAAAAAATAAAGTATATTATCGCCGAATGAAAAATCTCGAAAATTACTAAAACAGAAGATTATTAAATCCGTAGTATTTGTTCTCCATTTTTTACTGTATTATTAAATTTAAATTTAAATGTGAATATATAACCTGTCATTAAAGAAAAAAATAATGTACAAATAAGTTGATTTTCGTCTAAAATACGTATATTCTCACATTGTAGTTGGACACGGTTTGGCTAATCCGGTCCTATGTAAATTATCGCAATATTCGATCTCACACCTTTTTCTAAAATTTCACTAAATGGCACGCCTATGCAGTATATCATCCATGACGTGCATCTGCCAGTTCTTGGACTTCTTTACTTTCTGTAAACTCTGTGTAACCCCCTTGGCGAATGTCATAATATTCCTTTCTACCCCCTAGGACGTGTATTATGCCATGTCCACAGTGGTTAAGTGAATAGGATAAGAAAACACGATTTTCATATATTCTTAGGAATATGTTGTGGGCCTCAGACATTATCTCTCACCGGTAGGTAAATTATGGATCCTTTTTCGTAATTGAGTTATACACAAAAACGGCATGGAAGCTGTGGGTACCTTTATGATATCTGGAAGAGTATGGCAGTTACGTTTTAAATATGATTTTCATGTTTATTACCAACAATTTTGATGTTATGCCAAGGACACATGTGGTTTTAGATAAAAAATTAATATCATTTAGGTGGAATGGCTAATTTGTGCTCCAGAATTATATGTTTTGTTGAAAATTACGTTTTTTTCTTAATTAAATTCGCTGCAGGTTGTAAGAATCAGTAATGGCAAATTTAACGATTAAATCTACTTTAAACAAATCAAGAAAAAAGTTTACGATATCACAAGGAACAATGAAGAAAAATAAGTCCATAAATCTCACAGTTTATAAGTTTTTTATATCATGGAAAAACTACCGGTTTCGTAGCAAAACGGGCCACGTCTTCAGGTTCAAATCACAAAAAAAAATCTGTAATTAAAAATATGAGGAACCACAAGTATCAAATTATTATAACCGAGTAACAGACACAACCAGAAATTCACTCGATTTTTTACTCAATATTTTATTTAAATTTAAATCTTTTATTAGGGCGCGTCCATTTACATATAACTGACAGTTTTGACATCCATGGCTATCGATATTGTTTAAAACAATTACGGAATATCATTCCATCACTTGTTATGGAATGAAAATACATACAAGTCTTTCAGAGTAAATATTCTATTTTAGGAGTGAGAATGTTTACATTTTATTATTAAAAATGATTTTGGAATTAACACATTCCACTAATGGTTATGTTATGATTTTGTATAGTTTGGAGACACTTAATTAAATAAAATAAACAAAATGGAAAAACATTTAATAAAGCAATACGGACATAATTTATTATATAAAATTTGAGATTTTTTTACGAGAACACATATATTCAAGGAAGGTATAAGAAATTCCTTTATGTATTCATAGTAGGATACGCTGTAAATTCATTATAATAACCGACCTATTAATTAGTTAAAATACACAATAAAGGATCTGGCCGCGCCATTAATGTCTTATTGGATAGATTGTCAAATTATGAGAATGGTTTTTGTCTTAAATATAAAACGAACCGTGTAATATATTTATTCCCTCAAGAGATAGGCAATATTTATTAAACAAGTTTATAATCGTATATTAAGAAAATTTTGACTGTTTTATTGAAGATTATGAATTGTAAGCTGTCAGAGGTGGCAGACAGTACATTTTTCGAAATTAGGACTATTCCAAATTAAGGAGAAAAATGATCAAATTTAACTACAGTAAAAACTATTCATTGTAAATTGTTAAATAACCTAAGTACGCAAAGTGACTATTTAATTAGAAAATATTCCCACGTTCCTAAACAATGGTCTTACAATAAAAGAGCAATAGTGAGCAACGTTTATTTTTTGTGTAATAAAATTAATACAACATAACCGCAGTTGTAAAATCAAACAAATATTTAATTTGGTTTTATTTTGTTTGTTCCAAACAACGTTTGTTAAATAAATAGATACATGCGGTGAAATTAAAACAAATCATAGGAGTACGTGCGCGATTGATTACCTTAACTAACAAAAACAAAAATAAATTCATTAAATTACTTTTAGCTCTCTAAATTGGAAAATACAAGCTCATATTTCAGCTTCACTTTTATTACACAAGGTATAGAAAACATTTAATACCGGGATACACAGTCCCATTTCCTAATATCTTTTTTGAAGAAAGATACAATGTATTGGAAAATAGTATTCACTGCAAATAATCTACCGGAAGTCTTTATAGGTATTTAGAACTGCAATTTATTTGAAAATAAACTGTAGTATCACAGGTAAGTACCGTGTTTTCATAATTAATGTCTCTACCACATTTTGCGGAATCAATCCATTATAAATGTAACAGGTATAAATATGCTAATTTCTAAATTCTTCAAATATTCTAATAAGAATTATAAGGCTTGATTTTAATCATAAATGTTTTAAATAATAATAATATCCTTCATTTTCTTAAACATTTGGTTAATATTCTATATTTTGTATAAAAGGTAATTTACGAAAGGATATCATAGATGTCTCTTTATTACAAATTCTTCCAAAAAATAAATTTCTCGATTCTTATTTCATAAAAGAAGAATTTTCATTGTTCTTTCTAGTATTTTTTCAAATGTTGGTTTATGATTAGGGTCGATAAAATTCAAAATTAAATATTTATTAATTGTTTATTGTTGATATCGATAAAGATAAATCCAATACAAAAACCATAAATGTAACGTGTTGTTTTTATTTTTATTGTACATTATAGAAGCCCTTTAGAATTCAAAATATTAATAATTTTAAATAAACTATACCTATAAAGACCTCACTTATTCCTAAAATGCCTTTAATAAATCGTAGAACTGTTTCAGTTACAACTTATCTTAAATATTTAATTAGTTGCAGTTATATCCATGCATGAGGTAAAAGTTTATGTCGAGATGCAAAATTATATATCAAAGAAAAATACCCTCTCATTTAAATAATTGGTTGAAATTTGAATATCGTTCCAATATAAATATCATTTGTTAAAAAATAGGCTAGACAGATGCCAAACATATCATTTAATAGCTGTAATAGGTACGAGTTTTCTTTCAGACATAAACTATCTAAAAATCCTTACATTGGTCCCTTTTTTCTCAGGATCATGGACTCCAAGCTATTAATAACAATTTTGTTAATGCACGGTTACAAAGGCATAAAATTGGATAATATTGGGTGACGAACCTGGTATTTATTGAAAAATATTTTACCTATCACAATAAGTGGCTTTTCAGAATTTCAATTTTACGGATATACAAATTTAACATTTTGATCATGTATACCATTAAAATTCTTGCAAAATGAAACCATACTAGTAAGAAAGTTTCTATTCCTGTTATTATTATATACTTTTCTGTAATTACTAATTAAAATTAATTTAAACTTTGAATTCAAGAGATTATTTCTCCCACTCCAACTAAATTACGAAGAAATACATTCTAAAATGAAAATTTCTACTTCTACTTTAACAATATTAAATTTGAATTCAATGTGGTATGGTACTCAGTCTTATTTCACGCGAAAAACAGTAATTATGGAATAAACGGGGCAGAAACTTTAAATTATTATCTATAATTTCTTACCGCACGACATTCATCATATTGTATATTAGGTAAAATATACAAACAGGAGTAAATCGTTAAAAGGGCATTTATGAGCATTTAGGCACCCTTCGCACTTAACTATTATTATTACTACAAGAACCATTCCATGCGATTAAGATCTCTCTCAAGGGCCGTATCATATTTCATAATCAAAAATCGATCAAAATGTAATTTTTTCAGAGGGTTCTCCCTAGAGCGAGCAACTTAATGCCGTATTAGTTAAAGAAACAGGGGCAAATCGTGAAATATACAGAAATATAATAATATAAAGGATGGAATTATCTTTACTAATTGACTTGTGTTTTGTCCCTTTGGGTTGATATTTCGGAGATTATTGAAAAAAATACCAGGGAGGCACAAAGACATTTATCTGAATTATCAAAACTGAAATGATTTAATAAAACTGTCCACGACTGCGCATTTTGTTTATCATCCTATTACAAACCAAAATTTAACACAAATAACAACTAACTTTGGCAAACACGTCTTTTTTACTTTGTAGATGAGTCAAATTTAAACTCGACCCACATCGTTAAGCACCTCCTTTCATTTTTAAACTTTGAATGTAGAGCGAGGTTGAGTTTTTTTCAAAAGTTGCTTAATTATGTAGAGGGGTGTTATTTTAAAATTAAGATATTTTTTCTCTCACTATTTTAGCAACATATGCTAATAGCCAATCACATACACAATATTTCACAGCATTAAAAATGTTTAGAATTAATGACTCGTGGAAAAAATATTATTCCACAAAAATTAATTTTAGTTGTTTATTAAATATTTTTAGAGAACTACATGGTTTTTAAAGGTAGATAGTTTATTTGCCCTATTAGATTAGGTGAACTGTAAAGGCATTGTAAATGGTAGTAACTAGTAATTTTTTTCCTAATATTTAAATTTTAATTCAATTAAAAGACAAGGAAATTGTCAAATAATTTAAAAACTATCATAGGATACATAAACGTAAACCCTGTATAACCAGATGGGTCAATATGTACGGATGACATATTAATGGATGCTGAAACGCAAGAAAATATGGAAAGTTTAATAAAAATTTGCATAAAAAAAATTGAAAAAAGAAAAATGGTAAAATAATGATAAATAACCAAACAACATGAAAATATGTGGTTATTCTTTACAGAAGAGGGGAAAATTGACACAGAAATAACTAATAGAACTAGAAAAGCAAACCAAATATATTACTCACTAAACAAGACAATATTAATGAAAACGAAATAGACTCGAAAGTAATACTCAGGGTATAAAATACAAGTGTTCTAATAATAATTTATGGCAGTGAAACATAACCGAAAAAATGGATAGTAAAATAAACACAGCAGAAATGAAACAATTACGAAAGTTACTGGGAAAACATAAAATAAATAGAAACAAATGTATGAAAATAAAAAACCAACTGAACCAAGAAGAAATAACAGCTGAAGCAACCAAAAAGTAACTAAATTAATATAGAGCAAATCCAAATAGCCTAAAATAGTCTAATAACAAGAACCTTCTAGTCGAAAAAAGTAAAAAAGGAAGGAAGGGAAAATCCTGGATGCGGTAAATGGCTGAAGAAGAACGGCATAAAAGGTAAAACTTCTCCAAAATGAACATCCGGCAATTGCAAAAAAATGAAAGAAATGGGTATAAAATAAAACCATCCATCCGATAGCCTATCAGCGTATAAGGATATAACAAGAAAGAAGAAGAATACAACTAAAGATAATTGATTTTTTCGATCATTGGATAATAGAAGATGGGTTAAATAAACTAAATTTTTTCTTTAATGTTGCGAATTATAATAAAGAGAAACGGTTTATACGCTCAAAAATAATCTATTATGATTATGTATACAAAAACTGCCTAGAAAATAGCATGATACTCTTTAGTAATTATTAACCAGGAAAATTATACCAGTGTGTGGTGTTGACAAAATTTGAAACAACGAGTATGAAATCAATAACTGGAAAAAATGACATTATTGAAATAGAAATCTTAGGTCATATAAACATGAATCTAAAGCAATTTTTAATTATTTTCAGCCCAAATTTCTGAATTATCACTCTGTAGTATTTAACCAAATAACAAAGTTTAATTTCTATGAAATAGAATAAATTTCTTAAAAAGTAAACTTTGTGCCCCCATTCCATCCATTCCATTAGGGCAATTTGATATAAACTATTCTTAATTTTATCTAAAAAATTAATTCGTATGGTATCTCACCACCCTCGTATTCTTGTCTACACCAAACCTTTCTTCTAAGCACCTAATTGACCGAAATTGTGTCCCATCAGGGCATTTCCCGCTTTATTAATAGGATTGAAGTAATTTTGGAAGGCCAGAGGCTAAGTGGAGATCTCGTTTTCTCCACATAACACGAAAATATGTGTAAAGTCACAAAAACAAGCCCGCATATCGGGTTACAACAACTTTCTCTATTGCTTAATACATTTAACAAATGTCTCAATTCCCAAAATGTGATTTTGATTCGAGAAGAATTGAAGTTGATGATGTTTCCGCTGACAGAATTGTTATTACTATTTTTATTAATGTTATTAGATTACTTAGAGAGGGTTCAAATGTATTTTCTCTTACATTTAGTATACAGTTTGGATGTAAAATAACTACCTTTGATTAAATTAATACAAACGAACAAAATACTCCATATGTATGATCTGTACCTAAAAAGTTATTGCTAAGTAGTAAAATCCAGTTAACATTATTTTTAGACATTTCTTTGTCGTTTTTGATTACAGCCAGCTTCTAGTTACGAAGGAGCATTTTTATTTGATTATAATCTATAGGTATAAAACCACTTTGGTAAATTGTATATGGTTTATACTCTCAACGAGATAACATTAATTTTCATATACTAATTGAGTAGACACTCATCTAATTATTGCGAATTTAGTTGCACTAAGTTATATTCAAAATTCTTCCCAGAATCCATTAAATCGCGGGTAGATCCATTAAACCATAAAGAAAAAAATTGAAAATTAAACCATCTTCTAAATAATACAGTCGGCGCCTCTTTACTTAAACACATTTATTTTTTGTATATCTCAAGCATCATCAAGCTGATTTCTTGAACTAGTCATCATCGGAGACTCGTCATAAGTACTACCTGCACGAGAACCGTTAGGTACTCACTCTATTCCCATAATAACAACATGGCATGGCGCGATCTATTTCCGCTAATGTCGTGCAAATTCAAAGCATTGGTGTAGATAAGAATTACTAGACGAAGAAAATCACATCTTTCACGTATTTTCAGCTATTCTTCTAATTTACACATACGGGACTGTAGCTTCTAACAAGCTAGTATTAGGTGAGAATTATAACGCTATCGTCGCCATAAGTGACAATATTGGTACTGTTGGTTGTGTATATGTCAGCTCTGAACAGGATATTTCCTTGAAGTACTCCGGAGTATGTTGGAAATAATTTATTATAGGTTTCACCAGTCTTACTTTGGAAGAATCTGTCGACACAGTATGATTCTAGCAGCCTACATACAGACTGAAGGATTTATGGGTAAATTTTTGATATTAGTCCTTCGTGCCTTCTGTTTCAAATGCTTTTAAGATAAATAAGAATGTCGCTGTACTATAACTTTTGTTTTCTAGAGAGTTTACAATTACAACGACTCTATGTACTTTTATTTTCACAGATTACAGTTTGCAGTTTTTTAATAGAAGTCTTTATCACTTTAGAGAGGGTCAGAAGAAAACTATCGGACGATATGATGAAGGTTTGTAGTGTTTTTATATGGTTTTAGGTACATAAATACATGGGCTACTTTTCATTGTAATGGGAAGTAATCCAACAATAGCAGTGAATTGAAAATGTACAACAGAAATTAAATAACTTCTTCGGGTAGGTTTTGTAGTACTATCCCGGTAAATAGGTCATACTCTGGTGCTTTTTTGAATAAGTTTCTGATATGATAACTTCTTTTATTTCAAAAGAAAATTATTATTTTTTGATAGGGTAAGACATTTAATATGGTGCTTCCAAGATCCTGTGGATCTTTTTGTCTTCTTCATTTTTAACTTCTCTATTGTAAGATTTAAAGATAGTGCAAAGATACTTTGTAAATGTGAACGTTTTGTCTTCGTCACGTTTAGCTCATTCGTCGTCACATTTTCTTATGGGACTTTTACTTCTTCTTGATATTTTAGCCTATTTGTAATTTTCAAGTGAGAGTAATTTGTGTTTTCAGCTGCAGACGGAACTCATTTATACCTTGTTGCTTGTGCTCAAACAGGATATTTATCAGATAACGTGCTGCTTTTTTTAGTTAGAGTTTATCCTCTGGGGCTCTAGTTAATTACCAGTCCTTTTTCAATTTTCTTTTTTCGTTATAAGAGTCTAAATGTAGGTTGGATAATGTTCTTATTCTAATGTGTTTCTTCTGTAGTGGCAGCCCACCCGACGTGTTGGATATCTAAAGTTAGTTGATGAATTGCCTGATTGATATGAGCCTTTATTTTGAGCAATATGTTTAGGTTTATGAACACGGATAAACTAGGGATTAGGATCTATCAATAAATAAAAACCACATAAGCATAAATACAGAATTTTCAAGAAATAATTAACCGTGAAGAAGCATTTTATCAAAATAAAGAATCCTGTAACCTAGAGTTTCTAGATCCAGAAAAATAAATTACCTATAAACAACTTAGAATGGATTGAGTGCAGTAACTATTAAAAAAATACTCAGTTCATCTACTCGGTTTCAAAAAACATTTAAAATTAAAACGAACTCCACAAACAGAAAAATCCTTTCTTACCAATTCAATACTAACGCCACTGTTTAAGGCATCGTGTCAATCAGTTATGAGCCGTTGTCACAACCTAAGGCGCATCATATTTGTATAAACACGTTCCAGAAACAGTTATAGATGAAATTGTGGGTTACGGATAATAAATAGTATTAGGAAAAATAGAAAAATTAATCGAAATAACACGATTAAATTCTACACATCAAATGTGTATGAAAGTTTAGCATTGAAATAAGACTACTTACCTACAAGAGCCACTAAGCGTTGACAATTCTATAATTAAAATAAAGGATATGTTTTTGACTAAAAAAGAGAGTTGTATCTATGAAACTAATTACAAATCTCTTAAAATTCTTAATAACAAATTAAATAAATATATTTGAAAAAAATATTATTTAAATCCCTTATTACTCAACCTCAAAAAATGTATTGTTTATAAAAAAAAGTTTGTCACAGACACATTTTCCAAAAATTTCTACCCTCTCGTTTGAACAGTTATTGAATCAAAATTAGTAATTTGCTTCTTTCCTTCACTTAACTTTTAAGTATTTTCCCTGATCTATTTATCATTTTACTTGCCAATATGAGATTATCTGCTTCACTTATCAGTTGTTAATTCTACTAATTGTTCATTTCTGATAATATTTTCCAATCGATATTATAGATAACCAAATTAATAGTTGATTCTGGAATGAGGATTTTCACACTACAACCAATGTTAAGTGCCGGTCCTAATTTCAAAAATGTGATTTTAATTCTTGAATTAAACTTGACGACCTAACAAAGAAATTGTAGATGGTCGTAGTAACTATAGTTAATTTTCTTATTTACAATAATGGTGGTGGTGAGTGTAATCTTCTAATAAATTAAACGAGCATTTAAAAATAACGTCAGCTTTAATTGATTATGTAATGAGCCAATGAAACTAATATAATTTCTAACGAAGCACTATGTATTATTTAGTGATTATTGTCATAGTGGTTTTTAATTGATGTATGAGCGTTTATATGCTAATGAGCATGCTGGCTGGGAACGTAGATTTTAAAAAGGGCTACTAGCTGCTTCTTTAGTTACGGGCCCCTTCAGTAACTATTATATTTTATGACTATCCTAGGAAATAGTTAATACTCACTAATAATTTTAGTATTTTATTGTATTATACCACATGGATAATGAGGAGATTTATAGAGTATTCAATCACAAATAAAAATACCCATTAAATTCTAATATATATATTTATATATATATATATATATATAATTCTGTTATAACACAAGTAAATTCCATATAGTGTTCAATTTATTTTTAGAAGTAAAGATGACGGAAATGTATGTTAATAATTTTATTTAGCTGGTCAAATAAAAATATGCATAGCAGACTGCTAAAAGAAAAAATATTGCAATTGGTTTAAAAGAGAAGTTTATCATCGATTATTTAAACCTTTTTTGATAAAAAAATATTCGATAGCAGTAGCTCCAGGATAGAGCTCTTTGGTAAAATCGGTTTAACCGGATTTCTGTAGAAAAACTACTAAAACAAGGTAAGAAATACAACTCAATAAAAGAAATAACAAAGTTATGACGTGTTGTGATATTTCTTTAAATACGTATCGACAAATGTAAAAATGCTAAACTTAAAATAAATAATAGAGAAACTTTTTATTGATGACAAAAATAGGACAACTTTCAAATATTTAAGAATAAGTGATCAAGTAATATATGAGCCTGTGAAAAATAAATTCGTCGTCGAAATTCAAAATGCAAAGTCACTGAGATACTTAATACTTCAGTAAATTCCATATATTCAAGATGGTAGATATGAGTTTACTCAAGTAAGAATAATGTGTGATTGACTGACAAAAAAGAACATTACCATGACTTGCATAGGCTAATTGTAAATTGAGACGGTTGATGCTACATTATTAGTTACCTACAGGCCAGTACTGGAATAAGTGAAATTCTGAGCTAACAGAGATAAAAAAATTACATTAAATTTAATAAAATAATGTGCCGGGTAAGAACAGATTCTCTTAGATGGTTTTCCAGATTTAGCCATCATAATGATTTAGGCGAACTTCCATAATCCCGTATAATATATGAATCGGTTCAAGCAAAAAGGGGCGTTAGTTCACATGATGAAAAATTAAAAAAACCCATTCTCTTGATTTTTTTCGTTGTGTGGCTATGAGGCTCTATATAAGCACTAAAACCAAATTGGTCTTAGTTGCAAATAAATCCCTTTTGTAAGAATATTCAGTAAAAGATGTTGGATCTAGATGGTGCATGGTAAAGAATAACGATTAATACCCTTGAAAACACTTTAATTATGTTGCTATGTATAAAGGGATACAAAACATATAAACAACATTTGGTTTTGAACTTTTAAACTACGACTTCATTATAATTTTGTGCTGGAAGATGGAAGATGATTGTATGTGTGAAGTTTATCTTCAAGTCTTTCTTTGGTTTCAATTGAGATAGGCCGCTCACTAAATTGTTGAGGTCACCAATCTTAAAATCCGGGATTTCGCCACCCTTTACCAATTTATTTTATGCTTATTGGAGATGGATACAATGAATTTGATCAACAAGCGCATTGTGTAGGGACAGACGAATTATTTGGCCCTATTTAGCAATGTCTTTATAGTTAGAAGAGCAATCTCTGCGGATCGTAAAAGGAGAGGTCTGGGACCTGAGGCCCTTGTTGCACAAATCGTTTTTTTCACGTATTCTTTTGGCACTCGGAGAACAACTTTGGAAGGTCGTTTGAGCATAAATCATTAAATCTATCCCCGCAAAACCCATAATAAAGCAATTTTCGGAAAAAGTCATGAAAATCTATTTACACACCTTTTTACATGGGCCGATTCGTATTGGAGGAAACTATTGTATAAAGTTGTGAACAGTTTTTGGGATTTAAGGAAAATCCTTCAAATAAAGTTAAATATTTGATAAATATTTTTCAAATAAAACATACATACACGTTTAAACTACCACTTAGTACTTACTGTGACAGGTAGATACTCTACTTTACTTACTCCGAACAAAATATATTACGTTGATTGCAAAGTTCGCTGACGACGTAGTTTTGATCTAAGCGCAGAATCTTAATCTTACAGTTTCTTCTAATCCCTTTCGATAGTCTGTAAGATATTTTTAAAATTTTTTTATGTAAATTAAACAATACCTATTAGATGTGGTTGGCATTCTTTGTTCATAAGTTTTTTCATTATATCTTTTCAGATTTGATGTTCTTAGACTACTATCTCTAAAGTCGTTATTCGGTTTTTCAGTTGTAATTTCTTGACAGTTTTTGTAAATCAATCGTGCGGTAACCAACTTATTTGCGTCTGAGTAAAACTATTATTTACGATTTTATTTATCTTTGCAAACAGTTTAATATTTGTGCCATTTCTTCTAATTACTTTTCTTTCTAGAAAAAATCAGAAATATTGATATATGGGAATGTAAATTGAATCATTGCAGACATAATAAAATGTTTGGGTTATTTTAGAATCCCAATGACTAAGTCTAGATTTACTTGTTACAACACAAATATTTGTTTATTAAAGGATTCTTTAAATTAAGTTTCCTGTTTCCAATTTTTTTTTTAATTGGAGTCAGTAGCTCTACATTATGAGGTATTAATAGCCATATTTTTGCAGCTCATCTAAAGTGATAACACTTCCTGGCTCCATTAAAGTTATAAAACTGAATTAAATTTCGATTTTATGTAAAGTGGGTATATCTGTAAAAAAATGTGTATAATATTAACATTGTAGTAACTATCTACAATTATTGCATAAGAATTTGGAGAGACACTTCTTCCTCCTTCGACTTTTCGCATCTTAGAATTTTATATTCCAATAAATACAGCTATCGGGCATTCTTTTGTGTACAATGTGTAGAGATGTGGCGTTAGTGATAGGCCTCCTACTATGATAAAATGGTAATTACCTTAAGATCTCATTTCTCGATAGCCATTAAATATTACTAGGGGAGTATAAACGTCGGATCTTTAGCTATTTCGAGGGTTTGATAGTGCCATTAAAATAAGGAATCGATTTACATGTTACATATAACATGTAGTGTCTAAAGTATACATAGTATATATTTTGGAATTTACGTCATATTAGCTTTATTGAAAATTTCAAATTTCTGAGACTACAAACAGTTTATCATAGGATAACATCAAATTCGTCACAAAAAATATTTGTTATCTGCCATATTATATTCAATCTTTCTTATTTTATTAACACCTACAAAAGTTTTGTCCTATCTTGTACAACAATCAGACATATAAAAAACTATAAAACCTATAATTGGCCCTTTATCTCAAAATTCTTCTAAAAGAAATAAAAAATAAAGGGATGGACTTCAGCTGCCTTGGCCCTAAAACGCTACCTACCTACTTATCGGTCATACTCAATCTTTATACCTATGTAAAAGTTGAGGAACTGGACCAAAGATGTAAAAAATATAACAGCGGCGTTTCAATGTTTGGTAACTATAGTCTACTTTTTCTATTTCATCTCTTGCCCTTCTAAAGTATAATATTTTCCTTCCAAAATATTTTTATTATTACTACCAATAACAGTAGGCCTTATTTCGAATATTATTCTATTTAAATTGAATTGATTGCTAAATTATTAAATTTATTTTACTAACTCTAGTTTTATAATACTTACTATCTTCCACAAATGGTTTTTAAATGATTATGCGAAATTAAAATATAAATTAATGATAAGATTAGATAATCTCTTGTCACAACAAACGTATTATTAATTTATTTTATTACTTTTGTGCATGGTATTAGTATGTAAAGTAAGCTTTTTTTCATACTACATATTACCTTGAGAGTATCTAATTCTGAAACTTTAGTATTAATGAAGACATAAACTATACATTTAATTCTTACGAAAGATGTTTCTAAATCGATCCGAAAAAATTTAGGATATTTATTCCCTCGTTGAAAATTGAAATGAATAGTCTTACCGAGTTGTCCGTAGTTAATGTAGAAACTTGAAATTTTGGGTATTCCAGGCACTTATAGTTAAGGGATTTATTTCAGTATTACAATTATGTTATATGGGAGTGAAATTAACAATCCTTATTTTATTTGATGTGGTTGAATTTTATGAATTAAAAATATTATTTGGAATTCTTTTTTTTTCACTAACTTTTTTAGCTATGGGTTTTTTCCATAGATCTAATAGTTTTGGAAAAAAAAAGAAAATATAATAATACTGTTTTTAAATTTTATTAAGTGAAGTAATATAATTGAAAATACGAAAAAACAGTAACGTAATTTTATGAGTATAAGTAATCCTCAAAATTTCAAGATTTTGCATGAACTCGCATGAAATTAGAAGCAACCTATATATCACAAATAATTAATAAATAACACTAATATCAGTAAAATTTTTACTAAACTGGTGGCAAGATTATAAAAAATTAAATCCGTACTGTTAAAAATTTTTAACGGGGTTAAAAAGACAATTTCTAAATTACGTTACTTTAGTCACATGGTTTAAAGTTGAAGTGTAGAGTATGTATAAAGTAAGTACTGTAAATATAGTTGAAAAAATCTATATTCAGACAAGAAAAGATATGAAACCTCCTGCATCTTGCAAGGTACTAGTATTGCAGCGCCACTGCTGAGGAATAGGTAAAACCTTCTAAACTCTTTTTTCCCATGACATATTCAATAAGTGTATCTATCACATACCATGTTACGCATCTGCTGCAGGTGGGAGCTGAAAAACATTCAAATCACGCTTCTGTACTTTAAGGATTTTAAATTTCTTTATTCATTAATTTTTTTACATCATTGGTCCTGAATGTTATGTTACATTAATTGGATATACATATATAAATCAGTATACATGGTGTCCAGAAAATCTCTTCCACAAAAGAAAACTGAAAATTCTAGAAATCATTTTATATCGATTTAATTTAAATCACGCACTAATATCGATTTAATTCATATATCTAAGGCGAATTATTTTTTAAATGATATTAAATATGTTTGACTTTTATTTTGTGGAATCGTATTCAATAAAAACAGAGTTTTTCATTGTAGTCATAAGCTGCTTGTTTGGATGGCGTATTGGGCAAAAAATTATGTTCATGCCATATGATTGGACATATGGCACCAAATAAAAGTTCTGAATATTATCACTTAAAAAGACAAAGATATTTAAATTAAATCAATATTAGGGTGTCATTTTTAAGGAGCTCTAGTTTCCTTAGCCATTTTTGTTAATGTAAATTACGTCAAGTGGACATAATGAATTCTAGAAAGTTTGTTTTTTCTTTTGTTGAGATAATTTGTGGACATCTTGTATACTACGGGGATATATTTAAAAGTAATAAAAGAATTAACTACTGTTCTCTATAATAGGCAAAATGTATGAGTATTGATATCATATGAGTGCTAAAATAGATTTAGGTCTGAAAAGAATATGGACATGTTGTTACCTTTATAAAAAAATAAATGAAAAAAGAACAGCGAGCTGGAGAAATATTAAAACGAGAATAAAAGAGGAAAGCAATTCGCGTAATTTGATTGGTTAAGAAATAAATGTACTGAATAATATGATTTAACAGGAATCTGTTTTTAAATTATTTAAATTAAACTAATGATAGAGCGCCATATACACTACTCAAAACAATTATCGCATATTTTCTCAAATGTCTATATTTAATCATCAAATAAAAATAACATTGATTTATATATTTTTTATCGAATAAGGACATGTTTTAAGGGATTTTACGAAGTGTTGCAAAATTTACATAAAATGTAACGAAATAAGGCAACTTTTAATTTTTTAGTGTTTTATTTGCATTAAAACCAAAGAACAAAATTAACATTACTGTCCGACCATAATGAATTTTACACTACAAAACATTAATTAATATTCAGTATTACCCCCTCTAGCTCTTAGAACTGCCCTGCAACGCCTCCCCATACTTAAAATTAAATTTTGAACATAAGCTTCGGGAATTCTATCCCATTCCTCTATAAGAGCTTCAGACAATTGTTCCAAAGTTTCAGGTGGATTTAATCTTCCTCTAACGGCTCTTCCAAGTGCATCCCACATATGTTCAATTGGATTTAAGTCAGGTGACCTTGCTGGCCAATCCATGATATTAATATCGGTGTCTTGCAAGAACCTCGTCACAATGCGTGCTGTGTGAGGACGGGCATTATCATGCATTAATATGAAATTATCGCCTATAAATGGGGCAAAAGGAATCACATACTCTTGAAGGATATCATTAATGTACCTTTCAGCATTCAAAGTACCGTTTTGTACAATATGGAGATCAGTGCGTCCACGAAAGTTTATTCCTCCCCAAACCATAATGCCTCCTCCACCGTATGCATCCAACTGACGAATGTTGCCCTGTACAAATCGGGTTCCAGGCCTTCTATACACCCTTACACGACGGTCTCTGGCGAAGGCTAATCTGCGTACGCGGTGTTGCCTCGTGAGTCGTGGTCCCGTTGCCCCGTTGCTGGTCGTCTTGGCCTTAAGTCAGATTCTCTCAATCTGTTTCTAACCGTTTGATCACTGATCCTAACCTGGTAAGTTCTTCTTAGGGCATTTTGTAAGTTCCTAGCTTTAGTTGAACGGTTTCTTAAAGTTTGCAAAAGCAAAAATCGATCCTGCGCTGCAGTTGTGACCCTATTACGGCCTTGGCCAGGACGTCTTGAAAATGCCTGAGTCTCCCTATACCGCCTTAAACACTCTACTTACTGACGACTGGGTAACATTTAAAATTTGCGCTATTCGGACTTGATTGTAACCCTCAGCTGACAGAGTAACAGCCGTTTGTGCTTCAGCATCTGTTAAATGTCTAGTAAGACGTCTGTTGTTATCGTCCATAACTCTAATTTCATCCAATTAATAATTTCGTGCGAAAGTCTAAGTTCAACTAATCGAATACTCGTGCCATTGATAAGTAAAGGTTTTAGCATTTTGTAGTTATACAGAAAAACATCAGAATAAATGATAAAGAACAATATAAAAACCCATATCTGCCGGAATTTGCATAAAAAAGATCTATGTTTTTAGTACTAAAAATTTTAGTTTACCAGTTTTATGAATAAAGTCTTTTGTACAGGGTTTTCAAAATATGCGATAATTGTTTTGAGTAGTGTATATCTATATCTTAATCCCTAGGAAAGAGAGATGTCTAATAGACATAAAATAAACTATAGATTTTGCAGATTTCTTCTTTGAAGAGCATTTCTAGACACACTGTATATTGAATGCCTCTAACTTTGTTTCATTAAAAAAAACTTCTTTTTTTTCTTGTAAAAGGTTAATTATAGATGAAATGAGGCACATGTATTGACTACCTTAAGAAAAACTGACTGGTCTAGTTTTTTCCACGATAAAAGTCCTATTGAAAGGCTTAATTTATTAGGACCTTTTATCACCTGCGTTGTTAAAAAAATAAGGATAATAGATTTATATCGATTGTTTTTTGCTCCAACTTTGTTTCTTTTGTAAAGGGATTCTTTTAGGGCTGCTGAAGAATAATTGAGTTATTCGATAATTATTGTACCAGGGTTATTCACAATTTTAGTGTCAAAAGTGTATTACATTATTAATAAAATAACTCTTTCATAATTTTTACATAATTAATCGAATGAATTTATTTAAAATATAAAGAGAATATTATTAGATATTGAATACAATGTTGTGTAGTAGCATTTATTAAAAATTTAGATATAAAAGTATGCTTTGCTACTTTAAATTTAGGTCAAATGTACGATCCTCCAACCAAACATTTCAACAATTTTGCCAGCTGTTTCATATAATATTAATTAACATTTTTTACCTTTCACACAAAATGTACTATTTTGTTCTAAAATCCTATCGCTGCAGGTACTTCCTACATTTTTTTTGTGAAGTAATTTCTCCCATTACCTATTAACCAATTCGTCACAGATTGTCTGTCTATGCAATACACATGGCACATCCCATATCCTTTTCGTAATGATCAGCAAATGATTAGACACTTTTGACCTATCTTCGCATAAAAAATTCTATCAAATCTAGTCATTTTCTATTTTACAATAAAGCAGAAGGCTTAGAAAATAATGAGATTTTCAAAAATCTTAATCGCATGTAACCGATAACTTTTGATCTATAGGTCTATAATGAAATCGGAACAATAGTTTTGATTTTAGAATAAAAATGGTAACATTTTTATTTAAAGCTACCAAATGCGTTCTTTTATTTTTTAATGGACTCGTATTCGAATTAAATTAAAAGTTGAACAGGTGTCTGCCTAACTTCTCTTGTCAGCTTCCAGATTTTTAATATTTCCTATAAATGTTTAATTACTTTTTGTTAAATTTATATATATCGCAAAAAGGAAGATGCATAAACTATAACCCAAACAAACTAAACGAATCCATAATATGAAAGATTTCGATACTAGTAGATCATGGCGACTTTCTTACACTACTAGCAAATAAGGGCCTTACAACAAACTTTTTAATTTTCATGGAATCCTATCGCTAGTTCAGGAGTTCTTCAAGGGTCCGTAGTTGTACCCTTGTTCTATTCAATATTTATTAATGACATTATATAGTATGGCCCAAATGAAAGGAATAAATTCATTATTTTGTAAATCGGCGATTCCTGTACAAATTGATCTAAGATACATATAAGTATGATCTTTTCTATTTATTTTCATCAATTGTAGTAATTCTGATCGTCTCATTTTTTCAAAAAGATTTAATTATTTTTTAAACATTTAGACTTAAATTCCTACAAGGTGCAATTATACATAAATCCAATTTATGAACTTAGAGAAATAGGTTAAGAATTTGTAAGGAAAAAGTTATTTAAACAAGTATTTACTCTTAGAATAAGTTTCTAGCTTACAATTAGTTTCAAAAAATCCTTTTCTATTGTAGTTTCTGCTCAAATGTAAAACATAGGTAAATTTCAAATGAAAAAAGTGAAATAGTTGGAAATAGATTAAGGTGATCACATTTATCAGATTCAACCCGTCAAGCATAAAAGATAGGTTGTTGCTTGTATTTTAATATGGTTCTTAATTTGTAATTAGGGGTCATAACAATGTTGTTCTTTGATTTGAAAGATAAATGTTAATTACTTCTGAGGATATTTTTACTGTTGATAGAAAAATAATCACATAAGGGAAACGTGTTTTAAATTTGTTAATATGAGTACGTAGTAGCGAAAATCTAACCGTAAATAATATAGTACAATATTAATAAATTATCAAGTCCTGTTTACTGATTATTATTATGTTTGTATTTTTTAAGTGAAAGTATAGGTGGTAAGAATATTTGATTATATGATTTAAGTGACCATAATGTAAAAACATGGTATCAAGAACCGCTATCTGTAATCTGTAGATGTATTTTCACATACACACAGGCTACATACAAACATTTGATTGGTATTTGACATACAGTCGATAAATGGTCGTATTTTATTTGAACTACGCGTACAAGATCATCTTCATTGATAGCAATGAAAATACAAGTTGTACTTGATACTCACTAGAATGTATCGTGTTTTCTGTTGTTTATTTTCGAGTATTAGGGGAGAGCGGAGTTAGCCATTACTATTAAAAGCGTAGACAGTAAAACTTAAAACAGTAGGAGGATTTAGTAAATAAAATGGAAGCAAAGTAATAAAAACCTTAAACAACTTCCAACTGAAGAAATGCGAATTAATTAAAAACCATAATAACGTATTATGTCGTTATCTAAAAATAAGGAGGTAGCCGAACGTGAAATTTTATTACCCAAGAAAGACTATTTTTTAATGTAAAATAAAATTTAATGAGTAAAACTATAAAAAGTTGCGATGGAAATTTTATTTTCTTACTTGATTTATTTTTTCTAACGGATATATACAAGCGATAATCTTAAAAATGCTTCCAATAATATCACATAAATCAGGTTTCAAATATAGAAAAATAAATTATTTGTGCTCGAATTTCCCCTATACAAAAACAGGTATCCATGATTTTTAATTCGCTGGATGAGAATTTATGAAAGAAAGCAATTAATAAGCCATTAATCTTATTCAAGATTCAAGAAGTGGAAGAATGGATACACCTCTTTTTATTTTCCTTTCGATTTGTGCGAAGAGATAACGTTGATTTGTTAACTCTACACTGTGTATTTTTTGCACAACATATGAAAGATATTTGATATACACGCGAATTTTATTTCTCTTAGCCCGAGAGACGAGTTTCTTAAAACATTTACCGGCTTGTAATAATTATATTGCAATTCATTCGGATCATAGTATTGTGTCTTTTTGTTGGTAGCTCAAAGTTTTCAGATTTTCACCGCTAGTTTAATATGATTTTACTCGTGCTGTTTTTAAAAGAAAAGCAATCAGTTAATCTGCTTTTTTAGACAAAGACAACCAACAAAGAAAATGATTGTAATATAATTTTTGTTTATGATGCGTCAGTAACGACAGATTTAAAAATAAATAAGTCATAAACTGTTTAAATACCTTAGTGGTACCACCCTAAAAATAAAAAAACCCACTTCCTCACATGAAATATAAACCATGACATCAAAATAGTAAGGGAATAATTCATCGAGTAATGGATAGCTCTCCCAGAGAGATTTATGACCGGTAAAAGTGGTCGCAACCCGTTTAATAATTTATTCCTATAGAAGTGGTAATTTATTTGATTGTCCTTGTTCACACTTGCCCAGTCTATATTGCATGTTTACATCAAGTAGGTGTTGTTTTAAACACAAAGGGATAATTTTGTCATAGGCCACAATTCACTTTTAATGACAAATACTGAAAAGGACAAAAGTGGAAAAATAATTTAGATGATATATGAATAAAAGTTATAACACCAATTAAGCACCAACCTGGTTTACGTTTCAAAAATGAAATAATCTGAAAACTAAAATATGCTGTCAGAAGAAACCTTAAATTAACTTACTTCGTTCAGATTCTAAGAGATATCTGTTTTTTTGACTCTCTGTTTATCCATTTTAATTACAATGTTTAGCTCTTCTTCCCTATTTCGTGACCGATTTTCTTATTCCGTGTGCCATATAGACTCTGGTGCAGCCAACTGGAACAAATCCATTATTTCAATTATTTATACAAAAATCTCGTAACACGTAATTTTTATGAAATGACATCCTGTAATAAAAAAAATCCTCCATATATACAAAACTTATCATAAATAATAAAATCATCTGTTTGGCGACAATCTCTACAACGCACTTAACTTAATAAGTAATACCGATTAGTTCGTGCCAGTGTGAACCTTTTCAGAGTTCTTCTTGGACGGTATCAATTAAAAAAACACATGTTGTTTAAAACACCTTAGCAAACCCTTGGGTAATTATAACACCAAGAGAGTAGTTGTGAGTACTAGTATTATATATGCCCTGTGAATTTCGTTAATTGCAATTCAGAAACTTGGATTATTTTAACAAAAATGCACAAAATAACACTTCTACAGATGATTGGTTACGGAGATAACACATTAACATGGACCAAAGTTGTTCGCCTATTAAAAAAAATCCAAATTTGTCGCCCTTGTCCCAAGGGACAATAATTAAATTATTAAAAAGCAACTTCCTATGCAACAATTAATGATACTAAATTGGATGTAATGCAACAGTTTGAGGAAAAGTCTCTTACTTCAAGTGGACAAGCAATATTAGATGTTAATGATTCTTCGGACGAAGAAAATAAAATGCATCGCTATAAAATAATACCAACTCAGTAGTTCATCGAATTTTGATAGAAGAATGTGTTTTTGTAAATAAATGTACTTTTACATTTTACGGTCACGTTATCATCAAAATTGTTGCTACTGCTCGGCAGAAAATCCTCACTGGATAAGAGTAAAATATACGCAATATCACTGAAAAGTTAATGTTTGGACAAGGATAGTTAGAAACCATTTTATTGATCCCTTTTTCATTGCGGATAATTTAAATAGAAATGATTATTTAGCACTACTCCAAAATAAAGTCGTGCTAACTTTGGTAAAAAATATTCTAATCCAGCAAACCCACAAGATCCGGCGAATATGATATGGTTTCAGCAAAATGGAACACAGCTACTAAACCACTTGATTTGGTTACCTAAGAAGAAGAATAATGCTTGAAACTAGATACTGAATAATGTTTGAAGACCTTTTTATTTAAAATTCCAAGACGTTCGAATCGAGCATTTGGAACATCTCCTACATTAACATTCATGTTTTCTTTAATCTTTTCATTATCAAAAACTACGATGTTACTTATTAATTTTTAGTCTTGTAGCGAATTTCGTCAATCGGATGATTTCATTTTTGTTTAATATCAATTTTTGTTGCTCGAAGGGTGCTCAATGTAGAGATGAAATTTTTTCGTTGTAGGATGTTATTTTATATTTGGCTCTACCACACTGTATGTACTTTGCATTTATTTTTGTTATTATTTCAGCAAATCTTTGGCTTGGTTTTCTTATTATCTTTCTTCTAATGACAATAAATAAGTTTATTCTAAACTGTCAGTTCATCTTAATCTTCAGTAACATCACTATTAAAAAGTTAATAGTTGAAACAAAAAAATAGCATGAATAGGGCAACGTTCTCTTTATATTGGGAGAAATAAAACGTAACGAATTTGCATGGCAGACATTCCAGACATAAAGTAATAAAATAAAATAAAAATGCAAATATTTAAATCAGACGCAACAGTACTTTTACACAATGAGGAAAATTACAAAGATGTTTAGAATCTAGTACTAGATGCCAGAAACCTATGAAAGTAGTTTATAATCTACATTACACCAAAATAAGAAATACATTTCGAAACTGAATCACTATTTA
This sequence comes from Hermaeophaga mercurialis, assembly GCA_951812935.1. Lineage (NCBI taxonomy): Eukaryota > Metazoa > Arthropoda > Insecta > Coleoptera > Chrysomelidae > Hermaeophaga > Hermaeophaga mercurialis. The sequence continues at coordinate 21,957,694 of OX638360.1, forward strand.
TGAGTAAAATACTTTACTTTTAGATACATTTAAATGAAGGTTCAAACCGAATTATTTTATAATACAAATATACTAGAATAACTAAATATTTTATTTTTTCGTATTCTTTTTATATCATTTGTGACTTGAGATATTTTTTATTAAATTTCTATACATCCAAGAACAGTTTATTATGATGGTATTAATATGGAAGTCATTAACTTCATATAAAACAAAACGTTTTATTTTATCTCCGCCATAATAAAACAGTTGATTTAGTAGTACAAATTGCACACATGATCATTTATCAAACATTTAATGACATGCAGTGTCAGCTGTTCTCATTCTGGTATCTGCTGGCAGACGCTAATTACTTTTACTCACCGACATTTTTTATTTTTTTAAGTTTGAAGTGAAAATATGCAGCTTCTTACTCGCCTATTTACTGATTTATGGTGTTTGAAAATTGCCATTATAGCGTCTCAAAGACAAATAGATGGGTAACGAATATATGCAATTTGCATGGTGAGTATGCAGGCAATTATTATTCTTATCTATTCAGACAAAGAAACAAAACGCTGTACATAAGCCTTATAAACGTTGGACGATCATTTAAAAATGTATTTAAATTTTATATTTCATAATGCATAATGTGATTAAGTTTCATTCCGTTAATATTCCAAATAACAAATAAAAAATAATTAAACACGACTTTAAATTATATTATATATGTAAAATTTGTTATGCATTTTTTTCCACGAAAATGTATTTTTAAAAATAGTTAATCATAAGCTAATTAATTTTTTTAATATTAATAAATTCGAAAATATTTTCCAAGGAAGGAAACCGAAATATTTACATCTAGTCAGCTGTATATTGCCTTAGAAACACAGTTTCCCAAATTCGTGTACATTTATGTGAAAAGTTAAGTATAATCCTTTTTCGTCCTTTAAAAGCGGATATGTGGAACACCAGCATCGGCAGGATAATATGTAGCGCTAGGCCCATTTATTATGTGGATTCAGGAAATAATCGTTTTAATCTTCTCTACTCCCATATTAGTTGAAGCGAAAATTTTCTGCAGGGATGTGAAAATGTTCAGGAATGTAGGACTTATATATTAATATATGTAGTAGAGTAATAAAAAGCGTATATAAAATTAGTATTTTCATTAGCAAGTCAGGTTAATCATCGTATTACGAATTTAAAAAGCATACATTTCACAGAAAATTAATTAGGTGAAATATTATAAGTTTTTTAACTAAGGTAATAGTAGTAGTAATATTAAAGGTAGACAAGTTTAGATGATTAAAGGGCTTCAAATATATATTCCAGTTTTCATTCAATGTATGTTTTACTAGACTTTAATAGAACGTCCTTCGGTTAGCGGTTATTTATAAGATTACTTTATTTTATTATAAATTTTTCTCTCTGTTTTGTTTTACGAAGTTAGTGGCAATGACCATAAATACGTTATTTGCTTCTAAGCGTTAAAATACTTCTGTCTGGAAAATAGTCTGTCCAAACTATAATTTGAGTTCTAGTTTTGTAGTATTTCGAGAATGCATCCATTGTTTTTTCAGACTGTCAGGGTCCGTGGTCTTGCATACATTACTGGCAAAATATCCAAAACATTTCATGTGTTTTGGTACTTACAACAACTAACAGCTCATTTCGTGAAAAGTAAACAACTCAACTTAAAGCGTCTATGGCAACAGCTCATAAAAACTGTGTAATTAAGTGTCATATTATTTTAGTGTCAGGCGGCAGCGGGGCATTTGAGTACGCCGTTTTAAATAATGAAATACTAAATAGTTCAAAGGCTTTCAAGCATCGAAAGAGAAATTTTCAGTTTTCATTCGCTTGCGATAATCCAATAACTTGACTTTAAATTTATTTTATTAATTTTATTTACTAGCTACCTATTGTAATTAAAAATACTATGAAAGATACAATATCCTGAAACCAGTCAGTGTTTATACGAGGATTGTTGAATAATTATATGAACTAATAAAGAAAACATAAAATTTTTTCGATAAAAGATATTTTATTGTTCAATATAGTCTCTTACTCGCTCTACACACTTATTCCTACGATATTCCAAATTAGCAATGCATTTATTGTTTCATAGGTTGATGAATCCAAGCCCTCGAAATAGCAATTCATTGCAGCGATTACCGTGGAAAATCTTCTACCGCCACATTTTTTTAGATTTCGAAACCGATAATAATGGCTGGGAGCCAGTTGTGAGGAATAGGGTAAATGAGGCACTAATTCAATACCCAGTTCAGTATTTTGGCCATTGTACTCAGAGACTTGTGGACAGGTGCATTATACTAATGGAAAACCTCTTTTTTCTGTACCAAATAAGGCTATTTCGTTTTGATTTTATCGCTAAATTCTTAGTACAAATTAGCATAATTATCGCCATTTATAGTTTTTCCCTTTTTTAACTAGTTGGCAAAGTTAACTCAATGAAAATCTCAAAATATAGCATCCACAACATTTCCTGCTAATAAAACCGTTTGTGCCTTCTTTGGTGGTGGAGAACCTTTTTGTTTCCAATGTTTAGATTATTTTTTGGTTTTAGAGTATAATGGCGGATCCAGGTTTCATCGACGTTTATGAAAGGCGCAAAATGAAATCCTTCGAACGAGCCAAAAGATCGCGCGAAACGTTCAAAATAATTCAGTGTTTACCGCGATGAGAGCAACCTTCTCACCCAACTCGCCAAGTATTTATTTTTTAATTTTTGAATCTTCAGGTAAAATTCTTTGTACACTGTAATTTAAGATACCCACTATATTTGCTATCTCAAGCATTTTTTACTCGACGGTCATCCAATACTATACGGTGGGTTTTTTCATTCATATCCGGGGGTGCAGCAGTTTTTGGATGTTCACTACGCAGTTAATCATTTGTCCTCGTACGCCCAAGTTTAAATTCGGTGTTTAACCATTGGAAATGAAAGAGCGGATTTCAATATCAAATGAAAGTACTTTTTCACATGCTCCCAATTGAGTTTTTTTCCATTGTCTACAAGATCACATGAGATGTTTACATTGATGTATTGTTGAAGACTAATTGACAAATCATATTTAACATATTAATTGATGATGATTCTACAAAATGGCAAAAAAGATTCCTCCGATATGTCGCAAATTAAATACACTACACCAATAGAGAGTCATCGTTGGACGTACCTCAGACTAATTTATATCTATTCATTTTTAAAGAAATATCCAACCTTTGTATATAGGGCGCTGCATAATTAATAATCAGGTTCAATTCTTTAAAATGTATCTCTATCAGAAAAGGATCTCAGAGTTAAAGCGTACGTAAAACGTAGTTTCATTTACTTTGTAAAAACATCTAATATAAAAAGATTTTTTTAACTGGATATAAATGGATATTAACCAATATCTAATTTCATTTCTACTAGAGCATCTTATTTTTGTCTTCTACTTAATTTAGCGGTTATATTGTACTTTCTTAAGGATGATCTAATAGTAATTGAACATAGAAATTATATATATTCTCAACTTCTCTTATTTTGAAATTCAACATACAACTAAAATCATCACAGAATTACCAAGTTCTAGAGATGCTTCCAAAACACAAGTGGAAAAACATTTTCTTTTATCATGGATGGTATAAAAATGGATATAATATGAGAGCACTAAAATGTTTACAGTCGAATTATTTGAATTTGAAAATAAATAACCTGAATTTCCGAGGAAATCATAAAATTATAATAAATTCTTGAACTAGAACTATTAAATGGAACGAACAAAGTCTACGATTTCCTCTTAACAAATTAATAAAATTAACGATTTCAACTGTATCTTTTTCAAATGTTCTCGTCGTTTTATATATATTTTTGTGTCAAACCAATAATAAAATACATTTCTTCTATCTTGTGCCCCAAAATGACTCGCTTGTATAAAGTCTAGTTAGTTTCGCTTCATTTAAGTATATTCATTCATTTAAGTATATTTCTTCATTTAAGTATATTTCTTCATTTAAGTATATTTCTTCATTTAAGTATATTTCTTCATTTAAGTATATTGCTTCATTTAAGTATTTCTTCATTTAAGTATATTTCTTCATTTAAGTATATTTTAAAACGATACTAATTGGCTCCCTCATAATTTCGAATTCACTCCCATATAATATTTTTTTTAAGTAAATATTATATATTTTTGCATATTTTTTTATTTCATATGATATTGTTATACAGATTTTCGTTAGTTATAGGTACTTATTACTTGTCTGGTTTTCCCATTATCGCTTTGGAGAAACTCGTAAATTTCGCATCACTTAATTGTAAACTACATAAAGAAATTCGTCAATAATAAATTTATACTAGAATAGTAATGTTTAAAAATTATATTTCTTTGTAGATATTAAAATTAAATTAACGAAGAAGACTAATATAAAATAATAATTATTTTTTCTTATTAATATATTCAGAATCATCAAGAAAATATATAAATTAGGAGGCGTTCTAATCCAAAACTCATTATATCCTCGGGCATAATATGTTATGGTAACAGTACCCCTGATGAAATAAATAAATAATAGAGAGGTGAAAAATAAATTGACAATTATTGTAGGTAATTTACATTAGTTTATTATGGTACAAATTACATTCAACAAATCTATTCCATATGTTTTGTTTAGAACAAGTTTTACAAATTTGGGTTTTAACTACTTTTTTTGCTTTAATATTTTGTCATACATTTTATGTGGTGTATGAATGCTTTTAATTTTAATGACTGATATTTAAAAAAACGTAAAAATTTATTGATATTGGGTAGAGGACTATAAAACGATTAAATTGATTATGAATCGATTGTCAGCTATTTATTGTTCTATATGAAAAGATGAATGTTCTGCACATATAACGGAAGGAAAGTAGCATTTCTACTTGCATATTTATCAACCATATAATCACAAATACTTATGTTTCGGTTTAAATAAAAAAATATATAATGTAAAAATCTATTTACATCAGTTTTCTTCTGGAATTCACCTAACCTACTTCTAAATTTTTTTGAGCCACAATTTTAATAGCTTAAAAGATACATTTAATAGCCTTAGTTGTAGAATAATTTGTCAATAAAATATTTTCTTTTTTTGTCAATGTAATTAATTGGTGAAATTATAATTTTTAGTAATGTTGGTAGAACACCTGATCAAACATATCTTAGTCACAACTAATTCACTTAAGCAGTATGATTTAAGAACATCTCGTAAAACTGTTATCGTTTTTTTGGACCCCTTTTCAATTGCTACTGGGTTTGCTAAATCACTTGGTATTTGCTTATTAATTTTTTCTTGCAAATCTGTTTCGTAGTTATACTCCAACACTAATCCTTCTATCACAGTCTTTTTCGCAGTGACACTTTTTAAGAATGCCTCTTAGTTTCTTCTGGTACACTTCCACATTTTGATATTTACTAAACTCTTATGGAAAGTTTTTTTGTTTATTGAGAAGTGTACAATCTACTCAAATAAATAAATAGAGTAATTAATTAGTGAATGCAATGATAAGTCGTTAGCTTATCCATGGACGTTTTTCCATAATCACGCATTCAGTAAGGCAAGGATCACATATGGCTTCTATTTTGTAGAGTTTCACAGTATGGTCTTTTATCTGCCGTTTTTTAGTTTTGATTTGTTTGCGTATGCGGTTATAACATATTTTATGAATGGAACTCGAACGTAGTTATAGAGGGTTTCATTGGATACATTTCAGGGAGGGTTTGAAACCATGCACACATATTTTGACAAAAGTTTTAGTATTGGATGTTTTGTTGCACCCCCACACTTAAACTTCATATGTTAGTATGGATTTTAGAGTGTATATATAAATAATATTTTGCTTTCTATTGACAACTAAGATTTTCTGTTGATCATCCAGGTCACAGTTTAAGTTGATTATTTAGGTGCAGATGTAACTTTACCAAATTAACTTATTATCCAGATGGAGTATAAGGTACTTAACTTTAGTATTGACTGGGACTGGAATGTTGGTTATTTGGTCTGGAGTACAGACAGTTCGTTTCACAGTGATTTGCGTAGATTTTTCACCATTGCCTTTTATTCTCCAACGATCCAATTAATACTGCTGCTAATTCAGGTAATCTTGTAGTTTCTTAAAGGGCTGTATTTGAATTTGGATCTAAGAGTGTTGTCGCCAACAAATGTAAAGATTAGGTAAAGAAAAGATCTTAGAACACTGCCTTGGGAAACATCGGATCTTATAGAAAGTAAATTTAACTAGTTAATCAATCATATTCCCTTTCTAATAATTATGATAAAAAACATGTAATTCAAAAAAATCCTCAACCACCAAAATTATATGTACAATTAAAATACATAAAGAAACAAAACCAATTAGGCCTGTAGTTTCTTATATCAATGGTCCAATTACAAAATTAGCAAAGTTTCTTAATAAAATTTTAACTAATTACGGTGACATATCAAAATGCTCAGTAAAAAAACTCTTTGGATTTGATGAGTAAACTAAATAGACATAAATTAAATGAAAATATAAAATTAGTTTCATTTGACGTTAGTAATATGTTTTCAAAAATTCCTCCATGTGAATGTACACAATTAATAATTAACCCCTTAGAAAGAAAATACTTTAACCAAATTCCAGTAAATGAAATTATACACCTATTTAATTTATGTATCAATCAAAATTACTTTGTTTTTGATGATAAATTTTATATTCAAAATGAATATAAAATAAATAAATAATATCACCAATTTTGTCAAATATTTTAATGGATAATTTAGAACAAAAAATTTTTTATTCAAATATCTCCAGGAATGTATTGTTTTGGTATAGATATACATTTTTTAGAAATAAATATCAAAAGAGTAAACTCTGATCTTCAATATTCAATTTATTGTAAACCAACTCAAACACTATGACTATGACTATCCGTTATAAATTAATATAATCAATATCTACCTCTAATAATTATCGATTACATCTTAGGTTGATTAATAAAAAGGAAGAAAAAGTTGCCATTATCCTGATCTTTCCGAAATAACCTAAAGATAACGGGCCATATAGAACATCTACATATTTTGCAGATACCAAAAATTATATCTTGTTTTATATCTTACACAATATCTTTTAAAGTAAGAAATATTATAGGTTCGTTTATATTAAATGTAAAACCTAATAATAAATTTTCTAAATCGGGTATTTAGATACTAAATTGTCCGGATTGTAACTCCATCTATGTTGGCCAGACATTAAGAAATTTTAATATACTTTACTGTGAGCACTTACGAGCTTATAGATTAAAAGAACCAGTCAGATTACGCTAAACACCTCATTGGCACCTTTACACCAAATACAATCCTATAGGTACTTAATAACACAATTGAAACAACAACAAAAAAAAGATATGTCAAACTTCTTTCTGTCTTGCAAAATGATATTATCAGATATCGAAACCTAGGTAGATTTAAATATAAGATAATAATTATTTATTTTTATTATGAATAATTTCCATAAAATAAGAGTTGAAACAATTAATTTACATATAAACTTACTACAATCCCTATGGCTTTTTTATTTCTATACTGAAACTTGTTTATATCATAAAAGGCACGCACCCTCATGGTTTATGTATACGCCATTACATTTCGCGATGCTTCGATAATAGTGACGGAGAAATGACAGCAAACATAACATGCGTAAAGATAACCTAAACTGACATAACCTATCGAGCGCAAACGGCCTCGATGCAAACTAAATACACTTTGATGCGGATGTCAAAATATTTTGAATGTGGAAAATGAAAAGTGTATATATTAAGATGCGTCGGGGTTAATAAAAAGGGTTAATGTCCTACACAGGGAAACATGAAACATCTAAAAGGAACTAAGGGTATAGCATAAAGCCTAATCCATATGATTTAAAATTGACCCCGATTTTGTAAAATATCTTGCATGCATATGAATAAATATTTAATTGTTAACTAAATTATAAGTGATTAAAAGCACAAATTATAAATTTTGTGAAAGGTAATAAAATTTTTATAATAAATTATAATTTGCCGGGAAAATGTATTTGAAAAAATTTCAAATAAATCTGGATTAGAATAATTCGGTTAGTTTAAGTATGGAAAATTCAAATTTATCTTATAAATATAGTATTTAAAATTATTACTTTTTGAATCATTTTAGTAGTAGTACGAAAAATAGTAGCTTTTAAGAACAGTTTCGATTATTTGGAATGCACAGTTTCGATTATTTCGAATAAGTGACCAATGACAGATATCTCATCATATTCAGTTTAGACTTAAGTTTTCGGTACTTTCTGTTAAAAAATATTTTAAAGTAATCACTTTTCCCTTTTTAAAGCAAAAACGGCAGCAAAAGAAACAGGGTGTATTGTTTAAAATATTAACATCATTTTTGGTCATCTATCCATTTTGATTTAAAAAATCTGCATTACTAAACTAACATTTTCCTGTAAAAACTAATTACTACTAATCATTCCTTTAAACAGAGCCATCTGATCGTATTGATAAGGTAATTGACATCAAACATCGAGCCAACCAGTAACTAACATTTCGACGAATAAAAACCATAGATAATTTCTATTCACGAACATAATTATTTATTGTAATGATTGTTGAAAAAGACCCTGAATCCACATAGACATTTTTTCAAAAAACTAAAATGGATCGAAAATAGACGAAGTTCAATGCGTTATTTCTTTTTCAGATCTAATTTGATGTTTTTTTAGTTATTTTTATTGCTAAATTTAGTACTTTACGATTAAAATGTTAGAAGTGTCTAAAAAAAATGGAACCGTAAATGCAAACTGTCAGAAAAATCTTATTATTTATTAGACAAAGTTTTTGTACAGTTAATTCAGGTGTTAGAAATTTATTATTGAAGCTAAAAAACATAATATTTGTAAATCCGTAAATAGGTACTTTATTATTTAATATCAATATTTATATGTAAGTCAATATGGATGTGTGGAATCAATGTATTTTTTTTAAGTTTAAAATAATATCACGACTCAAGACAATCATTAAACAATCATAAACTGGGTAGATTCGTATTCAAATTAAATAATTCATAATAATACATATTGCATAAACTTACGTGGCTACTTCTCCAGCAGATGTATGGGTAATTGACATACAATTGAAATTTGAAATCCCAATTGATTTTTGATCACTCTGTATCAAATATTTTTTAATGCCATAATATAGAACTTGAAATTTTAAGATAAGGATATGGAAGCCGTTTTTATTGATTTTCAAAGGTTTGGCTACTAAAGACACCTAAATTAAAAAAAAATGTGATTTTCAGGTGGCTGTAGATCCTTTATTAAACATAATTGACATTAAGTCGTTGAAATCAGCTCATCCATAGATTTATAAAAATGTAAAAACATACGGAGTATTCCATCGTATTGCTGAAATTAAAATATTTTGAATAATTTTTCACTTCTTATTTGTACGTCTTTATATGTCTAGTATAACAATTAACATATTGTTCAAATTATTTTTGTCTGCAACTCTTCATTTTGCTGTACTTCCAGTAAAATTATTTTGGCGTAGTGCCCTAGTTATTAAAAAAGTATTTAATATGTTTTTAAAAATGTAATCAATATGGGTTAAAAATGGGTAATATACACCAAATTTGATTTTCCATCCATTTGCGGAAATACGTTTTATTAGATTTTCCAATTCCCTCGGGGGAAAATATTACATTAACGCAGTTTATATTTTGTCTGAAGTTTACTGAAAATTTATAAAATCTCTGATCTCTGATGAGTGGAAATTGAAAAATTTCAATTACCTACTTAGATTGATGCGATTGGAAAATGATATATTTTCGCAATAATATAGCTTTGGAGAAAAAGTGTAAATCCTTTGGAATAAAATATTGAGTTTAAAATGTAGCCAAGAATTGATTCTAATTCAAAATAATTTATAAAGGTTTCTGACGAAATAATTCTATTTAGCGATCTCTTACTTTACTTCTTTACTAAAATCCAATTTTTTGACACTTTTTAAGTCAATGTCAGTATTAGCAAACGTTCTTAAATTGTTTGAGAAACATGATTGTAAAGGCGAAGCCTTTATTTAATTTAGAGGAATTGTTGGTTTATTTTTAGAAAAATATAATAGATGAAGTGAATATAATTAGACTAAAAATGTTGCCGAATCGTGTATTTATTTGCTTCGTAGCTGAATCCTATACACGGAATAAATTGTATAAATAAACAGGTACTATTTCTAATTTCTATATTTCTAATAAGATTTTCTATATTAATTGCATATATATTAATCAGACAGTTACATGTCCTATAAAAGAGTATCACAATTTTAAAAATTTATTTTTCACTACAACTATTTCCGTTTCGGTTCCTCTCTTCAATTTTTACCACTTTTAACTCGCAATTGAAATTTACCGTTGCGTTAAAAATGGATTAAATTTTTTTCAAAGGATTATCGAGAGGGTTTGTTATCTTTAGAGATCGAATTCCCCATCACCGCACAACCATTGAGATTTTTTTAATAGTTCTAACCCTCTTGTTATTTGCCACAATACCTAATGCTACGCAATCATTGCACAATTTTTTTCGCCCCTTAGTGAAGCTTGTCTTATTGGCCAAGAGGCTTTTTCTTTCAGGGGCGTACTTCAAAATCCCATTTTTGAATTTAGAATACAATAGATTAGAATAGAATCTTCGGACATGCTGTCATTCATTAGTATAAATGAAGATAATTATACGAAAAAAAAATATTTTCTAATATCCTAGTTATTTATTTTTAATTGATTTTTTTACGTAAATCATATTTGACATACTTTTTTCTTAGAAATTTATTATAATAAACAGTTTAAAACTGCACAGGACTATTTCTTCCATTAGTCTATATATTTCTTGCTGTAATAGGTAGTCCTAACCTAACCTTTATGAGCAAAACTCTAAAACTCTGTGATTCCTAGAGTAGATGTAGTAGATTATCATCTTATTATTGTAACCAATCTGTTCTGTTTGCTTCGATGCCATAGCAAAAAGTAGACTGATGATTTTGTGCTACCAAAAAGGCATCTGTAAAGCATATTCTTTGAGCATACACCGTTGAAGAACATAAAAATTAACTGATGTGTTTAATTTTTTTTTAAATGTATCATTTTATTAAAAAAAATGGGCCAATAAATATCTGATGCAGTCCTGTATTGGTGAAATAATAGTTATTTTGACCTGAACTTTCATGAATGGAACCGTCTATTATATTTACTTAATTCGTGTTTTTGTGTTCAGATATAATACACAAAGGATAGAAAGATAACAAAAGATAGGTACATCAAAACCCTTTCGGGTATTTGGAAAATCTCATTAAATTATTCAAATTGGATGTTCTTTTGCTAGTTATATTCCTTTTGGGGCTGGGTGGATTTAGTTTGTATGGCGGCAAAATAAATTGTTAAAAATTATTTCAAGTTTTAATAATAAAATCTCTATTTCCAAAGTCATAAGAATACAGGAGATTTTCAGTTTTTTTTAATTGCATATTCTTTTCAAAATTTAGCTGAATAAGAAAATAATTTTTTTAAGTGTCTGCATTTTCTTAATTACATTATTAAATCCAACTAGACATTTTAAAAATAAACTCTTAACTGAGAAAAAAGGCATTTCGCTCAAATTTGAATGAAGAAAATATGTTAATCATTATTGCCAGATGTTTATATATTCTCACTTCGTAAAACACAATTTTTATATGTATTTTGATGGCTGTCAGCGCAGTTTGTAAAATTGGAAAATAATTTTTAAAGTTTTAAAATATTTATTAGTCATAATATTTTCATCTAAAAATAACAAGATGGTTTTCATTAGAAATCTATTGAAATGTTTATAGTGCAATTTATATTTTGACATACATAACAAAACAACTAACTATTTAACTTTGTCCACCTTTGGTTAAGATCCACAGTTTGGTGAATATATAATTTGAATAAATGATTCTTTTAAATGACATCAGTAGGCTAGATACGTATTTGAGACTACAATTATAACGACATTAAAAGTAATCTGCCCCTGAAGCCTTTTTCGTTATTAAGACTACTTTTTAGTTGCTGTGTCAGTTTCCCTTTGTTAATTTTACTTTTTGCATTCATTTTGCTAGGTACACCTATAGTATATTTTACGTCATAAAAGATCTTTTATTGGAGCTAATTTTGGACAATATTTCATCATTTTTATGCTAGGACGTTAACAAAATAGATCATTTTCTATTAAGGAACGTTCTTTTATTACTTGGTGAGGCGAGATTAATTTTTGAAAACAAGTTCGATAAAGTTCCATTTCATTTTTTGCATACACAAATATATAAATAATGGTGTTGTTTAACACAATTCTATATATTGTTTATTACACAAAGGAGTACGTTAACACCATTACTGTTTTCATTGGTCTTGAACGACCGAAAGAAGCTAAACAATACGACGTAGGTACTGGAAAATAAGTCAGATTAAAATAAGTGAAATTTGATATACAAATGACATGGTTATTATAGCACAGAATGAAAAATCCCAGAACAAAAACTTATAACAAAATAAACAAAGACAAGACAGAGACTATAATAATAGGAAGAGAACAACAACAACACAAGATATATTTAGATGAAGATGAAATACCAGATCAAGAACAAGTTCAAATATTTAGGATCAATAACTACAGAAAACGAAAAAATAGATAGAGAAATAAAGGAAAAAATTACGGTTGGAGGAAGAATTTAAAAAAAATAAAGACAGTATATCTGAGTAAAAGAAAATTCCAAAGGACACAAGGATACAATTTTTTAAGAAAGTAGCCACCCTAATACTAACTTTTGGAAACATGGACGTTTGAGATCCCTAAAAAATTTAAAGTAAAACCTCTGAGCGATAAATAGAAGAATTCTAGCTAAGATGGTTCGGACATGTACTATAAAAACCGACAGATAATAAAGTAGTAATACAAATAGATGACGCGAAAACAACCAAAAAGAGGTCAACAGGAAGACCAAGAAAAAACATGGATAGAAGACATGAGAGATGCATTAGTAAAAATAGTTCGAAAGAAACAAAAGAAGCAAAACAAAATAGTAGTAAGTGGAAGAAAATATAAAACAGAGAGGTCAGTGCAGGGTAATAGACCCTCTCACCCGCCTTAAGGATAGAAAGGCTATGGATTATGTATATATGTACATATTACGGATCACTTTACTCTAAATCTTTTCCAATCAACCAAAACAAATTCTTTATACACTTCACTGATGAAGGTATTCGCGATAGAATTGGTAAATCATTCTATTGTTAATTTAATTATTTACAGTCAGGTAGTTCTAAATAATCTCAACATCAATCGGCTGAATTATAACGAATACTTAGATCGTACAGTTACCAGTAATCGTACTCTGAATACCTGAGCATAAGGAACGAGAAGAGATCAGAATCCGGGTTCGTTGGAGCGAAACCATTCTTTGGTATTGCCAAAAATATGGTCAAAGAAACTATCTTTAAATAGACAAAGAGAAAAACTCTCCAGCATTGGAAAGATATTCCTCCTTTAGGGCACTCTAAGCAGTTTATATCTATACTCTTAGGTAGCACCATATCGCAGAACCTGGAGATCTACGCATTCTAATTGAACGTTTGTTTATTTCGTTATTAATATGTATGAAGTATGAATTTGGTTCAAATTGATAAGGGTTCGTTTAAAATATTCTATAAGATATTATAAGGATTCACAGAGAAAAAATTTCGAAGTAAATCCTCTTCTTTACTTTATTAAGAGTTACAAGTTAAAGGAAACACATATCATAAGATTCATCCTAATGCGACATCCCGGATTTAAAAAAACCTTTGTTTATTGCCCATCCTCCTCCCTAACTGCATAATAAAAATCCCGAGACTATTTAGATGAAGAGGAAAGGCACAGGCATCATAACATTAACAAAAAAAAAACAACAATAAAATTTTCGTCGCCCACATCAAAGTGTAAATCTTATGAGTCTGTTTGCTCTGAACGTTACATAAAGGCTACGGGCCCTTTGGTAGTGCCCGCTTTATTCGAATAGTTTGAAATTTTTGTTTCAAAGCTTTGACACATTTCGTGGCTAGAAATTCGCGTTTATAAACTTCATTATTTCATAGAAATTTTTTTAAAGCATTTTTTTATTAGTTAACATTTTTAATAGAATAAATGTTTAATCATTCACAATAAATAGGAGTTGTTTTAGAATTGATAATTGTTTAATAATTGCTATTAAAGAAATCCAATGCTAAATGAAAAGTTACAGCTATACTGTATCATTTAAAAGTTTGTGCAAAGTGTAAATACTCGAAATATGTCAGATATGTATCTATTATTACTTTTGTGTAAACGATAAACGTTCAGGTATGTATAGCAAATTTATTTCACATTTTACAATCAAAAGTGTCTAATAAATCATAACTCAAACTGTTTTTTCGCCAATAACTATTCCAGCAGCACTAAATTCCTTTTCAATAATTTTCTTGCTCATTTTGTCACCTTCCAACAGAATTTCAAATAATTTATCGTTTCGTTCCGACAAAAATAAATCAAGCTGCTGATTCAGCATATAAATTCGCTTCACTTTCATTACTGCTGCATCCCAACAATTCTAATCCCTTCATCTAGTAATAAATACCAACATGCAAATCTACTAAGTCAGCGCAAAATCCACATAACCTCGCAAATACTCGGAATTCACAGTTCGCTCAAGTTTTCCGGACATGAAAAATGCGTAACTAACTCGACAAACATATAATTTGTAGGTTACTGTAAGAAATATTTATTTATTTAGATACAGTATAGTCTTTGTTCTCAGTTTGTTAAAAAGGCAATATACCAAAATGAAATGTATTTATGGTTGCAGATATTTTTGTCTAAATATACTGCTTACAATGTAAGATTGATTTTGTGTATAATTTTTTCTCATTTATTTTGTAACCCTTAGTTTGTATTTCAAAGAAATAAACTAGTCTAAATGAATAAGTAGAGGGTTAAATTTTGAAATTCTTTAGAATATTATTGCTCGGCTTAAATATTTTTAATTATTTTATTTGACGCAAGATCATTTCTCTAGAGTAACTCTCAAGTTGTGAATTTTACATAAATAACAACTTTAAAAAAATCGCATTCGTAGAAAATTATCTAGATATTTTGTATAACATAATCTTAAATCTAGTGCGCTTGAAACTACCCAAGAAAATAACGTCAGTCATGCCAATATTATCTGAATAAAGCAAAATTTCATTTCTATAAATTATTTTTCAGAGACGAATTAACTTTCATGTTAAATAGGCAAGTAAATCAACAAACCTATAGGTATTGGTCAGCGAAGAATCCTCTTAAGACACACACTCCTTTCTTCAAAAGTGAACGTTTGGGCAGTTATCATACAGTGTGTCTACTTAAGTTGGAACCATATGGAAAACTTTTTTATTATTAATTTTAGGAAAAAAAGTTATTCTTCATAAAAAGTGAAATACAACCATCGGATTTAAAATTTGTTGAGCCGTATACAAAGTTTGTCGAAAAATATAAATTTTACTCAAGAGTAAAGTACTTTTATTTTTGACGATATCGAAAAATGTTACTAAAAAAGTTGATCAGAATTAAAAATTACGTTTAAATATGCAAGTACATCTATTTAAATTAAAACTTCAGATTATTTTATTTTTTACTAATATTTCTATTTTGAATGAACATTTATCTCTTGTGATTACGAAACACATGATAACCTTTTAGTTTTTCGATGTTTTCTAATCATTTTGTAATTAAAACGCGTAATAAGTGCATATTCATTTATTTTGCAAATACATGTAAATGGATGTACTTGCATATTTAAACGTAATTTTTAATTTTGATCAACTTTTTTTAGTAACATTTTTCGATATTGTCAAATTTAAAGGTACTTTACTCTTGAGTAAAGCTCATATTTTTTGACAAACCTTGTATACCACTGAAAAAATTTGATATTTGATCACTGTATTCTAGGTTTTAGATAATGCAGAACTTTTTATGAGGAATAACTTTTTTTCCTAAGATTAATAATAAAAAAGTTTTCCATATGGTTCCAACTTAAGTAGACACACTGTAGATGATAATGAAGTTTTATGGAAGGAAATTTGACAGTCGGAAAATATTTAAAAATAATAAGAGCTGACGTTAATATCCAAATGCACTAGATTCCTGCCTTTTGAATAAAAAGGTTTTGTTTCATAAAGACGAGGCAACACGCCATATACACCAGTTGCGATTACTTATACTAAAACTTTTCTAATAAATGGATTGGCCGCTAGATCACAGACGCTATACCGTAGGTTAGCGTAATTATCAATTGCTAATAGTTCAATAAAAAATTAACGACGAAATCTTTATGACCGATATGCCTCAAATTAGTTGTATTTTGGTTTATTGGTTACAAATCATTGGCGAAACGAAACAAAATATATGAATATTGCCATCAATTAAGAAAAAATTGTAATTACGATTTTGTAACAATTTTATTTAATGTTATTTAATTGATACAATATTACTGGTAAATACTGCCATTACCCTGTCAGTAATAAATATGATGCCCCATCACATATTTGTTTGCTGGGTTACTTATTATGTAAAAAATACGAAAATACATTGAAGATCTGGTGCAATAGTGATCAACTAAATCTAGTAATAATATAAAAAAAATAGTCGTAGAAACGACCACCAACGAAGCTCTCCTAAGAGTTATATGAGTGATAGAAGAGAGTAACCCTTACTTTTAACGTGAGATTTTTGAACACGGTAATCATGAAATTAAAAACAAATTAACTGAGCTTTTTGCAAAAATATTGGTAAACATCCTACGTATGAAAATTGAATATTAGTATAGTTTTCTGAAATTATTATTCATAAATAACTGTCATGCTTTTTAATCTTCTCTTACAACTTTTTTTATTAGCAACCGTAAAGGGTTTATAGTCCATACCCAAACCAGCGTGAACATTAATAAAATGGATTTCGTTATGTTTAATTTGTCCGTCAGGTCAATAGCTATATTCGTATAGAAGTAAAAAAAATATATTCTGACCGTAGGTGTATGGAAATAGATAAGCAATAATGAAGCAAAGGATTCTAAAGATAAAAATAAAGTCACGGGGCGATAAATTTGGGGATTGTATAAATAATAATTAATGAAAATTAATATAATCCTTAATTTGTTTTTGTAAAATATATTTTTTAATTATCTCAAACGAACAACTTTAACTTTAATTCGGTGATAAACATTTTTGATGATCCCCTCCTCAACAAAAAAAAACGCTTGTGATACAAAATGAGGATTCTATTTCAAATAAATATTTAAATATGACGAATCTAACACAAAACAGTCGAAGAAGACATCACACCAAATATTTTGGAATCATTCTAGATCAGAGACTGTCTTTCAAACAGCACATGGACAAAATATTTCTTATTTAATCGATATGATATAAAAATATATAATTTTTTGTGGAATTTAAAAAGCAATCGTAAAATAAAATAGTTCAGTATTTGTACACACTTTAAAATTTGTACATTTATGTATAAAGATAAATATTGGCGTACTGTATTTTTCCAAGGTATATATTTTATGCGAAATTGAACCACAATTATAAGGTGATTATTTATTATTAACTATTTGATTTACTACCTGTTTTGTTTCCTTTATTTGCTCTATTAGTCCAGCAGCACTCTATATTTAATAACGAATTCAAGTATTATTTACTTGGAAAACATAAATATTTTACATTTATTCGGAATTTTCTTTATACTAAATATTTGTTATTTTTTTTGGTTTTTATTATAATATGCTTCACTTATAGATTTCAATAATACACTATTTTGTTCAGTTCTCATTGTGTTGTTATTATTTTTAGTGCCCTTGATTAAGTGCAGACGCACCGCAAAGGATAAAACTTTTTTTCTGAACTTTCTTCACTTCAAATCCAAGTACGCTTTTCCTTCCATAATTAAAACGTTAAAGTTACAGCCGAGAATTTTTTAGGTGTAATAAATCTTTTACTCTTGAATTAATCCAACATTTATACATTTTGCTGCCATAAATTCTGTTCAGAGATGCAAGTTGCCATAAATCAAAAGGCGAGAAGGACTTTTTAATAAAATATTATGTCAGCTCTAGTGAAATTTCGATTGAAGATGAAGTAAATAGCGTGCGTTCAGATTTTTGTATTTTTCTTGTTTTTTCTTTAAAAATAAGTTCCAGTTGGTAGTATATCTTATATATTTGTTTAATTTAATGAAGATAAAATCAACACGTAGGTCAAAAGAATTGTCCTTTGCTTTAACATTGGCGTTTCCAAAAGCACCACAAAGAAAAAATTGTTTGGGAAACATACCAAAAAAATAATTGAGTATAAAGTGATACCAACGATATAACTTACTTTATGCATTGAATGTTATTATACACACATTTTTAGAATATCTTCTTCTTGTCACTCTGGTGTCCAAGTAAAAAGAGCAATGTTAAATTTTTAAATTATCACATCCATTTTCCTTAGTTGGACCTTTCCTCCTTACCTGTTTTTTCCTTGGATTCTATTCTTAGACACTATTTATTTTAGCTGCTTCATTACCCCAATTTATGGTCAATGAGTCTCTTCCTTACAACTATCTTCTGACCACAGCTAACATACTGGTTTCTGTGAAATTATAATCTAATTTTGATATGTATTTTATTTAACGTTAAAAATGTTGGACTTTTTGATGTTCAATTTAATGCTTAAATTTGGTACCCCCTTTCTTTACCACATATTAATTTGACGTTCAATATTCATAATTAGTTTAATTTTTAATATAATTAGGATCCTATGTTAGTAACTTTCTTTCTTTATCATTGTCTTGTACTAGTATTAAAATATGATATTGTTGGATACAGATCTGAAGATAGCTTCTTTTTGAGCCGAAACTAGTCAAAATAATTTTATAGTATTAAAAAATTGTTTGTGGTAAATATTTTGACTGTGATTGTGTCTAATTCTCACATTATTCTTTATTTTTCAAATTTTTAGCAGCATATTTTTTTGGAACTTACATTGTAATATTCTAAATATCATTGGCGATTTATAAGTTAATATTCGCTTCTACTACTGGGTACATCTTATAGCAAAAGCGGGGATTTTAAGCCATTATCACTATTCAACCCTTAAGGATTATGACAGAGCGTAGCGTCAGTTAATCCATTTTTTAAGGCGGATAACTCCAATTTTATCTAAACTCCATTTTGATCTATTTAAAGTTGCGGATGTGGTTTTTAGCTGCGGTAGAAATATTTTTCTCTATTTCTTGTTATTCTTTTCTTCTTAGCTTTAAAACGTTTTTCTATATTTTCTTCATTTAGTTCCTATTCAATTTTTATGTTTTTCTTTTTTTTTTGCCTTCAGTATCCCAGTATCGCTCTCATAACCCTTCTCTCCAATATTTTTAGGTCCAAGGTCCATTCTTTTTTTTTATTAGTTATAATTGTCTCCGTTATTTCCTTTATTCGCTACCTTTGTGACCTATTGTTATTTCCAGGTAGTTAAAGGACATCACTATTTCCAATTTGTTGTTCCCTTTTCTTAGATATTTATCCTTTACTTTCTTTTACTGCCTACAATCATGTATTTCGTTTTCTCCTCATTTATTTGTTAGCTGAAGCATTTGGTTTCTTTCCCTATTTTTATAAGTTTGTTTCTAGTGTTTGCTACTATTCTGACATCATCTGCATAACAAATACTTGAACTTTATAGTAATATTAGTGTTGTGTATCTTTATCTTTCTAAAGGTATCCTCTAGAGTAGGAGAAATTAAGACGCTTTGTTTAATTCCTTTATGTTCTATATATTACTAAAATATATATAAATTAATTTCTAATTGCTCCTGGAAATCATACTTTTGTTTTAGCGTCCTTCAATATCAAGTCCAATATATTTTTTAGCTTCCTGGGAATGCCTATATTTTTTTAATTCCTTCTTTATTTTGTTTACAAGATCTAAAGCACTAAAGTCGATGAAAATTATATCCAAATATTTGTTAGGGCTATTGAGTAGATATTTATTAGAATTGTTAAACAACCAATATAGCAATAATAGTGACTTTTAATTGATTAAACAATTATAAGAGCTGGTATGATAGTTTTGATCTTTTTAAATATTATTATTAATGGAATTTTGTTGATAAAGGTCGGCGTTTTTTGAACGAAATTACTTCCTTGACTTTTCACTTAATTATATAATTGTCCCCAATTTCAAACTTGTTGAAAAAGATAATTGTCACAAAATAAAAACTGTTTAAAAAATATATTGATTGTTTGTTCAGTTTTATTTCCTGATTATAAAGCAAAATAAAGCAACTAAATATATGATGATAGTTTAACAAAACAGAATTTTGGAGGCTGTAAAATAGTTTTTATTCAACGTATTTAAATGACTTCTCCGTTAAGTTCTACTGATGAATTAGTCTATAAACCTAGTAAAATTATTGCAAACAGCCACAAGAATTTTACCGGTAGAGAATTTATACACTATTCTACTAGTGGGACTTAAACCTTAATGTTAATGGAGACCTCTTTTTAAAATTCGTTGAATACTTTCCAGCATCTAAACGTTGTTTTTTAAATATTCTTGTATTAACGACTTATGGAGTACCTTTATATTAACTGAAATATGTTACTATACTTTTTTCTTGAGGTAAAAATGTCTTCAATAAAACACTTATTTATGCAAATACTAGGCCAACTTTCTTTGTTTACGATTATATTAAGAACATTATGGTTACCGTAACGTTTATATTCAGCCCAGCAATTTTAGATTTAAATTATTCAAATAGATTTCAGTAATTATTTCCTTATCGAGTTTCTCAAAGTTCAACACTTAGTGATTTATGGGCTGGCTATAAATAATCGGAAAATCCATATTATATGCTTTAGTTGTAGCCCGTGCCATGGGCGCCCTTTATAAGTTCATAAAAAAACTAAAAACCAAATTTTATACTTACCAATTCTAAAGTTTGTAAACAAATAGGATTTTTAAAAATATTTTCATAGTTTTCATAGTTATTATACAAAAACAATTTTTTAATACGTGAAAGAAGTTCAGATAATTTGTTTAATATGTTTAAAATTCTTCATCAAGGGAAAGACGAAATTAGGAATTTATACTCGTATTTCTGATTAAACAATTTACACCAAGAGTATTATTAAAACATTTGATGTATCAAAATTTAAACTTGGCTGCCATCGTCATTTAACAAATAAATTAAGCAAGATCTATTACAAAGGAATCGACAAGAACGGGGCAAAGAAAAATGTCGTAACAAGTTTGGAAATCACGAAGGAAGGTTATTTTGAACAAATATGAAAAAAAGAAATGAGGAATACAGTGACACTATACTTTTCTGAAACAAATTCAATTCAGATACTCCAATTAGAATATTTTTAATAAAGTATACATATGGTAGGTATTAGTTATCATAAAAATAACTAAATAATATGTGCCCTTAGAATCTTTCTAAGTACCGTTCATGATCGAAAAAAAAATAACATATTCATTTCATAGTAGGCGTAGAGATTGCACGTGTGTAACTAATAATCTTCCCCATGGTGAATTTTTGTTTTTAATTTAAATGATGATTTTGTATTAATTTCTGACCGTTACACCCTTGTGAGTGTATCAAACCGGCTCTTGTACATACAAGAATTCTAATTAATTCATTTAAATCTGCTATAGGTACTGGCATAACACCTGGGTCGTTTTTTGTTGATCTTTGCACTTGTAGCTAAACAGTTTTCCACTTAAATATTTAAATATTTTATCTTTATCCTGAATCTGGACAAATACGTGATATCACTATAAATATATGTGTAAAAAGCAAAGAACATTTTTTAGTAGTTAATTACATATTTGTGTTATTGTTAAGATGAAATAGTTTTTAAGTAAACTGTTTCTTATATATTTAGTTCTCTATATTCTCCTTCTTTTATGTTTATTTCTTCACTACGGGATCTAAAATTGGTTTAATGAGTTGATGTACTCATTAATCGATGAGTTACTGTGGATATAAGCAAACGAAGGATATATGAATTTAAAAATCGAAAATTACCTTCATTAAAATCAGGTTCCATTAAAATCGCAGTATGACGTGATGCAAGAATGTAAACGTTTAATAACATAAAAAAACATAAAATGAAATTTAAGGGTTCATTAAAATAAATACGACTCGAATAAAAAGATGCTTGTGGCGATTATATTGTATTAAATTTGCATTTGCAACAAAGTTTTAGTAAATTTAACGTTTATAGTGAGCACTAAAATCAAAAAGAGATAGCCAATGTCTATTTTTAACTGGTGGATAATTTGATATCCACATTATAAAATCTCATAAAGGAAGTAAAATATATTAGCACAAAGACAGATACATATTTATAAATATATTAAGTAGCATTAAAAATTTAGTGGAGGCGTTTCAAATATCAGAATTATAAATATTTTGGGAAGAAATAATGAAGAATAATTTTTGAACAGGAAGGCAACACTTTAATGTAAAATGTTATTTGACAGGCCTCAACAAAATCAGCCTTGTTGTTTTTTTTTGGATATTTTTTTTAAACAAATCTCTCTTAAACCAAAATATTTTGAATTTGTTCTATAAGGATTTTGGCATGCCTTGATGCGATGTTGTCGAGTATTTAGATTGAAATATTTCAACGATTTATGGTCAATTTAGCAGAACAATATGGATATAAAGTGTTACGTCTTCCTCCCTATCATTGTGTTTTCAACCCCATCGAACTTATTTGGGGCCTTTCTAAGCAATATTATAATAAACATATTGGCAGAGACGGTAATAAAGAACAAGATTCTTTAAATATGTGGTCTGAAGCTCTTAGAACAATTACTCCTGAAGTACGGAAAAATTCTATTAAACATACAGAAAAAGAAATACAAAAATGGTATGAAAGAGAGAGAGAGTTTTTGATAGACTAGAAATGAATCCCTTTATTATTAATCCTAACAGCGATGACAGTGATTCAAGTGATTCAGATTTGAATTAGGAGAAAGGATTTACCTTTTGTAGGAATTCGAATATTGTAGTTGAATTGTTTCTTATAAGAAAAATATATATTTTTTTAAACAAAACATTGTCTTATTTTAATAACAATAAATAGTTTGCTATCTTTTTTATATGTCTCTATTTTATTTATTTAATAAAAATATAGTACAAATAAACAACATAATATAACGATTTTTATAACAGATTATTGAATATTAAAAGTAGATAATACAACAAGAAGAAGAAGAATATCACAGTTGTAGATTGCTAATGAATCAACTGAGAAAAACATTTTTCAAATGTACTTTAAAACTGGCAGGATGAAGTGTCTTGAGTGTGAGGATCATATATTGTTCATATACGCATCAATAAATTAATTTTTCATAATAATAAAGCTAAACAACATAACCTAACCTTACATTTTTGAAACTTCCTACATTCCTCGACAATTTAGACAAGCCGACAACACTGCAGGGTCGTGATCTCATAATTGATATATGACGTGCAACGGGATTTGTATTAAAATACCTATAGTTAATTTTCTTCCAAATTGAGAACGAGAGAAAATCGTAACATGAGCGCTATCATAGCAACAATGATTTTTTTTTGGATAATTGAGTTGTGTACGTGTTGTATGCGATAAAAAAGGTGCAATTCTAAATTTTGGTCATAGCTGTTGCTTTGCAATTGTCTTAGTATGAATATTTGGTCCATTGTCCAGGCCTGAGGGCGCCTTATTATTCACCGATATATACATCTGCATAATTATCTGTTTTACTTATTATTGTCGTAAGTCGTAAGTACTTTACACGTGACATCGAGAAAGAATTGTTATATTATTATTTCCTCTTCTGTTGGTTTTTCTTTTGTTTGTTTATTGTTTTTATTTTTGTCTTATCTTGTAATTTTTAGTTTCATTGTCGTACTCTCTTCTGAACACTTCTTCGAAGTATCTCCTTTATAATTATAATTTAAGAACCAATATCACCACGTGACTTTGTCCAACTAAAAACCTTTGCCTCCTTATAGACCATGTAGACCTACGAACACCTATAAACCTGTCTTCTTTCCGTTGATTTGATTATATGAAACAAAGGGAGAAACGAATACGATTTCAACAAATTTATGTGGCAACATAGTTTTTTTATTTACATATTCACTACAGTACTGCACAGGCCCGGTTCTAGTAGAAAATTATTCAATTTTTGTCGTACATACGAATAGGTGGGGTATAAAATGTATATGCGGTGGGTTCAATTTATGGAGAAGTGGTGCATTGAAAATGATTTAAAAAGAAAGATAATAATCACGACAGTAATGGTAATAATAACGCATTTTTCCAGTCAAATTTCAATTTAAAATGAAACTTTGGTTTCACTAAAATTTTACCTAGGAAAATCAGACCCTTAGGTATTTACTTCCGAAAAAATCATAGTAAGTTTTAAAATTCGCGAATATATTGTTATTTTTTAGACAGATTTTGAATAATTGAGTATAGGGAAGTAAAAACTTAACAGTAAAATATTTTTATAAAAAATATATTGATTTTATTTTTATTTATCATTTTCGGTGTAAGTACTTCTGTTCAGACACTACATTATTACTCAAATTTGACTCAAGTAGTTTACAATTTCTGCAAATAGAACTGAACAGATAGTAATTCTAATTTTATTGAAAATGTGTACTAGGCCACCGTAAACGTCAGGCGAGAAAGCACAATCTATTAACATGTATCAACATGATTGCCAAATTATAGATTTGTATATTTCTAGAGTATAGATTCAATATACTGTCTAACTTTTCTCAGTATTAGTAATGCACTTTTACTGCTAAGAGGTTGAAATTAAAAAAAACTTGCATTAAAACTTTATACTTAAAAAATGTATGTGAAGAATAGGACGTATTTCTTTTTTTTTTGTTTCGATAGTTTTTGTCATTATCTCCGGTATTTAAAAATGTTTTAAAAGACAAGATACGTCCCCCCCTTTGGTGTAAAAATCTACATCATTCCGTTTTTGAATCACCTTGTTATCTTAATACGTTTTCGAAATATTTGGAATTTACGATTTCATGTGGTATCGTTAGCTCTTAAATTTTGTCTTACTTAATAATTCTTCTTGTTGGTTCCTACAATATTACTTTGGCTTCAAAAATATTTAAAAATTAGTAGTAAAGCGATAAGGACATTGTCGCGGGTAGAGGTTTATTACCTTAATGCAATTGTTCTTGATAAAACTGTTATATGGATTTTGAGTATTTATCGGTCCCGAGAGCAATACGCAAGAACAGTTTTTTACAAATTTAGTTATATTTACCTACTTTAAAAAATTCGGTCCCAGTATCACAGCGAATTACTGAATGAGCAAATATGTCCTATGGGTCTGTAATGACAACCAACGACCCGAATAATTATCATAAGTGTGCATGCATATATATTTTGGTAGTAAATAATGAACCGTGGTTTCAATTACCAGCTAGCCGATTGCTGATTAACGGTCCATTAATGGCAGAAATAATAATAATAATAATAAGCTTTAATTATTACGCAGAATCTATATTCATTCTGCTTAGTGGAAATCATCTAAATTTTATGTAATAACAGTTTTCTCTGTTATGGAAATGTATATATATATATATAATAATAATAATAATAAAAATGTTTATTCAACAATAAAATAGAAATACATTAAAAATAGAAACACTACAAAACAAAAGAAATACATTAAAGATACTAACACTACAAAACACAAAAAACACAAAAAACAGTTGTTGAAATAAACAGTAGAAACACAGAAGTGGTATATACCACTTGTATATGTGTAGGCGTCAAAATCTGTAATATAAAGACATTTTTCTGGTGGTTTTAGACATATCTAGTGATAAAATTGACAGAATCGGTAGTCACAATAGGTAGGTAAATATATATATATATATATATATATATATAAATATTCTCAATTTTAAACATTGTAAGACATGAGGGAAACTAGACGTTCCTTTGATTGACAACATTACTAAACATTGACCGTTCATTACAGATAACCCAGTCTTTCAACCTTTTTTTAAATTATTTTAAATATATATTGTTTTTCAAAGAAATAGGTAACATGGAATAAATACGTGGAGGTAGGTATTTTGCGCATTTTTGCCCTAAAGTTTTTTCACTTCGAGGGAAAAAATGCCATCATTCCGTCGAGTGTTGTATTGGTGCTCGTGTACTTCTAATATAATTTTAGTTTCATGGATGAAGAGAAGAACTTTTATAGGATTTTTAGTACAAATACCGTTGCACGTCAGGAGTGACGTACCTCTTTCGTCATATACTGCCAACTAATTAAAATTTCCCTAACTAAGATAAATCATATAGGATTTTTAGTACAAATACCGTTGCACGTCAGGAGTGACGTACCTCTTTCGTCATAGTACTGCCAACTAATTAAAATTTCCCTAACTAAGATAAATCATACGAAACATCACGAAAATTTACGAGGACTCATGAACGTAGTCACAGTACTAAAAAACCGAAAAAGTAATCGTAATTATTTTGATAATTTTAGAATTATTTCAATTATATTGGCTTATATACGTCTTATTCTTTATAATATAAAGTTTATAAATCATTATTGTATGTTTAGTACTCAAAATACCATAATTTACATTAAATAATTTTGAAATTTTCTACGCCAATGAGACTCGTATTTATGATGAAGAAATGGCATTGTAGCGATTGGCATGCCTTGATGCGACGTTGTCGAGTATTTAGATTGAAATATTTCAACGATTTCTAACGTCCGGCCGTCAACTAGTTGTGTGTTTTCACCACGTTTTCGGTAATTTTATAATATTGTCTTTATTTTTTTGCTTTGCTAGATAGTTAACTTATAAAAAAAAATGTTTTCTTCAAAACAAACATAGTGTGAATAAGCTGATTATTGACGTTTATTTCTACAAAATGCCAAAAATACTAAATAGTCGTTGTAAAGAGCTTGTATATTCATTAATACAGTACTTTGAACGGGAGCGTGATAAAATGGGCCACTATTACCCTTAACTGCCGTCAGAGAGGTAAGTTAAAGATTATACAAATGTCTAGAAATATGAAATTGTTTTCTTGTCTATTTTAGCGTGTTGCAGCAGCCCTAAACTTAAATATTTCTACTGTTAGTACTATTTCGCAAACAGTCAAGAAGAATGATTTATTAAAATCGCCACCAAAAAAGCGTTCATACAAAAAAACAATTACTAATACAATAACATTGGATAAGAGTGGAATCCGAAATGTTATGTATAACATGTATGAAAGAAGTAAGTTCATTATCAAATCATATTTATCCAATAAAAGTTTATATTTGTATATATACTAATAGAGATACATATTTATTTACAGGGCAGCATATAACTTTGGCATCTTTAAGAGAAACTTTGATTGAGAAGCAAATGTTTAATGGTTGTATTACATCATTGTGGACCTTATTAAAAGAATTAGGTTTCAAATGGAAGAAAGATGAACCAAGACGTGGACTTATGGAACTTCCTGATATTGCTATAAAAAGAGTTCAATTTTTAAGACGTCATAGAGAGGAACAAGAAGCATGTTTGTATCAGTTCGTTTTCATTGATGAAACATGGATCTTTCAAAATGGAACTATAAACCGTTCCTGGCAAAACGATGATAAAAGAAGTGTTAGAACTACAAAAATTGATGGCAAGAGGTGAGTCATTAAATTGAAGTAAATAAAGGTTTCAGCATTCTGGTTGTGTATTTAAATTTTATTACACTTTTGAAATTTCAGTGGAAGTAAAAATTTATTTACATTAAAACTACATGTTACATTCTATAATGTAAAACTTTAATTATTACATAAATAAACATTATTATTATGTAAATAAACATTATTATTATTCATTTGTTATAGATATATTATACTTAATGCTGGTAATGAAAATGGATTTATTGAAGGTGCCCAAACAAATTCCTCGAAAACTAAATTAAATGATTACCATGGAGAAATGAATAAAGACAATTTTTTACATTGGTTTGAAAACCAATTACTGAAGAACCTTAACGACCCTTCTCTAATTGTTATGGATAATGCTTCATACCATAGCATGTTATTGCACAAAACACCCAATACAGGCTCAACCAAAGCTGAAATACAAGAGTGGCTAGCAAATAGAAATATTAATTTTTCTGTTAATATGTTTAAATATGAACTTCTGCAAAAAGTTGAACAGTACGTATAAAAATATATCGATGTTACAGTTTTGAATTTAGCGATGTTGGCATATTATAAAAAACCGCAAGTAAAATATATTCTTTTTCAGATACAAGCCACCAAAAGTATATCTGGTGGACAATTTAGCAGAACAATATGGACATAAAGTGTTACGTCTTCCTCCCTATCATTGTGTTTTCAACCCCATCGAACTTATTTGGGGCCTTTCTAAGCAATATTATAATAAACATATTGGCAGAGACGGTAATAAAGAACAAGATTCTTTAAATATGTGGTCTGAAGCTCTTAGAACAATTACTCCTGAAGTATGGAAAAATTATATTAAACATACAGAAAAAGAAATACAAAAATGGTATGAAAGAGAGAGAGAGTTTTTGATAGACTAGAAATTAATCCCATTATTATTAATCCTAACAGCGATGACAGTGATTCAAGTGATTCAGATTTGAATTAGAAGAAAGGATTTACCTTTTGTAGGAATTCGAATATTGTAGTTGAATTGTTTCTTATAAGAAAAATATATATTTTTTTAAACAAAACATTGTCTTATTTTAATAACAATAAATAGTTTGCGTTCTTTTTTATATGTCTCTGTTTTATTTATTTAATAAAAATATAGTACAAATAAACAACATAATATAACGATTTTTATAACAGATTATTGAATATTAAAAGTAGATAATACAGCAAGAAGAAGAAGAATATCACAGTTGTAGATTGATAATGAATCAACTGAGAAAAACATTTTTCAAATGTACTTTAAAACTGGCAGGATGAAGTGTCTTGAGTGTGAGGATCATATATTGTTCATATACGCTTCAATAAATTAATTTTTCATAATAATAAAGCTAAACAACATAACCTAACCTTACATTTTTGAAACTTCCTACATTCCTCGACAATTTAGACAAGCCGACAACACTGCAGGGTCGTGATCTCATAATTGATATATGACGTGCAACGGGATTTGTATTAAAAATCCTATATACAGAAAAGTTGTCTGACGTCACATACTCGACATTCTTTATATAATTCTTCAGTAGGATACGAGATAGATCTTTTAGATATCACTTTTAGTATCCAATTTTGAGTTACATTCAGATGGTTTAAATGTACATCAAGAACTCCTCCCCATACGAGAATACCATATTCAAAAGAGATTCTACTAACGAATAGTACAGGATTTTTAAATGAGATATTGTTAAAAAGTCTCTTAAATATTTGAATTTAGGGATAAGTCCTCTAATTTTATTTAGAATATTTTTTACTTGTGGTTCCCAGCGTAAATGTCGATCGATAACAATTCCAAGGTATTTTACATTCTCTGATTCGGGTATATGCTGGTTGTAGCCAATATTTAACGAGCCAAGATTAGGTAATGAGGAACTATAGGAAGTAAATGGTAAGTAACAGCTTTTTTTATGATTTAATGTCAATTTATTTAATTGTAGCCATTTGGATATTTTTATAAAGTCATTATCTATTTTTTCTTTCAGTTCTTGCCAAGATGGTGCGGAGTACATGACTGCAGTATCATCTGCAAAACTTATTATTTTTCCTGAGGTATTAAGAAGGAGTAAGCTATTAATATAAATGGTAAAAAGAATGGGGCCCAAAACTGTTCCCGAAGGTTACCTTTTTTCGAGAACTGAAAGTACCGTTGATTTCAACACTTTGCTCTCGGTCTGAGAGATAGCTTTTTAATAAATCGTAAGCTAAACCTCTGAGACCATACGTTTCTAATTTATCTAATAACCTTTTATGACATACTGTGTCAAAGGCTTTAGAAAGATCTAGAAAAATAATTACCGCGGGAGTTTTTTTATCTACAGGATCATAAATAGAAGATGTTAAATTTAAGATCGCATCTTCAGTTGATCTACCCTCTCTAAAGCCATACTGATAATCTGATAAAATGTTGTATTTATTTAAAAAGCTTTGGAACCTGTTCTTCATTACCCTTTCTATAATTTTAGAAATATTTGACAATATCGAGAGTGGTCTATAATTTTCTATTTTAGATTTATCTCCAGTTTTAAAAACAGGTTTAATTATACCCATTTTGAAGCATTTCGGAAAATGTCCAAGAGAAAAAGATTTATTTATTATTCTGGTTAATATAGGTGCAACTTCAGACGCTATTTCCTTTAATGTTTCAGAACGAATATTGTCAAATCCTGCCGATTTTTTATTTTTCAAGTTTTTTATTACAGATATTACCTCTGTTGTATCTGTAGGTTTTAAGAATATGGTATTTTGTAAGGGATAAGTATTTTCGGTAAAATTGTCAACGTTGTATTTTTTTTTTTTCACCTAATTTTTTGCCTATGTTGGCATAATATTCATTAAATGCATCCACGATTTTTTGTTTTTCTGTCAGCTGATCTTCATCAGATAAATTAATAACATTTATGTTTGTTTGATGTTTTCTTTTTCCATATAAGGTATTAACACATTCCCATAAAGATTTTGATGAATTTTTGTTTTTGTTTATTTGTTTAGTGAGATAATCTCTTTTAGTTTTATTTATTAGTTTTTGTAAGATATTTTTATAATTTTTATATCTATTTTTTATGTTATCATTAGTCGGGTTTTTTAAAGTAAGTTGGTAAAGAATATTTTTTTCTTTTATTGACTTTGCTAAACCTGGTATCATCCAACATTTTAGAAAACGAATTTTATTTTTAACTTTTACAGTTTTAGTGTTGTTGTTTATATAACGTTGTAAAGTTTCAATAAATTTATTCGGCATAACATCCAAATCTTTTTCTTCAAATATATTTGCCCATTTTTCATTACTTAGGTCTTCCCGTAGTTTAGGATAATTTATATAAGATTTATAGTAGCTGTTTGGAGAGTCGTTTTTATTATGTTGTACCTGAAAAGTTAATGCAATTGGATAGTGATCAGTTATGTTGTAACGGAAAATGAAAGATTTAGTATTTAACTTTAGGTCCTTATTATGATTATACATAAAAAAGTGATCTAGACAGCTGCGGCTAGGCAACCTAGTATATTTATTAATGTATGACGAAAATCCACAATAGCTTATTATATTTTTATAATCCTCTACAATATCGTTGTCATCCAGTAAATTTATATTTATGTCGCCAGTGAGTATATTTATGTCTGCTATAGGGTGCAAGTTAGTCAAAAAATTTAACAGTTCTGAATTAAAAGACTTAGCAGACGTGCTAGGGGAACGATAGAGAGCAATAATATTAACAGTGGTCTTATGTAATTTAAAGTTAAGAACCATCGCTTTGGTATCTCCGATAAAAATATCCGTTTTCGAATAATTTATATGTTGTTTTAAAAAAAACCAAAATTCCATCGTTTTTATTCAATGTACCTTCATTATAGCAACCATCATATCCTTGTATATTGAACAGGTAAGGATCGTGTAATTGGCGGGTTTCAGTAAGAACGATAATATCAAAGTCTGAAGAAATGTTGTCCAATAGAACATTCAAATTATCAAAATGTTTGCTCGCACTACGAATATTCATGTGGAAAATTTTAAAATCATTAGGTGACATAAAAGATTTAAAACTATTGTTGTCATACATTTCAAGTGCATCTATGGGTTCATTTTCATATTCCCTAATATAATCATTCATGGTTAATCATGGTTAAATTAAAATTAATTTTTTTTTTTGAATTAAAAGAAAATTGTTAAAATTACAGAAAGTAAATTCCTAATAACTAATTATTATTAACAGAAGCAGCGTTTTTTGACAAATCCTCGAAATCCTAGACGCTGTTATGCCTAGTTGGATATCGTTTTGGTTGTTCCACAATTTTTCGTTTCAGTCCCTGAGATTCGCTATCTTCTCCGTTTGAGTTTTGAGAGCCGATTTTTTTTAGGTCGATATTTTCCAGTTCCTGTACCGAATAACTTTTACCATTTGTTATTAAGTTATTTTTTTCTATTTTTGTTATTAGGTTTTCTTGGTTGGCTTTTTTCTTGAAGGAGTATAAAGTTTTTTTAATTTGGTAGTCTTCTTTTATGTAGTCTTTAGCTATAAAGACTCCCATACCTTCTAAATTTTTTAAATTATTAAGAATTGTTTCTATCAACATATAACTGATAAATTCGACAATTACTGGTCTTGGTTTTTCTTGTTTTCCTTCAAATTTACCAATTCTGTATATATCTCTTAGGTCTCGGAAATTACAGCTGACACATTTATTTATTAAATCCAGAATTATGCGTATGTCGCTCGATTTGTCTTCTTGTTCTTTAAGACCGTAGAATACCAATTTATAATTCTTTTGCTTTCTTTCTAATGTTAAAACTCGTTGGTTAAGGGTGTCTATTTCTTTTTTAAGTTCTTCGTTTTCTTTTTTTACGCTTTGTAATTCTTTCGTTAAATCTGTTCTCAAATTTACTATTTCTGCATTTATTTCACTGCTTTGTTTTTTTATTTCTTCGTTACTTTTTATTAAATCATTTAGGAGAGTTAAAATATGATCATTCTTTTCATTTTTCGCATTTTCAGACATTGTTACGAACAAATTTAGTTATTTTGAATATTATTATAGTAGGTGCGCATAAAATTCCTTAGATGTCTATTGTTATATTTTTTAAAAGCCTATTTTTTAGAAACAGTTTCGTGTAAAATATATTATTTAATATGAAGTTTTACTCACTGTCTTTCGTAGATTTATCAAGAGCACACTTTTAAACAGGTCCTGTTGCTACGACCACTGATATCAAAAGATATGGGTGGTAATTCTGGAAATTTCTCCTTGGGAGGCGAACAACATCAGCTTCAGTACGTATTTATCACCATAACCGATTATCATCACTATATTTAGTTTATAAATGTTAGTTCTATTTATTCACCATCTTTGCAGTAAATCTAAATCGATGACAATTTTTAAATTTGTGTTCGGCTGACTTTCAAACTTATCACTACTATTTACACTTTTATCGCGGTTTTCGATACGTTTTTAGTATAAAATTAGCGGAGCGAAAAATATTGACGTCTATATTTTGACCTGACGTCTATCATATATAATGTAATTAGTAGAAAATGGGGTTATTGGGTAACAAAATTGATCACTTTTTGTTCTTCATTTGGCAAGGAGCTCCATTCGTTTTTCAGATTGTAACTTAATCCAAACTTAAAAAAAGAATTGCTATTAAAACTCAGAGACAGTGATAAGTTCAAGCGCAAAATATGTGAAACAAAAGGGAATGTGATATGAGCTGTGGAAAATGGGATGAGTAAAAAATAGCAATGTATATTACAGTGAGACTAATAGATACATACATAATGTTTTAACGCACTAGTGCTTAAAAGTGTATTACATATCATGAGCTGAAAAGTATTTTACATGTGATTGAAAGTACTGACTGCCGGCGTTCATTTTTCAGTCACCCTACTTTAAAACTTGAAAAAAGGGTAATAGAGTATTGTGTCAATAGTTTAAGAAACGGTCAGTGCGAAGCCGATGCATATATATGAACAAATTGTAGATAAATAATAATGTTTGTGATTTTTATTATAATAATGGCTTAAATTATAGTATTTCAATAGGTTGTAAAACGTAAATATACATATCTTAACGGTGTCTTACGCTTTGGGATTAAGGGGTTGTTTGGCTATTGCAAAACTAAATAATGAAGGACGTAACGATATTATAAATTAATTCTCCAAATACAATTTTCAAGTTTTAAACAAATAGTGCTTAAAAATTATACTGAATGATAAATGCATACATTTTCATGTGATAAGGGATAAGATAACTAGATATTCTTTACCTGTTTAGCCCAAACATCTAATTGCAATTTATTTACCACTTACAACACGAAAGTGTAATAGATCATCCTTTCTTCTTTTGAAATTAAAAACCATTAATAAAAACTAAGAGACAAAAAAGTTCTCACATAATATAAAATTATGGTTGTTAATTTCACCCTGTTTTAACATAAACATAACAAATCCATAATTACCTCTATGAGTATATGTAATTTTCAAAATTTCAAGTTTCTGCATTATATCGATTTTGAGATTAAGGAAAGCTCCCTCAAAATTTTTAACGTAAAACCTCCGATTGATTTTTTTCGCATGCATTTAGCAACACATTGTATAATAGTTTAATAAAGTACTATATTTTCGATGTTACTCTAAAAAAATATTCTTCTCATAATTATTTACCACAGGGAAATTGTTAAAATTTTTATCTCCGCGCAAAAATAAACTATTGCTAAAAGAAATACTACAAACTAAAAAAAAACATGAATAATTAAAATTATAATCACCCTGTAAAAATCAATATACCATTATTAACTTCTATTCATAACCGCTTCTTTCACAACATATTTCAGCAAGGTCCCATGGTGTAATGGTTAGCACTCTGGACTCTGAATCCAGCGATCCGAGTTCAAATCTCGGTGGGACCTGGATATTTATTTTTGTTTTTTAAAGAATAAGACGATAAAAAAATAAAAACTCTCTAGTCTTGTTAAGTCTAGTAAAATATTTGGCACTGGTAAACAATGAAGTCAATTTGTTATATGTACAACCGTCATTTTTTAAATATGTATCGTTTGCTCAACTTGTCCGTTGATGTTTGGTTAAGTTTAGTCAATCCCCTACAGTACGTTTTGTAGAAATTTAAAAGATAAAATATACTTAAAATTCCACGATTTTCCAAAAACTTTTTAAAGAAAATCCATGAAATTTCTCATGTAACTTTCGGGTATGGTTTGCGGATTATCAATGTATACCATACTCTACAGAAATCTCTAAAAAAAATCAGATACGGATAAATCTGGGGATCTTGTCGGTAGTGGCATATATCTAGTTTTGGATATTCGCCCATCTGGGAAGAGTTCTGTTAAAGCATCAATGCATACATGAGTAGTACAATTTCTGGTCCTATTATGTTAAAAAAATTATTTCTGGAAACTTAGGAGTTGCTGCAACAAAAATTTTGTGACCATATATATCTGGCAGCATTAAAAGTTGTGACGTGTCCTCTTGGAAAAAATTATGGAAGTTATTATTATTAATAAATAATCACATTTTTTGCATAAATAATAATAATACAATAAACATTGGACATTGGACATTGATATTGCGTTGAATATCTGCTGAGTAAATTTTAAACTCATTTTGTTTCACTGTTGTCAATGAAACATTAAATAAAAGAAATTTTAATTTAATTAATTTCTTAGACTTTTAAGAATAATTCTAATATACTAAAAAACTCAAAATTTAATACCACATGATCCGAAACCGCCAATTCCTTGTATAAAAGAAATTGTACTATTAAATAGAGCGTCGTACTGTCTCGCCTTGTCTTAAATTTTATTTTTGTACGAATTATAGCTCAGCTAAGAAGTCAGGTTAACTCGCATAAGGAATGCATCTATATTTAATTTTTGCATAATTTTTTTGGAATAATTGCCTTAGAATATTTTACCGAATTTTAATTAAGAGTCTGGACTAAACTTTAGTATTGGATCACCCTGAACATTAAGAGAGATCCTTATGGGATTCAGGTAATATCTCGTATTCAGTAGTTAGTAAGTATCCTTGTACATATAATATGCTTGTATACCTAATATGAACGTACGAATAAGCTTCCAGTATATCATGATACATAAGTCTCCTTCTATTTTACTAATCCATATATGAACAATTAAACAGTAAATTTGCATTTGAATGTAGCTCAATGTAGTTGATACAGCTAAAGCTGGTAGTCAGGAGTTAGATTCTAGTAGAATTCATGTTTATGCCCAGTAACAATAAGGACTAAATTAGATTTAAAGAATTTAGAAGAACAAATATCGTAAGTGGAAAAAAGTACATTACAGTCCTTATGACAAAATAACCCGTTACTTGAAATACATATTTATTGGGTCTTTCAACCAAAACGCTAACTTACTGAAGATATTAAAACATCTTAAAGATCGTAGTTAAAAAAAAATATTTAAGAAGTTCTAAAAATATTCTAGTTAATAAATAAATGAATTACTCAATAGTTTTAAATGGGAGTTTGATTTGATAGTTTCAACACTGACTAGGAATACAAAGATAAGTGATTGTAATAAAAAGGTTTCTTTTTGTAAGAAAATTTGAGGAAATACATTATTTTTCTTGTTTTCTTCAGATATTAGATGGCAGTCACTCTCAATATTGAATTTGTAAACATGGAAAAAATTGGTTACCTTTTTGTTACTTCATACCTGAGACAAAAGGTAAGTCAAAACTAGAAGTAGGCAAAAATAGTTCCAGATTCAGATAAGATCATGAGAAAAATTTTTGGCATAATTTACGTTGATTATCTTTAGAAAGGAAAAGTATTATGCTATGTTAGAAAGACGAAATAAGAAAAAACGTACATATTCGGAGAAAAGAAAGTTTTATTTCAACAAGACAATACACCACTTCACACATCCGTTTTCTAAATGGCCTAAATTATTGAGTTAAAGATAAAATTGCTTTCCCCTGTATACTATTCGCCAGATCTAACCCTTTCGAATTATTTCTAGTCCCAAATTTGAAAAAATGGCTCGGTGATAACATATTTTCCTCAAATAAAATGGTAAAGTCTGTGTTTTATTGTAATTTTGAGTACCTTGACGATTCTCGCTATAAACTGAATATGGAATCTATTGAACGTCACTAGGAAAAGTGAATATGTAAGGAGACTGACTATATCGAGAAATAAAAAATATGAAAAAAATAATTATAATTTATCTTTTTCATATTTATTATGAATAATTTCCACAAAGTAAGAGTTAAAACAATTAATTTAATTAGAGAAATATAGATACTACCTTCGTATCATTGTACATACAACAGAGTTGCCGGATCATTTGTCGCCGATATACAGAGTGGACCAAAATCTGGAAACGGCCAATTATCTTGCTTTCATACTTTTGGTCCTCTCTATATAAAAAAACAAAATAAGCCTGTTATAATAGTTATAAAAATTAATCTTAAATATAGACACAAATGCAAAATTAATTGATTTAGAAGCTACAGCAACTAAATTTGTTGTATAACATATATAATAATTTGGGTTGGCAAAATAGTCATTGATTCTTCTTATACAATTTCTTTCTTTTTAATTTCTGTAAGAGAAAAGTTTACTTGAATCAACCAAATATTATTTGAGAGAAGCAAAAATGTTGCTTAGATAAGTCGAACAAATAAAAAATCATTATTAAATAACCGAAATAACAATTTAAGCATATTTTATACTTATTTCAATAAAATATTTTTTTCATTAACTGAAACAAACGTTAAGTTTAGTTAAGTGAAACAAATAAATTGGTTAAGTAAAATAATATTTTGGCATTTAATTTTATATTTGAATTCAAATTTTTTAATATTTTGTATTGATATGTTAAATAACGACAATAATTTAATATTAAATTATATTAGATTGTGGAGAAAAACGCATAAATATGATTGAAAAAAATTTACCTGGGAAAATGTTAAATAATTTATTCAGAAGTTTGTTCAGAATTCGCATTAGAATTTTATACTCTAGGAAGAATCTTACTTAATTGTTTGTTATTGCAAAACCATCAACATGGATTAAAATCTTTTTTAACTTCGCAATAATAAGAAAAATATTCTTTTGTGTGTTAAATGCCTAAGAAAATATTACTTTTAATATTCATAATATACTTTATGAATTAATTCAAAGCCACTTGCGACGACTATTTAAATATTTTATAGTTATTAACTGCTTAAATAACGATATTATATAGAAGATATTTAATGCATTTTATTCTAACTATTAAATTTCTGAACTTGTCTTTAATTTACTTGACCTAAAAAAGAAACTATTTATTTAATTTATTTTATTGGTATTATTCATTCGTTACTTTAGTAAATATTCAGGTTGATTATTCTCGCCTAAATTTTCATGGAACAAACAGTTCTGGTGTTTTTATTAGAATTTTCAATAATCAACTAACTAAATAATAGCCAAATTTTATTGCCGCGTAATTGCCAAAATCAGCAGTGAAACGTCACTAAAAATTATTTATGGCCCCAAAAGCGTTTTACACTTCCGAACTTCCATTTTATTATGGAATAAATTTTGATATCAGAATTAATATCAGCAGTTCGCAATACTTATACTTTCAGAGCACTTATCAGTTATAAATACACCCAGTTTATATGGCGTGACGAACACATATAACTATTAATTATATTGGGTTGCTACCACAGTTTTTTATTTAATGAAACTTTAAACTGCTGCGACCATATCTCACTCTTCAGGGCAGGGGTCCTCCTGATATATTTTATCGCTTTATTTTTTTACTCAGGTCCAGAATTTTTATGGCAATAAGGGTTGATAAGGATTGACATGAATTATTTATTCAGTCCCTTTCTTACGATAGACATGAGATCTAATTAATAGTTAAGGTTCATTTTCGTATTACTTGTTGCTCATAAAAATGTTATATGTTTTTTAGTCAGTTCTTGTTACAAACGAAAGTAGTGGCTACATCAAGTTGATTTAATATTTAAGGTACAATACTTAATTTCCTTACGTAACACCTAAATGTTCATCTACTAGTGGATCTATGTCAGAATGAGACAGTTTTCCGGTATTTTAGATTGCTGATTATTCTGAAGTCCAGCTTATCTGACTATGTTGATTATTTAGAACTTACTCTTTTACCAGTTTTGATATGGTCCAATAGTAAGGCCATTTGGTGCCGTCTTCGGTAGACGTGATTATTGAGTATCTATACATTGAGATGCATAACACCGGGTTAGTATTTGCTTAGAATCACGGGCCTAGATGTATATGAATGTAACGAGGTACTGGGCGGATTTAGATATTAAATTGCTAACTCAGGAGACCAACTTAGTTTTAATAATGACAAGTATTTGGATAGAGCAGAGAGATCTCAAATCGTGGTATAATAAGCCCTCAAGGGAAAAATTGCGAATCCTACTTAACAGAAAGTAACATATTTTAGGTAAAGTAAAAAATAGTATTTAGACATTATTCTATGTTAATAGTAGTTGGAATGTTTGGGGTTCTTTCATTCCAACTTTCAAGATTTCAAGAGGCAACGATACTGCATGAAATCCTCCTAAATTCCAAATATTTCGAATACGGATTGATATAATGAGATGATTCAAAAACTGAGAGATGCAGAGTTTTATACCAAAGCGAGGGACTTCTGCCCTTTTTTAAAAACATTTTTAAAAACCGGAGAAAATGACAAAAACCCATCAAAACAAAAAAATGAATAAATCATGCAGGTTTTTTAAATTTACAGTTTTAATGCAACTTTTTTTTTTTCAGCCGATTAGTAGTAAAACAAAATTTCAAATATTGGAAAAAATTACTTTATAATATGGCAACAGTGTTCATACATTTTGACAGATTATGCTTTCACATCTGAAGTCGACTGTGGCCTAGAACAGGTTTTCGTAAAAAGTTTAATTATTATTTGTACAGTGCCATTTGGGGAAATTAAGTTATACTTTATTAATCATGTAACATAATAGTTCCTAAAAGTAATATGTAGTTTTAATTAATGCCGTTTCAAATTTTTATTGCAATTTTGGTTGTGTCTAGTGCCAATTTAAAGTTTAAAGTATATACATTTTTAGGTTGCTGTATATTATCGAAATTTTTATTTTGATAAATTCAATTTTTATTTGTAACCTTTAAATAATTTCTAAAAAATGCATCAATCAAAAATATTAAAATTGCAATACATAGTTACATTTTAGGAGAAACTTTAAAGGAAAATAGAGAAAGAACAATGCTTTTTTTTAATTTTCAATGCACCACTTTTCCATAAATTTAACCCACCGTAAACATATTTTATATCCCATCCATTCTTATGTGCGCCAAAAAAATTAAATTTATTTTTTATTACAACCGGGTCTATGCAGTATTTTAGTGGAAAAGCTATGTTGCCAAAACCGTTTTGTTCAAATTGTATTCGATTCTCTTTTTTGTTTCATGTAATCAAATCGGAAGAAAGGAAACGTGTTTATAGTTAGTGTGTTTGTAGGTCTATATGGACTATGTTGTAAAATGGAGGCAAATGTTTTTAATCGAAAAAAGTCCCGTGATGATGTTGGCTCTTAAAGATTATTTTTGATATTTTTGAATGTATTCCTGCACTATTTTTATTCGGTATCAATGAAGAAAGAATGAAATTTTACTAAATTACTTTTCAATGAAATTAAATTGCCAATTTCTACTTTATCCAAAAAAAATTCCAAGACATGCGTCTTAGTGGAGTCGCACGAGCCAGTGTAGTTAGGACACGCATGGTTGCAACACGCACACTCACATGCTTGTTCCGGAGCAGACACCAAACACAGCCTTATTTTTCCTTTTTTACCTCTTTTTAGAACTGAAAACGCAATTGTCACACGCAACATAGACGACAACGGTCACCTATTTTCTTTTTTGAGGAAGCACTTACTATAATTACAGGGTTTCAGTTTCATAGTGCAGAAAAAGTTAAATATTTTTTTGATCGTAATATCGTTATCCGCGTTGATAAAATTTTTTGCGTAGTGAAAGTTACGAGATTAAGATACATAGAAGTTTTTGCTAGTAAACTAACACCTATCTAGATAAAATAAGGTCAAGTAATAAGAGTGAAGTAAAACAAACTCTCGTATCCCTTTTTTTAGAGTAAATTTTTCGCTTCTAGTCTGGTAAGGGGTTGTACAAATTTTTTGCTGATTTATGGCTAAAATGTGGAACCTAAATCACTTTTCTACTAGTGGGGTTTA
Source organism: Hermaeophaga mercurialis (assembly GCA_951812935.1). Taxonomy (NCBI): domain Eukaryota; kingdom Metazoa; phylum Arthropoda; class Insecta; order Coleoptera; family Chrysomelidae; genus Hermaeophaga; species Hermaeophaga mercurialis. The sequence continues at coordinate 21,998,808 of OX638360.1, forward strand.
CTGGGTACTGAATGAATGTTATATTTGTGTAGTTTTTTAAAAGAACTATTTTCTAAAAAGATGTAAGCAAGACAAAAGTAAAGAAAGACAACACAAACTAAAAAAAATTGCATAAAAGTTTTGTAATTTTATTGTTTAAAGGAATAGAGTGAATCTTAGACATTTATACATGTTTAAATTTGTCCAACTTTGCTCAGACTATAGACTTTGTTCCTTCACACTTGTCGAGACCAGACGTAATTATTATCTATTTCGAGTAAAATGCGATGGAGGCTCATGATTACACCTATTACACTATTTTACGCATAATGGATTCCCGGTATTAGTGGTGTGTTTTTCCTGAATATGCCGTTGACACTATCAGTGCAAAGGGTAATGAATTGCCTACTGGTTCATATTGACAGAGGGGGTGTGTTTTCAGCTTTGAACTGAGAGATAAACTTACTGGTTGTCCAGGATAATTCTGATTTAATAAATATTTGTGATGAATAAGTAAATAGTTAATTCAGTATCAAACTCAAACTTGTGTTAAGTTCAAATCATTTGATCGCCCTTTTATACAGAGGACTATTTAAAAATTTCTCAATATTAAAAATAAATATATTTATTTCCTCTTGTTTGCTATCTTTCAACAAAGAAAATCTGAAAATAATTGAAGAGGCTCAAGAAGAAGAATGGACTAGAGAGGGTGATGGAAATTAAATGGAAAATAGGACATCTGAGCATTGGGAAAGGCAAAGCCGAAGCTATTTGAGACAAAGGTATTCATAAAAATTGGACGAATATTGCTGAGAAAATTATGTTTTTAACAATAACTCCCTCAAACATAACTGGGGCCTATGCCAATTATTGTCATAGGCCAGTATAGATTTAAGTAATTATTTTATTCCTATGCATTTTCATGTATGTTTTCATAGACTGATAAATTTTTATTAATATTAACCAAAACAAAGAAAGATAACATATTTAATTGACTAAAACATCAATTCAGACAAATGATAGATGAATAATGTATGACAAATGAATTTTAAATAAGTTGGCCAGGTTCAGTTTTAACATAAAAATATTTAAAATTAGTCAAATATGATCAACAACCGAGAAGAAAAATGTTCATGAACTTGAACACTTCCAAACATCCACTGGACACATATTCTAACCAGAAGTGATCAGACCACCTCCATGTGGTAGTGATTATAAGAACTAACTGGCCGTCTCTGCGAGATGTAGAAAAATTTAATGATTACCTGAATCTACGCTAATGAATGTTTCAAATAATAATTACTGGTAATATTTCCAATTGTTCAAAGGTTGTTAAATTAAGGATTATCTATACTTAATTTAGATGTTTGCTTGATTCTAAAGACACTCAATCCAAAAGTCATTATTTTCGGTCGCCAGCAATTCTGTGTAATACTTGCAATGAAATTTGAACATCTTATTTCAGTGTTCAATAAGCTCACTGTAAAAAATAAATTAACTTTATATAATTTATATACAATTGATTCACTTTACAGGAACGAAACATACAAAATGGCTACCCAAAATGTTTTTCTTTCCCTTGTTTGTTTGTTTTGAACAGTGGCAGTGGTGTTTTTATTATTATTAAGTAAGGCATGATATTTGCATATTATATACACGACCAGTGCAATAGAGTTAAGAATTTATAAAAATGGTTCATGTTAAAAATAGAAAGGTGGTATATGAAAGATATATAAAAGATTCGTCGATATAAAGAAGAAATAAAGAAAAAAATTAAAAATAAAATTATTAAGAAATTGATAACAAATATGGAACAACCTATTGTTCAATAGCAATTTCCAAACCTATTGTTGATTTTCAATATTGTCGCTAAATATAATTGCTTGCTTAATTATAATGTATAATTTTTGATTTTTATAAATAAATATGTAAATTGCCAAAACATATTATCATTAGAATTTTGAAGACAGTTTCTTTTATTGGTTCGTATTCTTTTAGATTTCCGTTATTTATTATATTTATTACCTATTTGAGTTTATCAACCTTTACCCTTCCTGGGAGCTGTGATACCCTGGAAGGCATTCGGTTCTCGATATTCTACTGGACATTAAGGGCCAACTAACGAACAGCTCAGATAAGAAACAAACATGACTTTTATGAAAAAGAAACATACATAAGATATAGATTAACAAAATATGCAAGCCTGACAACATTACAGAAATTAAGTAAATCTTAATACAAAGTTTTGATGGTGAGAAAAAAGTGACTACGTAAATAAAAAAAATTATAGAAGAAGCTGAGAAAAAAATAGAAGTTGAATAATAGAGTGAAAAAAGGATATATCGAAATTCGAAAAAATAATAAGATTATAGTAGATCTCGTAAATTTGCCAAATAAGATTAATGAGCATTGAACATACGAGTGGAAAGTGAAGTAATTAAAAAAATATAAATAGAATTACTTGACATTTTTTAATTATCAAACAGAAAATACGAGATATTGAAGAAATTAAAAACGCATCTGACACAGTAGAGATAGATAAGAAATGAGAATTTGAATTGTGATAAATGAAGAAAATGGGTAACAACGAAAAAAATAATAATAAAAACAATACATATATTTTAAAATGAAAGTCTTAAGAAAAGAAAACAATAATAACTAAAATAAACGTTGGATACGTTCCTTTTCCCGAATAGATATTTTTAATACAAAGTGCTATAATCTAAAAATACGATAAAAAATATGCCTATACATACCATTAACAATTCGTAAAAAACTATATAAAACCTAAATATAACTCTAGAAAAACAATAAAGATAATGAGATTGTAAAACATCTACTATACCATTAGCATCATTAAATGCATTAGAAGGTGGTCATAAATTTACAGTACATCTTTATAAAACTTGGTGGGTTTATATGTGTACATCTGTGGGGAAAAGGCAGATAACATTAAACAATCCATTATATTAAATTAAAAGTTATAAAAGTATAAAATTTTTAATGTGTCTATATTAAAGGTATATGATTGATGATCTTTTATCAAGGGATGATCTTTTACCAAGTATCAAGAATAAAAGATTTTTCCGATGAGAAAGAATTAGAAAATTCATTGAAATTGGAATGGTATTTAATTAAATTGTCTCTTAACAGAAAATTTTTTTTTAACATGCTGTGATTTTGACATTTGTTCACCATTTACAATTATTAAATAAAACTGACAGTAGTTTGATGTGTTTTGAAAAGTGCTGCAAGGTAAATTGCTTCTCTAAAATGGTTGTTAATGAATTACTATTCTAATGATGAGAGGGTACGGCGACAGAAAAAGGTCTTATAGTGAAGTAGCCAACGATACTTTCCCAAACCGATCTCCTGTCCATAAGGCGACTGTACAAATAACTGTAAAGCTCTTTGAGAACTCTGTAGTAATAACAGATAGATACCGAATAGGTAGACCAAAAACAATTATGAA